>OX381711.1:32893824-33380415 GCA_947462335.1 Harmothoe impar | reverse complement strand
AAGCCTGAAGCAAAAAAAGCCAACGCGTTACTATAGTTCAAAGGCAGGGGGGGGGGCGAAATCTCACCCCCTCCCTGTAAGTGTAATTAATAAATGAAAACTCCCTTAAGGGCCTGTTACACTGGCGGCATCTGCCGCACTGCATCTGCCGCAGAACGTTCTGTGCGGCAGATGCAGCTAGTGTAACAGGGTTAAAACTTGCTGCAACTTGCCGCAACTACTTGCTGCAGCAAAAGCTACCAGTCAGTGTTAGCTTTCCTGCGGCAAGCTGTTGCAGCAGATGCCACGCAGCAAGTGCCGCCAGTGTAACAGGCCCTTTAGCCTAGGCTTAGTAGGCCTAGGCCCACCTTTTGGGATGGGAGTTAAGGCCATCAGAATGAAAGTGAGAGTTTACCGTCCACCGCCCGCATGCCTTCAAAGGGGCCGCATGAAAAGTTCATTATTAATGTGAATTTTCATTATTTTCATTTCTCCAAAAATCTCAACAATATTTTACAATATTCAAAAAAATTACCCCCGAGAAAACTCCGAAATTCAGCTTTTTGGGGAAATCCCTAATAATGAAAAATGAATAATGAAAAAAGGCCGCATCTGTTTTCTGAAAGTCCCGGACGGTAAACACTCTCTTTCATTCCATGGCCTCGGGCCGGCTAGAGCCTAGACTGTAGACTGTAGTGTAGCCTGTGCTGTAGTGTAGGGGCCGGGTGTAGGGGTCAAATTGAAGACAGATGTATAGCTGATTGTACCTATTGAGTACACATCTGACCTACATAGCTTATCTCCCCGGAGCCCCCTATCTCTACCACTCTCAACCTGTGTAGTCATCACGATACAGCACCATTATACAGTAAATCGGTCAAGTTTGATAACAAGTTGGAGCCAACTTACGTGCGACGGCTGACATGTTGGAATATTGAAGTTTCACAGTAAAACACAAGGTGGAGCCATAGAACAGGTGGCGCTACCTTGTGATTCGGCGGTAGGAGGGGAGGTGGGGGGGGGGGGGGGCTACGGCTGCAGTGTGTGGGTCTCAGACTAAACAAAACACTGACACTGTCAAGACGTCGTCGGTGTCTACCGTGCCAAGGGAGTGATAATTTTTTATCAACAGGGGAGGGAGGGAGGGGGGGGGGGGGGGGGGGGGGTAAAAAATGTCAACCCATTGACCGGGGGGGGGGGGGGGTGAAATTTTTTCGCACACTCCGCCCGGAAAACCATCCCCCCCCCCCCTGTTGTTAAAAAATGATCACTCCCTAAGGGTGCAGACGGGTTAAAAGCGACCTGGCCACCTGGGCTGTTTTGAAGGCAATTTCGACATATGATGATATGGCAATACTATAAGTGACCTGGCAACTTTTGGACATAGGCCTAGGCCTAAGTGACCTAGGTGGCGACTTTTGGACACAATTGACAATAGGCGGGACAATAGGTCAAAGGGTCTAAAAAAAGGGACTTTTCGACCTGATCCCCTTAATTTCGCCGACTTTCCGACCTGCGAGGGGGGACCCTCTGCACCCCCATTCTTCATGGTTTGGCCCCCGTGGGAAGACCGGCAGCTGCCACACAGCCCTCTACCTCAACAGGCACCCGACGGCGCAACCCCACGGGACACGTGATGTGTAGTAACTACACATTTAGGGAGTGATCATTTTTTAACAACAGGGGGGTGGTGGGTTTGGGGGGGGGGGGGAATTTGGACCCCTTGACCGGGGGTAGGGGGCAAAAAAATTTGGACCCCTCTGGGTGGGGGGTCAAAATAATTTAACCTGTTTTGAGTCAAAAAGCCCGCCAAATGCTTCAAAGGGTACCGGTTTCGAAAAAGCGCCGGTCTTGAATAAGCGCAGGGTGTACAGGGGTCTTGAAATGTTCCTTAAGCACTAGAATAGGATGTTGAATAAGCGCCTGTCTTGGAGATAAAAGCCCCTGCAAATTGAAGAGCGCCCCGGTGCTAATTCGCAACGGTACGGTACTACTTGGTGCGTTCATTAGGCGAAACATCCGCCTATTTAGTGAGTTACTAAACCAGCGTGACAGTTGCTTCCGGTAAAGTCTTGCAAGTAATAAGCTTCAGCATGCTGAAGCTAGTTCTTTGCAAGGTTCTACCGGAAGGTACAATCACGCTGGTTTAGTAACTTACTAAATAGATGGATTTTCCCGGATTTTTCGCCTTACGAATGCACCAAATGCAGTATAGGATTGGAAAGCCCTAGCCTAGTTGTATAGGAATAAATTGAGTTTTGTTCAAGTTTCCACTTCAATCGAAATCTGGGGATGGGATACTGATAAGGTGTCACAGTACTAATTGGCACAGTGATGTTCTAATATTTTCCTCTTTTTCACTATCAAGTGGCTCCAAATGTGGTTCAAAATTTGATGGCGTGCATGAAATAAATGATGCCTTAAACGAAAGGTAACGTCATTTCCGATCTTTTAAAAATGGCCGTCAATATCGGAGTCAGATTAGATTTTGCGCTAGTTGCCATGGAAAAAGCATAGTCTGAACATGATCAAATTTTCAAGTGCTTCACCGACCTGTGACCTTGAGTTTGACCTCCAAGCGTGACCCCTTGGTTACCATGGATACCACCAACTTTTTAAAACTTTTTTTTAAACCAAGTATTGCCCATCTTCTGGTATGCCTATTATTACCTACTCCCAGTCAAAAATAAGGTCTCCTAGCACTGATTATATCCACGTTTTTAGTAGGGACTATTTGGCTGTCCTAGGTTTTCTGGGCGGATTAGTACCGTGACACCATAACATATCTTAGGGCCGACCGGTCGGGGTGACTCTGCAGATATGAAAATGGATCCATCTTTGACAATTAATTTTGAGAAAACTATCTATCCCACATACTAATGCAGTATAGGATTAGAAAGCCCTAGCCTAGTTGTATAGGAATAAATTGAGTTTTGTTCAAGCTTCCACTTCAATCAAAATCTGGGGATGGGATACTGATAACATATCTTAGGGCTGACCTGTTGGGGTGATTCCGCAGATATGAAAACAGATCCATCTTTGACACCTCTGGATAAATAATGAACACCTAGGCCTACTCTGTTATATCAGAAGGTCTTCCATGCTCGCCAGCTTGAATGTGTCTGTTCGGAGTAAAGGGGTCGAAATGTTTTCGCTTCCCCCCCACCACCTCTGGATAAATAATGACCACCTAGGCCTACTATGCAAGCTTGGATGTGTCTGTTCGGAGTTGAGGGGTCAAAACAATTTTTATAAATCCATCATTTCTGACTTCAAGAACACTGACACGTTCAAGGGAGTGTTCATTTATTAGATATTTCATTTATTTCAGTTGCGAACGTTCAATTCCCAAGTTCTGATTGTAATAAGGATATGTTCACAATTCTTGGGAATATCTCGTGCCTCTCTTGTGTCATTGTGACCTACCCGGATTCTACTCAGATGCAAACGTTCAATTCCCAAGTCCTGATTGTAATAAGGACATGTTCACAATTCTTGGGAATATCTCGTGCCTTTCTTGTGTCATTGTGACCTACCCGGATTCTACCCAGTTGCAAACGTTCAATTCCCAGGTTCTGTTTGATATAAATGTGGAATTCCACAGAATATGACACAGTCAAAAGCTGTTCACATATTCTCGTGCCAGATACGTGCACAATTCTCGCAGGGATCCCGAGTTGTGACTCAAGAACCGCACAAGTTCTGCCTGAGATCTTGTTTGCAGGGAGATTATTGACTGGCTCGCTAGCTCAGTTGGTAACACTGCCTGAATCTAAATTGTGTCAACATTTTCTATTTCAATGATTCAACTGGGTACTTTGAGGTGTCTGGCACCAGAAAAGAGTGATGAAAGGGAGTTACCTTGACTCTGGCAATGGGGAGAGTCCACATGGCTAGCAAGACAGACAGCATAGGATTACACTAGGATAGCTCTGACTTGGTGTCGAGATTCTAAATTGTGTCAACATTTTCTATTTTAATGATTCAACTAGGTACTTTGAGGTGCCTGGCACCAGAAAAGACTAATGGAAGGGAGTTACCTTGACTCTGGCAATTGGGGAAGCCCAATTACAAGCGGCATGAGATTGCACTGGGCTAGCTCTGACTGGGTGTCGAGATTCTAAATTGTGTCAACATTTTCTATTTCAATGGTTCAACTAGATACTTTGAGGTACCTGGCACCAGAAAAGACTAATGGAAGGGAGTTACCTTGACTCTGGCAATTGGGAAATCCCAATTACAAGCGGCATGAGATTGCACTAGGCTAGCTCTGACTTGGTGGCGGATTCTAAATTGTGTCAACAATTTCTATTTCAATGATTCAACTAGGTACTTTGAGGTGCCTGGCACCAGAAAAGACTAATGGAAAGGAGTTACCTTGACTCTGGCAATGGGGAGAGTCCACATGGCTAGCAAGACAGACAGCATAGGATTACACTAGGCTAGCTCTGACTTGGCGTTGAGATTCTAAATTGTATCAACATTTTCTATTTTAATGATTCAAATAGGTACTTTGAGGTGCCTGGCACCAGAAAAGACTAATGGAAGGGAGTTACCTTGACTCTGGCAATTGGGGAAGCCCAATTACAAGCGGCATGAGATTGCACTAGGCTAGCTCTGACTTGGTGGCGGATTCTAAATTGTGTCAACAATTTCTATTTCAATGATTCAACTAGGTACTTTGAGGTGCCTGGCACCAGAAAAGACTAATGGAAAGGAGTTACCTTGACTCTGGCAATGGGGAGAGTCCACATGGCTAGCAAGACAGACAGCATAGGATTACACTAGGCTAGCTCTGACTTGGCGTTGAGATTCTAAATTGTATCAACATTTTCTATTTTAATGATTCAAATAGGTACTTTGAGGTGCCTGGCACCAGAAAAGACTAATGGAAGGGAGTTACCTTGACTCTGGCAATTGGGAAAGCCCAATTACAAGCGGCATGAGATTGCACTAGGCTAGCTCTGACTTGGTGTCGGGATTCTAAATTGTGTCAACAATTTCTATTTCAATGATTCAACTAGATACTTTGAGGTGCCTGGCACCAGAAAAGACTAATAGAAGGGAGTTACCTAGACTCTGGCAATGGGGAGAGTCCACATGGCTAGCAAGACAGACAGCGTAGGATTACACTAGGATAGCTCTGACTTGGTGTCAAGATTCTAAATTGTGTCAACATTTTCTATTTCAATGATTCAACTTGGTACTTTGAGGTGCCTGGCACCAGAAAAGACTAATGGAAGGGAGTTACCTTGACTCTGGCAATTGGGAAAGCCCAATTACAAGCGGCATGAGATTGCACTAGGCTAGCTCTGACTTGGTGTCGAGATTCTAAATTGTGTCAACAATTTCTATTTCAATGATTCAACTAGATACTTTGAGGTGCCTGGCACCAGAAAAGACTAATGGAAAGGAGTTACCTTGACTCTGGCAATGGGGAGAGTCCACATGGCTAGCAAGACAGACAGCATAGGATTACACTAGGCTAGCTCTGACTTGGCGTTGAAATTCTAAATTGTATCAACATTTTCTATTTTAATGATTCAAATAGGTACTTTTAGGTGCCTGGCACCAGAAAAGACTAATGGAAGGGAGTTACCTTGACTCTGGCAATTGAGAAAGCCCAATTACAAGCGGCATGAGATTGCACTAGGCTAGCTCTGACTTGGTGTCGGGATTCTAAATTGTGTCAACAATTTCTATTTCAATGATTCAACTAGATACTTTGAGGTGCCTGGCACCAGAAAAGACTAATAGAAGGGAGTTACCTTGACTCTGGCAATGGGGAGAGTCCACATGGCTAGCAAGACAGACAGCGTAGGATTACACTAGGATAGCTCTGACTTGGTGTCAAGATTCTAAATTGTGTCAACATTTTCTATTTCAATGATTCAACTTAGTTACTAAACCAGCGTGACAGTTGCTTCCGGTAAAGTCTTGCAAGTAATAAGCTTCAGCATGCTGAAGCTAGTTCTTTGCAAGGTTCTACCGGAAGGTACAATCACGCTGGTTTAGTAACTTACTAAATAGATGGATTTTCCCGGATTTTTCGCCTTACGAATGCACCAAATGCAGTATAGGATTGGAAAGCCCTAGCCTAGTTGTATAGGAATAAATTGAGTTTTGTTCAAGTTTCCACTTCAATCGAAATCTGGGGATGGGATACTGATAAGGTGTCACAGTACTAATTGGCACAGTGATGTTCTAATATTTTCCTCTTTTTCACTATCAAGTGGCTCCAAATGTGGTTCAAAATTTGATGGCGTGCATGAAATAAATGATGCCTTAAACGAAAGGTAACGTCATTTCCGATCTTTTAAAAATGGCCGTCAATATCGGAGTCAGATTAGATTTTGCGCTAGTTGCCATGGAAAAAGCATAGTCTGAACATGATCAAATTTTCAAGTGCTTCACCGACCTGTGACCTTGAGTTTGACCTCCAAGCGTGACCCCTTGGTTACCATGGATACCACCAACTTTTTAAAACTTTTTTTTAAACCAAGTATTGCCCATCTTCTGGTATGCCTATTATTACCTACTCCCAGTCAAAAATAAGGTCTCCTAGCACTGATTATATCCACGTTTTTAGTAGGGACTATTTGGCTGTCCTAGGTTTTCTGGGCGGATTAGTACCGTGACACCATAACATATCTTAGGGCCGACCGGTCGGGGTGACTCTGCAGATATGAAAATGGATCCATCTTTGACAATTAATTTTGAGAAAACTATCTATCCCACATACTAATGCAGTATAGGATTAGAAAGCCCTAGCCTAGTTGTATAGGAATAAATTGAGTTTTGTTCAAGCTTCCACTTCAATCAAAATCTGGGGATGGGATACTGATAACATATCTTAGGGCTGACCTGTTGGGGTGATTCCGCAGATATGAAAACAGATCCATCTTTGACACCTCTGGATAAATAATGAACACCTAGGCCTACTCTGTTATATCAGAAGGTCTTCCATGCTCGCCAGCTTGAATGTGTCTGTTCGGAGTAAAGGGGTCGAAATGTTTTCGCTTCCCCCCCACCACCTCTGGATAAATAATGACCACCTAGGCCTACTATGCAAGCTTGGATGTGTCTGTTCGGAGTTGAGGGGTCAAAACAATTTTTATAAATCCATCATTTCTGACTTCAAGAACACTGACACGTTCAAGGGAGTGTTCATTTATTAGATATTTCATTTATTTCAGTTGCGAACGTTCAATTCCCAAGTTCTGATTGTAATAAGGATATGTTCACAATTCTTGGGAATATCTCGTGCCTCTCTTGTGTCATTGTGACCTACCCGGATTCTACTCAGATGCAAACGTTCAATTCCCAAGTCCTGATTGTAATAAGGACATGTTCACAATTCTTGGGAATATCTCGTGCCTTTCTTGTGTCATTGTGACCTACCCGGATTCTACCCAGTTGCAAACGTTCAATTCCCAGGTTCTGTTTGATATAAATGTGGAATTCCACAGAATATGACACAGTCAAAAGCTGTTCACATATTCTCGTGCCAGATACGTGCACAATTCTCGCAGGGATCCCGAGTTGTGACTCAAGAACCGCACAAGTTCTGCCTGAGATCTTGTTTGCAGGGAGATTATTGACTGGCTCGCTAGCTCAGTTGGTAACACTGCCTGAATCTAAATTGTGTCAACATTTTCTATTTCAATGATTCAACTGGGTACTTTGAGGTGTCTGGCACCAGAAAAGAGTGATGAAAGGGAGTTACCTTGACTCTGGCAATGGGGAGAGTCCACATGGCTAGCAAGACAGACAGCATAGGATTACACTAGGATAGCTCTGACTTGGTGTCGAGATTCTAAATTGTGTCAACATTTTCTATTTTAATGATTCAACTAGGTACTTTGAGGTGCCTGGCACCAGAAAAGACTAATGGAAGGGAGTTACCTTGACTCTGGCAATTGGGGAAGCCCAATTACAAGCGGCATGAGATTGCACTGGGCTAGCTCTGACTGGGTGTCGAGATTCTAAATTGTGTCAACATTTTCTATTTCAATGGTTCAACTAGATACTTTGAGGTACCTGGCACCAGAAAAGACTAATGGAAGGGAGTTACCTTGACTCTGGCAATTGGGAAATCCCAATTACAAGCGGCATGAGATTGCACTAGGCTAGCTCTGACTTGGTGGCGGATTCTAAATTGTGTCAACAATTTCTATTTCAATGATTCAACTAGGTACTTTGAGGTGCCTGGCACCAGAAAAGACTAATGGAAAGGAGTTACCTTGACTCTGGCAATGGGGAGAGTCCACATGGCTAGCAAGACAGACAGCATAGGATTACACTAGGCTAGCTCTGACTTGGCGTTGAGATTCTAAATTGTATCAACATTTTCTATTTTAATGATTCAAATAGGTACTTTGAGGTGCCTGGCACCAGAAAAGACTAATGGAAGGGAGTTACCTTGACTCTGGCAATTGGGGAAGCCCAATTACAAGCGGCATGAGATTGCACTAGGCTAGCTCTGACTTGGTGGCGGATTCTAAATTGTGTCAACAATTTCTATTTCAATGATTCAACTAGGTACTTTGAGGTGCCTGGCACCAGAAAAGACTAATGGAAAGGAGTTACCTTGACTCTGGCAATGGGGAGAGTCCACATGGCTAGCAAGACAGACAGCATAGGATTACACTAGGCTAGCTCTGACTTGGCGTTGAGATTCTAAATTGTATCAACATTTTCTATTTTAATGATTCAAATAGGTACTTTGAGGTGCCTGGCACCAGAAAAGACTAATGGAAGGGAGTTACCTTGACTCTGGCAATTGGGAAAGCCCAATTACAAGCGGCATGAGATTGCACTAGGCTAGCTCTGACTTGGTGTCGGGATTCTAAATTGTGTCAACAATTTCTATTTCAATGATTCAACTAGATACTTTGAGGTGCCTGGCACCAGAAAAGACTAATAGAAGGGAGTTACCTAGACTCTGGCAATGGGGAGAGTCCACATGGCTAGCAAGACAGACAGCGTAGGATTACACTAGGATAGCTCTGACTTGGTGTCAAGATTCTAAATTGTGTCAACATTTTCTATTTCAATGATTCAACTTGGTACTTTGAGGTGCCTGGCACCAGAAAAGACTAATGGAAGGGAGTTACCTTGACTCTGGCAATTGGGAAAGCCCAATTACAAGCGGCATGAGATTGCACTAGGCTAGCTCTGACTTGGTGTCGAGATTCTAAATTGTGTCAACAATTTCTATTTCAATGATTCAACTAGATACTTTGAGGTGCCTGGCACCAGAAAAGACTAATGGAAAGGAGTTACCTTGACTCTGGCAATGGGGAGAGTCCACATGGCTAGCAAGACAGACAGCATAGGATTACACTAGGCTAGCTCTGACTTGGCGTTGAAATTCTAAATTGTATCAACATTTTCTATTTTAATGATTCAAATAGGTACTTTTAGGTGCCTGGCACCAGAAAAGACTAATGGAAGGGAGTTACCTTGACTCTGGCAATTGAGAAAGCCCAATTACAAGCGGCATGAGATTGCACTAGGCTAGCTCTGACTTGGTGTCGGGATTCTAAATTGTGTCAACAATTTCTATTTCAATGATTCAACTAGATACTTTGAGGTGCCTGGCACCAGAAAAGACTAATAGAAGGGAGTTACCTTGACTCTGGCAATGGGGAGAGTCCACATGGCTAGCAAGACAGACAGCGTAGGATTACACTAGGATAGCTCTGACTTGGTGTCAAGATTCTAAATTGTGTCAACATTTTCTATTTCAATGATTCAACTTGGTACTTTGAGGTGCCTGGCACCAGAAAAGACTAATGGAAGGGAGTTACCTTGACTCTGGCAATTGGGAAAGCCCAATTACAAGCGGCATGAGATTGCACTAGGCTAGCTCTGACTTGGTGTCGAGATTCTAAATTGTGTCAACAATTTCTATTTCAATGATTCAACTAGATACTTTGAGGTGCCTGGCACCAGAAAAGACTAATGGAAGGGAGTTACCTTGACTCTGGCAATGGGGAGAGTCCACATGGCCAGCAAGACAGACAGCATAGGATTACACTAGGATAGCTCTGACTTGGTGTCGAGATTCTAAATTGTATCAACATTTTCTATTCCAATGATTCAACTAGGTACTTTGAGGTGCCTGGCACCAGAAAAGACTAATGGAAGGGAGTTACCTTGACTCTGGCAATTGGGGAAGCCCAATTACAAGCGGCATGAGATTGCACTAGGCTAGCTCTGACTTGGTGTCGGGATTCTAAATTGTGTCAACATTTTCTATTTCAATGATTCAACTAGATACTTTGAGGTGCCTGGCACCAGAAAAGACTAATGGAAGGGAGTTACCTTGACTCTGGCAATGGGGAGAGTCCACATGGCCAGCAAGACAGACAGCATAGGATTACACTAGGATAGCTCTGACTTGGTGTCGAGATTCTAAATTGTATCAACATTTTCTATTCCAATGATTCAACTAGGTACTTTGAGGTGCCTGGCACCAGAAAAGACTAATGGAAGGGAGTTACCTTGACTCTGGCAATTGGGGAAGCCCAATTACAAGCGGCATGAGATTGCACTAGGCTAGCTCTGACTTGGTGTCGGGATTCTAAATTGTGTCAACATTTTCTATTTCAATGATTCAACTAGATACTTTGAGGTGCCTGGCACCAGAAAAGACTAATGGAAGGGAGTTACCTTGATTCTGGCAATGGGGAGAGTCCACATGGCTAGCAAGACAGACAGCATAGGATTACACTAGTCTAGCTCTGACTTGGCGTTGAGATTCTAAATTGTATCAACATTTTCTATTTTAATGATTCAACTAGGTACTTTGAGGTGCCTGGCACTAGGAAAGACTAATGGAAGGGAGTTACCTTGACTCTGGCAATTGGGAAAGCCCAATTACAAGCGGCATGAGATTGCACTAGGCTAGCTCTGACTTGGTGTCGGGATTCTAAATTGTGTCAACAATTTCAATTTCAATGATTCAACTAGATACTTTGAGGTGCCTGGCACAAGAAAAGACTAATGGAAGGGAGTTACCTTGACTCTGGCAATGGGGAGAGTCCACATGGCTAGCAAGACAGACAGCGTAGAATTACACTAGGATAGCTCTGACTTGGTGTCAAGATTCTAAATTGTGTCAACATTTTCTATTTCAATGATTCAACTTGGTACTTTGAGGTGCCTGGCACCAGAAAAGACTAATAGAAGGGAGTTACCTTGACTCTGGCAATGGGGAGAGTCCACATGGCCAGCATGACAGACAGCATAGGATTACACTAGGCTAGCTCTGACTTGGCGTTGAGATTCTAAATTGTATCAACATTTTCTATTTTAATGATTCAAATAGGTACTTTTAGGTGCCTGGCACCAGAAAAGACTAATGAAAGGGAGTTACCTTGACTCTGGCAATTGGGAAAGCCCAATTACAAGCGGCATGAGATTGCACTAGGCTAGCTCTGACTTGGTGTCGGGATTCTAAATTGTGTCAACAATTTCTATTTCAATGATTCAACTAGATACTTTGAGGTGCCTGGCACCAGAAAAGACTAATGGAAGGGAGTTACCTTGACTCTGGCAATGGGGAGAGTCCACATGGCCAGCAAGACAGACAGCATAGGATTACACTAGGATAGCTCTGACTTGGTGTCGAGATTCTAAATTGTATCAACATTTTCTATTCCAATGATTCAACTAGGTACTTTGAGGTGCCTGGCACCAGAAAAGACTAATGGAAAGGAGTTACCTTGACTCTGGCAATTGGGGAAGCCCAATTACAAGCGGCATGAGATTGCACTAGGCTAGCTCTGACTGGGTGTCGAGATTCTAAATTGTGTCAACATTTTCTATTTCAATGATTCAACTTAGTTCTTTGAGGTGCCTGGCACCAGAAAAGACTAATGGAAGGGAGTTACCTTGACTCTGGCAATTGGGAAATCCCAATTACAAGCGGCATGAGATTGCTCTAGGCAAGCTCTGACTTGGTGTCGAGATTCTAAATTGTGTCAACAATTTCTATTTCAATGATTCAACTAGATACTTTGAGGTGCCTGGCACCAGAAAAGACTAATGGAAGGGAGTTACTTTGACTCTGGCAATGGGGAGAGTCCACATGGCCAGCAAGACAGACAGCATAGGATTACACTAGGATAGCTCTGACTTGGTGTCAAGATTCTAAATTGTGTCAACATTTTCTATTTCAATGATTCAACTTGGTACTTTGAGGTGCCTGGCACCAGAAAGGACTAATAGAAGGGAGTTACCTTGACTCTGGCAATGGGGAGAGTCCACATGGCCAGCATGACAGACAGCATAGGATTACACTAGGCTAGCTCTGACTTGGCGTTGAGATTCTAAATTGTATCAACATTTTCTATTTTAATGATTCAAATAGGTACTTTTAGGTGCCTGGCACCAGAAAAGACTAATGAAAGGGAGTTACCTTGACTCTGGCAATTGGGAAAGCCCAATTACAAGCGGCATGAGATTGCACTAGGCTAGCTCTGACTTGGTGTCGGGATTCTAAATTGTGTCCACAATTTCTATTTCAATTATTCAACTAGATACTTTGAGGTGCCTGGCACCAGAAAAGACTAATGGAAGGGAGTTACCTTGACTCTGGCAATGGGGAGAGTCCACATGGCCAGCAAGACAGACAGCATAGGATTACACTAGGATAGCTCTGACTTGGTGTCGAGATTCTAAATTGTATCAACATTTTCTATTCCAATGATTCAACTAGGTACTTTGAGGTGCCTGGCACCAGAAAAGACTAATGGAAAGGAGTTACCTTGACTCTGGCAATTGGGGAAGCCCAATTACAAGCGGCATGAGATTGCACTAGGCTAGCTCTGACTGGGTGTCGAGATTCTAAATTGTGTCAACATTTTCTATTTCAATGATTCAACTTAGTTCTTTGAGGTGCCTGGCACCAGAAAAGACTAATGGAAGGGAGTTACCTTGACTCTGGCAATTGGGAAATCCCAATTACAAGCGGCATGAGATTGCTCTAGGCAAGCTCTGACTTGGTGTCGAGATTCTAAATTGTGTCAACAATTTCTATTTCAATGATTCAACTAGATACTTTGACGTGCCTGGCACCAGTAAAGACTAATGGAAGGGAGTTACTTTGACTCTGGCAATGGGGAGAGTCCACATGGCCAGCAAGACAGACAGCATAGGATTACACTAGGATAGCTCTGACTTGGTGTCAAGATTCTAAATTGTGTCAACATTTTCTATTTCAATGATTCAACTTGGTACTTTGAGGTGCCTGGCACCAGAAAAGACTAATAGAAGGGAGTTACCTTGACTCTGGCAATGGGGAGAGTCCACATGGCCAGCATGACAGACAGCATAGGATTACACTAGGCTAGCTCTGACTTGGCGTTGAGATTCTCAATTGTATCAACATTTTCTATTTTAATGATTCAAATAGGTACTTTTAGGTGCCTGGCACCAGAAAAGACTAATGAAAGGGAGTTACCTTGACTCTGGCAATTGGGAAAGCCCAATTACAAGCGGCATGAGATTGCACTAGGCTAGCTCTGACTTGGTGTCGGGATTCTAAATTGTGTCCACAATTTCTATTTCAATTATTCAACTAGATACTTTGAGGTGCCTGGCACCAGAAAAGACTAATGGAAGGGAGTTACCTTGACTCTGGCAATGGGGAGAGTCCACATGGCCAGCAAGACAGACAGCATAGGATTACACTAGGATAGCTCTGACTTGGTGTCGAGATTCTAAATTGTATCAACATTTTCTATTCCAATGATTCAACTAGGTACTTTGAGGTGCCTGGCACCAGAAAAGACTAATGGAAAGGAGTTACCTTGACTCTGGCAATTGGGGAAGCCCAATTACAAGCGGCATGAGATTGCACTAGGCTAGCTCTGACTGGGTGTCGAGATTCTAAATTGTGTCAACATTTTCTATTTCAATGATTCAACTTAGTTCTTTGAGGTGCCTGGCACCAGAAAAGACTAATGGAAGGGAGTTACCTTGACTCTGGCAATTGGGAAATCCCAATTACAAGCGGCATGAGATTGCTCTAGGCAAGCTCTGACTTGGTGTCGAGATTCTAAATTGTGTCAACAATTTCTATTTCAATGATTCAACTAGATACTTTGACGTGCCTGGCACCAGTAAAGACTAATGGAAGGGAGTTACTTTGACTCTGGCAATGGGGAGAGTCCACATGGCCAGCAAGACAGACAGCATAGGATTACACTAGGATAGCTCTGACTTGGTGTCAAGATTCTAAATAGTATCAACATTTTCCATTTTAATGATTCAACTAGGTACTTTGAGGTGCCTGGCACCAGAAAAGACTAATAGAAGGGAGTTACCTTGACTCTGGCAATGGGTAGAGTCCACATGGCTAGCAAGACAGACAGCATAGGATTACACTAGGATAGCTCTGACTTGGTGTCCAGATTCTAAATTGTATCAACATTTTCTATTCCAATGATTCAACTAGGTACTTTGAGGTGCCTGGCACCAGAAAAGACTAATGGAAAGGAGTTACCTTGACTCTGGCAATTGGGGAAGCCCAATTACAAGCGGCATGAGATTGCACTAGGCTAGCTCTGACTGGGTGTCGAGATTCTAAATTGTGTCAACATTTTCTATTTCAATGATTCAACTTAGTTCTTTGAGGTGCCTGGCACCAGAAAAGACTAATGGAAGGGAGTTACCTTGACTCTGGCAATTGGGAAATCCCAATTACAAGCGGCATGAGATTGCTCTAGGCAAGCTCTGACTTGGTGTCGAGATTCTAAATTGTGTCAACAATTTCTATTTCAATGATTCAACTAGATACTTTGAGGTGCCTGGCACCAGAAAAGACTAATGGAAGGGAGTTACCTTGACTCTGGCAATTGGGAAAGCCCAATTACAAGCGGCATGAGATTGCACTAGGCTAGCTCTGACTTGGTGTCGATTGACTCTGGCAATGGGGAGAGTCCACATGGCTTGCACAACAGACAGCATAGGATTACACTAGGATAGCTCTGACTTGGTGTCGAGATTCTAAATTGTGGCAACATTTTCTATTTCAATGATTCAACTAGATACTTTGAGGTGCCTGGCACCAGAAAAGAGTAATGAAAGGGAGTTACCTTGACTCTGGGAATGGGGAGAGTCCACATGGCTTGCACGACAGACAGCATAGGATGACACTAGGATAGCGCTAAGACTACCATATAGTTGGGGAGCCAATACTTGGTTACAGATATTTAACTAGGGTATTTTGAGGGTGCTGAATCCATTTCTACCCTTTATAGACCTGTATCTAGATCGGAACAATGTCAAAATGAAGGTCAAAGTCGGGTTATGGGGTGGGAGAACTACTAGTCGGGGTCCTTGTGTAGTTCTGTGGGGTTTTTGTAGGGAAATTGTAAACTATACATTTTTGGAAAGGTTATAACTCCCCAAATCCAAAGATCACAGTTCCTAAAATTATGTGGTTTCTTTTCTTACCATGGCAACCGTTTTCCTTAGCAACCCATAACATGCACAAAATCACCCAGAATGAGTGCATAAACTTGTCAAATGAAATTACAAATTATTCCTACCCCCCCCAAATCATGCCCAAGGATTCCATTTTTCTAATTAGTTTTGTTCTCCAAACCGTGGTTGCCTAGTAACCGCCTATTCAACAGGTGTATTACATCATTATTCGGCATTGCTGCTCATGGAAACTCCAATATACTGAGTTTGGAGAATTCAATGGAACCATAGCTGTGCTTCTAGATGACCATGGGTGCCTAGTTACAGAAGTATGCTTATATGTTTCCATAGCAACAGGTAAATTCAGTGGATCTTGTCTATCCTTTGTAACCACAAAATTAGTTCCCTGATTTCATCAATTACAGCACTAAATTTTAGGGAAATAGAGGAAATATGAGTAGGTATGCATACCTTTGCCAAAGTCACTGTTATAATTCTGATGCATTAATTCTTTTCTCTTTAATAATAAGATCTGAGGATTAACCCACTATTTGGCTAGTTACAGCAACAAACAAAACCCCAAGATCAATTATGAGACTACTAACCCCACTAAATTGAACCTGGGAATTTCGATGGTATTGTTATTTTCTTCCTGTTAGTTAGTGGTTGCCTAGCAACATGCATGTTATTTGTTGATTTGCCTGGCAACATCAATCAACTACTGGTAGCCTATGCTCCAACATCAATTCTAGCATTGTCTTCCTCCCCTAAATTGACATGAAACATTTCAACAGTATCCTTTTTTCCTTGACTTTTACAACTGTAGCCCCGGTGGCATGGCCTTGACTTATACAAACTGTAGACTACTGATCTATGCCCTGGGGGCATGACCTTGACTTATACAAACTGTAGACTACTGATCTATGCCCTGGGGGCATGGCCTTGACTTATACCAACTGTACATAGCAGAACTATGCCCCGGGTGCATGGCTTTGACGTATACAAACTGTAGACTACTGATCTATGCCCTGGGGGCATGGCCTTGACTTATACAAACTGTACATAGCAGATCTATGCCCCGGGGGCATGGCCTTGACATATACAAACTGTAGACTACTGATCTATGCCCTGGGGGCATGGCCTTGACTTATACAAACTCTACATAGCAGATCTATGCCCCTGGGGCATGGCCTTGACTTATACAAACTGTAGACTACTGATCTATGACCTGGGGGCAGGGCCTTGACTTATACAAACTGTAGACTACTGATCTATGTCCTGGGGGCATGGCTTATACAAACTGTAGACTACTGATATATGCCCTGGGGGCATGGCCTTGACTTCTACAAACTGTAGACTACTGATCTATGCCCTGGGGGCATGGCCTTGACTTCTACAAACTGTACATAGCAGATCTATGCCCCTGGGGCATGGCCTTGACATATATAAACTGTAGACCACTGGTCTATGCCCCGGGGGCATGGCGTTGACTTATACAAACTGTAGACTACTGATCTATGCTCTGGGGGCATGGCCTTGACTTATACAAACTGTACATAGCAGATCTATGCCCCGGGGGCATGGCCTTGACTTATACAAACTGTAGACTACTGATCTATGCCCTGGGGGCATGGCCTTGACATATACAATCTGTAGACCACTGATCTATGCCCCGGGTGCATGGCCTTGACGTATACAAACGGTAGACTACTGATCTATGCCCTGGGGGCATGGCCTTGACATATACAAACTGTACATAGCAGATCTATGCCCCGTGGGCATGGCCTTGACATATACAAACTGTAGACTACTGATCTATGCCCTGGGGGCATGGCCTTGACTTATACAAACTGTACATGGCAGATCTATGCCCCGGGGGCATGACCTTGACTTATACAAACTGTAGACTACTGATCCATGCCCTTGGGGCATGGCCTTGACATATACAAACTGTAGACCACTGATCTATGCCCCGGGTGCATGGCCTTGACGTATACAAACGGTAGACTACTGATCTATGCCCTGGGGGCATGGCTTTGACATATACAAACTGTACATAGCAGATCTATGCCCCTGGGGCATGGCCTTGACTTATACAAACTGTAGACTACTGATCTATGACCTGGGGGCAGGGCCTTGACTTATACAAACTGTACACTACTGATCCATGTCCTGGGGGCATGGCCTTGACTTATACAAACTGTACATAGCGGATCTATGCCCCTGGGGCATGGCCTTGACATATATAAACTGTAGACCACTGATCTATGCCCCGGGGGCATGGCGTTGACGTATACAAACTGTAGACTACTGATCTATGCCCTGGGGGCATGGCCTTGACTTATACAAACTGTAGATTACTGATCTATGCCCTGGGGGCATGGCCTTGACTTATACAAACTGTAGACTACTGATCTATGCCCTGGGGGCATGGCCTTGACTTCTACAAACTGTACATAGCAGATCTATGCCCTTGGGGCATGGCCTTGACATATACAAACTGTAGACTACTGATCTATGCCCCGGGGGCATGGCCTTGACTTATACAAACTGTACATAGCAGATATATGCGCTGGGGGCATGGCCTTAACTTATACAAATTGACTACTGATCTATGCCTTGGGGGCATGGCCTTAACTTATACAAACTGTAGACTACTGATCTATGCCGTGGGCCATGGCCTTAATATGTACAATGGTAGACTACTGATCTATGCTCCTGTATGGCCTACATTAAAAGCAATTGATCTATGCCCCTGGTGCATAAACTTGACTCATAGACACAAATACCTGTAAAGGATATGGTAGGGTATTCTCAGACTACTGTGTATGGAATGGCACTCCTAGAGCAGGGGGCTGCTGTGTATATGTGACGCGCAATATCGGAATTTGCGCAATATCGGAACTCCTACATGATCATGAAATATATTATAAAATATATTACTATAACCCTCAAACAGAAAGGTAGGGCAAGAAATGTATTTGCAAGGGGGTTATTTTATATCATTTGGATCTAGAACTTATTCACAGCTTCATACAGGTGACATGCATATGGGTTCTCCCTGTATGTATTCACACCTCCAAGATGCAGTACAGCATCCTCAAACATAGCTGAAATATACATTTATATTCTACATCTGTAGCTACAATAAAAATAGGTAGGAATTCTGATACTGTGCAATCTAACTATGGTGCAATTCCGGAATTGGCCTGCGCAGTTCCGGAATTGTACAGCGGCAATTCCGGAATTGGACTGGTTCCTATTCTGCGCCCGACATATACACATACATGGTGCATGGGGTACCCTCAGAGTCAGAGTACTGTGTATAGTAGGGTAGTCTCAAGAGTACCATGTATTGTAGGGTCCTGTCGAAGAAGGCCTACTATGTAGGGTGGGGTACCCTGAGAGTACTGTGTATGGTAGGATACCCTCAGAGCAATAGAGCATACTACTCCCTCCCATGGTACTCTGAGACTACTCTATCACATAGGCCTTCAGAGACTATAGGCCTTGAGGTACTCTGAGCATACTACTCCCTCCATGGTACTCTGAGACTACTGCACATAGGCTCTGGGCATACTACTCCCTCCATGATACACTGAGACTAGTCTATCACATAGGCCTACAGAGGCTTTAGGCCTAGAGCTACTCCGAGACTACTCTATGACATATACCGTAAAACCCCGCGTAGAAGCCGCGGCTAGTACACGAGTCAGATCGTCAGTGTGGCTTATGTAATCAGCACAAAGTCGGGGTGCGGCTTATACGCGAGTTTTTCCCAATATGCATTTCAAAAATAATCATAAAATACCCTTAATACCACCCCTGGCGATGTAGCTTTAGTAGTACAGGGACTGCCGGGGAAGGGTGGGGGGGGGGGGGGATAGCCGACATGGTAAGGTGAGAAAGCTGAGCGAGGACCGGCACTGGCTTCTTGCCACCCCCCTACCCCCCCTCCCCAAGCCTCATGGGCGAGGGAGGGGGGGCATCATGGGCATTTTGTCAGCTTTCTCAAGGTTGGTCAGTGAGTGGTGTATATGACCCAAGGTGTGTTGGTTAAACAAGGTGGGTGTATGTGTGGTCGGGTGGGGTTGGTGTGTGTGTGTGTTTGTGGTAGGGGATTGTCCGAGGTTGGGGGAGGGGGGAGTTTTTCCCAGGGGGCATTCAGAGGCCCTCTGCGGCTTATAGGATCGGCCCAAAGTCGGGGGGCGGCTTATAAGCGAGTTAGGCTTATACGCGAGGTTTTACGGTAGGCATACAGAGGCTATAGGCCTAGAGGTACTCTGAGCATACTACTCCCTCCATGGTACTCCGAGACTACTCTACCACTTAGGCCTACAGAGGCTATAGACCTAGAGGTACTCTGACCATACCACCCCCTCCATGGTACTCTGAGACTACTCTATCACATAGGCCTACAAAGGCTATAGGCCTGGAGGTACTCTGAATATACTACTCCCTCCATATACCTCCATGGTACTCTGAGACTACTCCACCATGTAAGCCTACAGAGGCTATAGACCTAGAGTACTCTGACTAGTCTGAGACTACTCCACCATATAAGTCGAGTAGTCTCGGAGGGGCGAACATTTTTTAGGTGCCCCCCCTAGAGAGCGCGTAGAACGTTTTGCGCCCCCCCCTTCGCAGAAGGCACCGAAAAATGTTCGCCCACCCCCTTTGAACTATAGTAACGCACTGGCTTTTTGCTAAAAAGGGCTAAATCTTTTACGTCCCCTCCTCAAGAAGGTCAGCTGGTGGTGGTGGGTTTGGGATCGTTTGGGGATTTGGGGGGGGGGAAATTGGACCCCTTGACGGGGGTGGGGGTGAAAACAAGTTGGAGCCCTTTACCCGGGTGGGGGCGGCTACTGTAAAAAATTTCGACCCCTTGACCGCGCTGGCCCCGCGCATACTACTCTCTCCCATGGTACTCCGAGACTACTCCACCATATATAGGCCTACAGAAACTATAGGCCTAGAGGTACTCTGAGCATACTACTCCCTCCATGGTATTCTGAGACTACTCTATGACATAGGCTATAAATTATAGGCCTAGAGGTACTCTGAGCATACTACTCCCTCCCATGGTACTCTGAGACTACTATATCACATAGGCCTACAAAGGCTATAGGCCTAGAGGTACTCTGAATATACTACTCCCTCCATGGTACTACTGCTCATAGGGTCTGGGCATACTACTCCCTCCATTGTACTCCGAGGCTACTCTATGACATATAGGCATACAGAGGCTATAGGCCTAGAGGTAGTCTGAGCATACTACTCCCTCCCATGGTACTCTGAGACTACTCTACCACATAGGCCTACAGAGGCTATAGACCTAGAGGTACTCTGACCATACCACCCCCTCCATGGTACTCTGAGACTACTCTATCACATAGGCCTACAAAGGCTATAGGCCTGGAGGTACTCTGACCATACCACCCCCTCCATGGTACTCTGAGACTACTCTATCACATAGGCCTACAAAGGCTATAGGCCTGGAGGTACTCTGAATATACTACTCCCTCCATGGTACTCTGAGACTACTGCACCATGTAAGCCTACAGAGGCTATAGACCTAGAGTACTCTGACCAGTCTGAGACTACTCCAGCATATAAGTTGAGTAGTCTCGGAGGGGGCGAACATTTTTTAGGTGCCCCCCCTAGAGAGCGCGTAGAACGTTTTGCGCCCACCCCCCCTCGCCGAAGGCACCGAAAAATGTTCGCCCACCCCCTTTGAACTATAGTAACGCACTGGCTTTTTTTGCTAAAAAGGGCTAAATCTTTTACGCCCCCCCCTCAAGAAGGTCAGGTGGTGGTGGTGGGTTTGGGATCGTTTGGGGTCGGGGGGGAAATTGGACCCCTTGACGGGGGGGGGGGGGGGGGGGGGTAAAAACAAGTTGAAGCCCTTTACCGGGGTGGGGGGGGGCTACTGTAAAAAATTCCGACCCGTTGACCGCGCTGGCCCCGCGCATACCGTAAATTCTCGGGTATAAGCCTAACTCGCGTATAAGCCGCACCCCTAACTTTGACAAATTATATAAGCCGCAGAGGGGGTCTGAATATTGCGATTTTGGTACTGTAGTATACTAATAAAAACTCTTGTATAAGCCGCACCCTATATAGGCATGTTTGGTATCAAAAGAAAGCTGAGTCTGACTCGCGTACAAGCCGCGGCTTCTACGCGAGAATTTACGGTACTATTCTCTCCCATGGTACTCCGAGACTACTCCACCATATATAGGCCTACAGAAACTATTACGGTAGGCATACAGAGGCTATAGGCCTAGAGGTACTCTGAGCATACTACTCCCTCCATGGTATTCTGAGACTACTCTATGACATAGGCCTACACAGGCTATAGGCCTAGAGGTACTCTGAGCATACTACTCCCTCCATGGTATTCTGAGACTACTCTATGACATAGGCCTACAGAGGCTATAGGCCTAGAGGTACTCTGAATATCCCAGTGGGCACAGAACGTTGAATCAACATTGATAAAGGGTTGTCAGTGTTGATCCAATGTTGATTCAACATTGTTTCAACATTGAACAGTATTTTGTGCCCACTGGGATACTACTCCCTCCCATGGTACTCTGAGACTACTCTACGACATAGGCTATAAACTATAGGCCTAGAGGTACTCTGAGCATACTACTCCCTCCCATGGTACACTGAGACTACTCTACGACATAGGCTATACATTATAGGCCTAGAGGTACTCTGAGAATACTACTCCCTCCCATGGTACTCTGAGACTACTCTACCACATAGGCTATAGACTTTTGGCCTAGAGGTTCTCTGAGCATACCACCCCCTCCATGGTACTCTGAGACTACTCTATCACATAGGCCTACAAAGGCTATAGGCCTGGAGGTACTCTGAATATACTGCTCCCTCCATGGTACTCTGAGACTACTGCACATAGACTCTGAGCATACTACTCCCTCCATGGTACACTGAGACTAGTCTATCACATAGGCCTATACCCGGTGCAGAGGCTATAGGCCTAGAGGTACTCTGAGCATACTATTCCCTCCATGGTAGGCCTACACTGAGACTACTCCAACATATAGGCGTACAGATGCTATGGGCCTAGAGGTACTCTGAGCATACTACTCCTTTCATGGTACTCCACATAGATTTTTTACCCCCTCGCCGAAGGTGCCGAAAAATGCTCGCCCACCCCCTTTGAACTATAACGCACAGGCTTTTTTGCTAAAAAGGGGCTAAATTTTTAACCCCCCCCCCCTCAAGAAGGTCAGCTGGTGGTCCCTGCACTTGGCACCAGAAAATACACACGAAAACGCCGAGAAGGGGGTCCGTGAAATGCATATATAGGGGGTGTTTTTTCAACTAAAACTCAGCGAAAATTAGAAAAGGGGGGTGAATATATAGGCCAGTGAAAATAACAAAAAGGGACAAAATGCTGACCACTCTATGTCTACATGTGAAAGGCTTAATAACGTATCTCTGCATTCGTTTAGCAGAGAATCGGGGCGTTTCCCGGGGCTGTTCTTTGAAGAGACATGGCTGTTTCTTAAAATCGACATGTGACATGGCAACCTAGGCGACATATGACATGGTCAAACCTAAAAATCGACATGTGACATGAAGCCTAGTGACATGACACCAACCTTTATAGCGACAAGGAAATAATTCTAATTGACATCTGGGATTGTTACAATGTGAGATGTGTTTGACAGTGGTCGGTCTCCCAGTCTATTCCTATTCATATAATTTACTCATTTTTCTTCATTAAAAAGTAGGATAACTAAAATTAAAATGGGTTTAGGTGTCTCTATCTATATAGAATACCTAATAATTGAATTAGGTTAGTGACATAAGTGACACAGGTTTTTGCTTAGTGACATGGGACATGGGCATTTCTTATAATCGACAGGGGACATGGGACCCCCCCATCCAATGCCCCAGTGTAAGCATGAAATACCAACTCTTTCTTCAAATTTTTACTCATAGTGACACTAGCGACATGGCTTTTTCCTTAGTGACATGTGACATGGCCATTTCTTAAAATCGACATGCGACATGGGGACCCCCCCATCTACCCCCCCTTGTTTAGGTATTAGGGAGTGATCATTTATTATCAACAGGGGGGGTGGGGGGGGGGGTAAAACAATTTGGACCCCTTGACCGGGGGGGGGGGGTAAAAAAATTTGGACCCCTTTTGGGGGGGGGGGGAATTTAACCTGTTTTGAGCCCAAAAGCCCGCGCGTTACTATGCTTCAAAGGGCCCCCCTTAGAGTGCAGGGATGGGGGTTGGGGGTTGGGGTCCTTTGGGGTGGGGGGGGGGGCAAAAAAATTGGACCCCTTGACTGGGGAGGGGTGAAAAAAAGTTGGACCCCTTTACCGGGGTGGGAGGGGGGCTACTATGCCTCAAAGGGCGCGTGCGCGCCGATTTTCGACCCGTAGGCCTAAAGGGGGGGGGGGGGTCATAGAGTACCGTAAGGATATACTGTAAACGTAGATATTTTCGCGCAGCTATATTTTCGCGCACCTAGCACATGAAGGCATTTTCGCGCAATCATATTTTCGCGCAGTTGCAATCAGGTGATCTTTAGCTACATGTCAGTTTTTACGGTTTTTAAATCGGACAATTATTAAGGGTTTTATGGCCCAAAATTATTGTTCAAATATATTTTGCCCCCCAAGCCCCTTCCAAATCGGTGTGGTGGTGGGGGGGGGGGGTCTAAAATTCTTCTATTGCGGAAATATATAGCCCTGTATTGTCATATCGATTGTTTTTTTTAGTATACAAGTTGTCAGGATGAGATTTTCCCAACATGTTATATTTGGCAAGGCCAAACAACCAACATGTTAGATTTGGTAAGGCCAAACAAAAAAATAAGCTGTGTTCCAGTAACATGGCCAAAACTAAATACCGTAGGCTAGATCGGTCAATTTTTTTTTTCCATACAAAGAATTCCCATTCTTCTAGTCTTTCAAATGATAACAATTCGGATAGCTGAATGTGATTAGGTTTGTCTTATGCCCTTTGCCTGGCTTGGTGATACCCTACACCAATTGAGTCTCTACTACAGTGCAGTGCAATATAGTGCCTGCAGATGGGTCAAAATCGACCTGGTGACCTGGGGAGCTTTACATAAAAAAACGGTGTTTTTGGTCCCAACTTTTGTTGGGAACTCTGGATTCTGGGACAATCTCAAACTCGCCTTACAAAATGGGTGTTTTTTTTTGTCCTAGCGGACAGGAATTATCCTATTTTTTTTGGGATAAATCCTGAAGAAATATATCCTTACTCATTTCGAGTAAGGACATATTTCCTTACTCTCCCGCAACTATGACGTCACAGGGGGGATTCCTCCCAACTTTGGGGGCATCCCCGGACATATGTCCCAACTTCAGCTTCCGGTCGACATCCCAACAGCGAGAACGCACGGAAACAAAAACTTCCCCAAAAGCAGGTAAGAGCTTAAATAGCTGAACAAAAACCTTTCCACCCGTTTATCATGTATTCCAACATCCCCCCGGTCTAACTTTTGTTACTCAAATATGGTAATTTGCACATTTACACCAAAAATACGGCGGTCCATGTGAGCGATAATGGGGGGAATACGTTCATTTCGGGCGGGAAAAAGTTGGGCATTATGTCCTATCTGTTATAGGCCGTAATACCATTGTTGTTCATCATTTATACACGATTTTCTCTCACTAATACATCTTATTTCTTGTCCTAGACATGGCGCGTGGACATGCCAAACCAAAGAAAGATCACCCCCCGCCGCCACAACTTGTCTCTGAGAGCGATTCGTCCTCATCAAGTGAGGAGGAAGATGACAGTGATCGAGACCCATCTTTCACCAAGCCAAAGTCGGCACACAGTTCAGAATCGTCCAGCTCCTCGGATGAAGAACAGGAGATCCCCGCCAAGTACCGGTTGAAGCCGCCCTCTGCCAAAAAGGAGTGTGACAAATCTAAAGGAAAAAACTCAAAGCCCAAAACTAAAAAGACTGCCCATGTCGACCACCGCTCACCGGTGGCGAAACCTAAAAAACATAAAACTGGAACAAAAACGCCACCCCCCGAGTTGGAGGATTCCACCAATTCCGAAAATAAGAAGTCGTGGTGGACCGACCAGGAGAAAGTCGCCCTATTCACTGTGGCACACAAGCATAGGCGACTGATGGCCGAGCACACGAGCAAGAAAAATGCACCACTGAAAGAGGCGGTGAAAAACAAGATGCTTGGTAAGTTTCTAGCATGTCACAGTGATATATTCTTTCAAAGACTTAGCACCTGTACTACAATGGGTCATGGTTAGGAATTCCAGTACTCTGAGAAATATCCTGTAATTTATCCTGTAGGTGTCGCCTAATTATTATAAGGACCATCGTACCCTGACCCTGTGTTCCCCATGTAAAGTTTTTCTGTCTTGTAACACTATCTTCTTCCTCTTCAGTGGCCGTCAACGCTGTCAGCAAAACAGGCGGAAGGTCTCTCGACCAAGTGATGAAGAAGTTCAGGACTTTCCCCGGGAAGGCCGCACAGAAGAATGACGACCTCCTGAAGCACTACATCTCCAAGGGGAAGCCAGTTCCGCCTGGCATGGGCCTCGACGAGGCCGAAAAGTTGTGTCTCAAAGCTAAGCTTAATGTCGGAGAGATAGCAGGTAAGTTAACATTATATAGGCACTTCGTTCCCCACTTACTACCATCACTCACTCAGTAAATATATATATATATATTTCTTAAAGGCACAATTCCCTATCCTTACAGTACCGTGAATGGCAAGATGGAATTTGGGCCATTTTCTTACTATGACTATGGGTTTGTTTTTTTTTTCCTCTAGGCCTAACTCGCTCACACAAGCATACCGGTAGCAAGAACAGTGCCTTGGTTGCGGAGCAACCTATACCCTCCACCAGCAGCGACGTCCGGTCCACCAAAGAACACAAGACAGGCAAGGCACGGAAGGAACAGAAGGAGGAGGTCGAACTCAGTGATCCAGATGACCACGACGATGACGACGACGACGATGAGCCCCCCTGTAAGCGCTCAAAAAGCGACGCGCCCGTAGAGGAGACCTCCGGGGTATGGGACACCACCAACGACCAGAGCAACGCGGCTGAGCAGGATGACGAGACGGCTGTGGATCTAAGCAACGTCAGTGAAGGGGACACCCTTCTCTGCCAGGAACAGGAGGAGGACCTCGACGACGACCACATGTCCTCGACCCCCATAGAGAAGTCTCGCCAACTGACGAGGCAACAGGCTTTCACCCGGGTGCTACACCTGGTCCAGTCTGCCCCTCTGCCCACCCGGCCGGATGAAGGTCGACCAGCACGGCCCCAGGACCCAGAGAGTAACCTCGCCGACGCCCTGCGGATCGCCATCGGCTAGACAGCGAATACACAAGCATTGATAGCAACCGGTTAGTACCTATACCTACCATTATTTACACATTAAAATCAATGAGTAGAAGCTGGCTATAGGCCCATTACTTGGAGACGTATATCCCAAATTATTGAATGTTATGACTCTGCACGGCGCATAGTGCTCATTGTTTACTTTTTGGGAATTTAGTCTTGTGCAAGAAAAAAACAATTGTCCTAAACCCTCTACTCGAATAAAATATATGTTGATCACACAAACGGTTCTTATATTTTTCAGAGCTTCAGACTGTGCGTCAAATTCTGGATGTTGTGGCCAGGGGGACGTGCCGCGACCCGGTGCATCAGTCCTCGCAGACGGAGCCGGTAGCAACCGACAGTAGGGCTGACCAAACAGACCGGATTGTCACAGAGAGCAGGGCGGAACAGACAGAGAACATAATGACAGACAGCAGGGCAGATCAAACTGAGCCAATTCCCACGAACAGCAGAGCGGATCAGACCGAATGCATCAATCTCTCGGCCTCAAGTAGTCAAACCAACCCTCCCGCCAACACCCGCCAATCGGATACCCAAACAGACGCCCTGGAAACGCTGGACAATGGGCCTGCGGGAGTTCTCGCTGCCTCGCGGGTGCTCGTCGAAATGCAGAACAGTGGGGAGACTGCAAATGGACCAGCTGTTCAGGATGAGAACTCTTTGGAATCGGTCCCCCCGACAAACGACACATCCCCTAAAGCCAAATATAAACGCCCCAAGAGGGCACACAAGCGGTAATATGTCACACTGTGACAAAGACAATTTGCGTTTTTCTGAGAATTTCAATCCATCTTAGTATTAGGACCGATGTCTCGAGCCGGGAATTTTATTTTCTGTTATAAAACCATGTTTTTGTCCAGTCCCTAAAGAGCAGGAAACATGTAACTCGCATCACCAGTAAACCTTCTTCAGGTTCTTGTATAGTTGTATTGGAAGGTTTGTGTAATTTGTTGGTTTGAAAACGCCCAAAGAGGACACGCCAACAAGAATTTATATCTATCACTAGTCATGCAGGTTTTGTCTTGTTTTAATTCTTAAAACCAATCGCTAAAACGAATATAAACGCCCAAAGAGGACACGCAAACAAGAATTTATATCTATCACTAGTCATGCAGGTTTTGTCTTGTTTTAATTCTTAAAACCAGGTAGTGTGTAAGTGTTTAGTGAAACATTGGTGCTACTGACCACGCAAAATAAAGGGAGCAGGCAACATGTAACCCGCATCACCAAGTTAAAGTCCGTCTGTATAATTTTATTGAAGGGTTGTGTATTAGTTTGGTTTGTAAACCAATACCTAAAACGAATATATACCATTATCACGTGTGAAAGTTATTCAGGATTTTGGAGAATGAATGTAGAGAATGGACACGCAAACAAGAATTTATATCTATCACTAGTCATACAGGTTTTGTCGCCTTGTAATTCCTAAAGCTATAGTTATAGCTAAAGTTAGTGTATAAGTGTTTAGTGAAACATGGGTGCTACTGACCACGCAAAATAAAGAAATAAATCACAATCATTGGCCTAACTTGTTGTTCTATCGTGTAGTAATGGAGGCAGAAGGAGGGGGGGCATTTCTGATGATATCTGAAGCAAAACGCTATTCCAAACCATGCTGAAAAAATTCATATAGTTGGGAAATATCTCCTAAAAATTACGTTTTACACGCCACCTAGTGGGAATCCCTAGCGAAATGACGTCATAGTCGGTCTTCCCCACGGCGGCAAAACGTGACAAGGAAACGTGGAAATGGCTTCAAACTACGATCTGGTAAGGCGGCTCCTCTCTATACATGGTCAATTATGTACCTGGTGGTCTCTAGCATCTGGAGGAAGTCTAAACTACACCGTTTTTCGCTGAATTATGTTCTTTTTGGACTTTTTAAAAATGTTTGCCTTTTGGGACATTTGTCCTAACATTTGTCCCAAATTCTCACCTTTTGTCCTCTTGTACAACAGGCAAGTGAGAGTGACGATTCTTGGGAGGCGGAGCCTGCGCAGGACGTAGAACCGCCACCAAAGAAGAAGAGGGGGAAGAAGGCTGTTGTCGATGTCTCTGTGGAGGATGCCGACCCCGGGTTTGACCCTACAGCCCACACCCTACCCCGCGAGTTAACGGAGGCCGACATTGAGCGGCCTTTCGATCCGGAAGACCTAGGGGACCTTGGCAATCATGTCAATTACTGGAGGGAGCAGGACACAACGGCCCTGGTTAAATGCCTGAACCACCACCGTAAGCTGCTGAAGGGGAACTTCGAGGGGAGCGGTGGCGGGAAGGAACGGCGTGATGCAGCCTGGGTAGAGGTAGCCGGTGCGTATGATTTTAAATAGCTTTTAATAAATAGTAAGTTCCCTCACATGAAAGGCCACTTATGCATATCTCTCTTTGCTACTGTTATTAGCATCATGAGCTACTTTTATTAACTCATTCTCGGTTATGACAGACTACATCAACAAACGCTGTGGCACTCGATGGAATGTCGAGCAGTGTAAGGGGAAGACGACGCGGTACGCCAAAGAGGTAAAGGACAAGGTGTGTATAACGGCACTAACTTTTTATTTCAACAACAAAATATCTCTAGGATAAATACATACTTCGGTTAACTCCAACCTGGAATGGTTTAATACATGGCGTACAATACTTTAACAATTGTCACATCCTATTTACCGACCAAGTGGTAAAAAAATTATGTGAGTAATAAAATGAAACATATGTCTCCTTCTGCGTTTGCAGTTCAACAAGCTGCGTCGAGCCATTTTGAAAACCGGTGGCGGCCGCATACGGGACGAGGAATACCTCACTGCGCAAGAGCAATCAATGCTCGACTATGTTGGCGTGGAGGGCGTCGTCGGTATGTATTATACTACTTCTTCCACGAGCTCTTAATTTAATAAATATCTGATCAGCAGTTGCGTTGAGGCGTGGCTAAAGAAAAGGTCAAAGATCTCAATCTAACTAAGTACCTACTATGAGAGAACCAGCTCAATAGCATACATCCTTCTTGACCTGAAATATCTTGGTGTAACTCTGTACCTACTATGAGACTAACATACATCCATCTTTATATGTCACAGGAATACCCGGCTGCAGCGGAGTACCGCTCAAACCTCACAAACGGATGACGAGCATGAAGAAGTTTGAGGAGAGCGCTAGAAAGGCTTGGGACTACAAACGGGAAACGATGCCCGACTACTCGCTCGACCTTCCACAGGGCAAGGAATTGTGCACGGGGGGCCGAAAAAAAAAGACCAAGAAGGCAGACAAATGACTTTTCAAGAAAAAACTAAGGAAATTAAACCAATGATTAATTTTTACCTGTTATATACTCGTATGACTATTCATGGAAAAGCGATGGAAATTAAACGAATGATATATTGTTACCTATAATATACTGCTAGGGAAAATGCCAAAAGTTAAGTTAATTTCTGAATAAATTAAGACACCAAACACAATCCATGGCTGTTATGTTTTTCACTGCTGTCGGGGTGCCCGGCGGTTGAAGTTGGCCGCTACATACTCGTCCCGGTGATCGACAGCCTCAGGGTCAATGTCTCCTTGGTTGTGATCAACGGGGCCAAGTGGGGCAACGCGTACGGGCCGAAACCTGTCGTGGCCGTCATCTTCAGCGTCACGATGGGGGGTCCTGTCCAGGACAGCAAGGTTGTGAAGGCAGGCACACGTAGTTATGATGCGACACGCCTTCTCCGGGGTATGGTGCAGGTAACCCCCGCTTGCGTCGATCACCCTAAAAGAAAAAGAGGACAAATATTATAAAATGCATCCCAGTCATGCATTTTCCCTAACCTGAAACCTTTCCGGTTGTCCCCATAGTAAAGGCGAGTAAAATAAACTATGAACTTACCTCCATCTCTGCTTCATGACCCCTATCGTCCTCTCAATGATGCACCGTGTCGACCGGTGCCATCGGTTGAAGGCCCTTTGTCTCGGTCCACGCGGGTTGTCATAGGGCGTCATCATATACTCCTTTAGGGTGTAGCTAAAAATATTAAAGGAATTCATAAAATAAAGTCCCAAACTATTAGGGGAAAGAAATCCTGAAAATTATATAGCACCTACATATGCAGTCACTTGAAATATTACCAAATAACGTCACTCACCCGGAATCACCTAACAGGAAGAACGTCCCCCAGTCACCACTCTCTGCCTCCTCGTACAGGGGGCTGCTAGCAAAGGAATACTGGTCGTTGGCTGACCCCGCAAACGACGCATCGATGTGTGTGATGTATTGGTCAGCGTCACACACAATCTGCAAAACAACCAATGAAAAAAATTGTGAAAACAATAAGAATTATGTCTTTTCCTAAAGATTTTTTTGTCACACTTGATATAAAATATGAGATGGGGATGATTACAAGACTTGGTCCTATGTAGAAGATAAAGAGAAATGTGTCTCTTTAGTAGATTGACTTACCATGGCATTTATAGAGTGAAAACCTTTACGGTTGACGAATACACCCTCCGGAGGGTGAGCCCCCTCGTACCCGTTCTTCTTGGGTGCGATGATCTGTATGTGGGTGCCATCTATACACCCAAACACAAACGGATGTTGCTTGTGCTTCTGGTAGAAATTAGCTGCCTTTCCCACCTTGTCTCTCTGTCTGTGTGGCCAGTGGATATAGCTGTAAAAGTAATATTCGCATAAGATTCAGCCGCTGTCATAGTTAAGCAAAATAAGACAAATAAAGACGACACAAAAGTATGTGAAATATGGTGGGAAGGGTATGCTCATTTCGCCCAAGGAATTAGGCAAATTAAAATTTAAGGGCAAAACTTACTCGGCAGCATGTAGGTAGAAGAACCACGAAACGTCGTTCACCACCCTGCTGACTGTCGCCTCTGAGACCTGCTGGGTCTCCGCGATGACGCTGAAGGCAGCGCCGGTTGCAAAATACCGCAGGGCCAGACATACCTGTGGAGAAGAAAAGTAGCAATTATATATGGGCAGTAGAATATATCCTATTTTCAACCGTATAGTGCACTATTCCAAAAAACATAGAAAAAGTTTAAAAAAAGTCAGCAATTAGAACTGACGTGAACAAAATGTATTGGCATGCACTACCCTATGTACAAATAGCATGATATTAGCCCATTGCATATCAACCTTACATGAGGTAAAAGCACCAAATCATTTGGCTCACCTGCTCAATGTAGGAGAGGCCTCCCCCTACCCTGCTGCCTTTCGTCCTATCCGTCCACTCTCCAAAGCGTTTGGCTACCCTCTTCACTCTTTTCTTCGACAGACGGTACTTACGAACGAAGCGGCCCTCCGACCACTTCCTATAGGGGTTGTGGCGGGCCAAATATACCTTTCTTTTGCGACCGTTCCGGTCGAGATCCGCCATTTTCGCGCGTTTTGCTCGGAGCAGATCGCTGGTTCTTTTAATTGCCCCCCGCCAATTACCAGCGAGGGGCAAAATAAATATGTCCCAACTTTTGTCCCCACCCCCCCAAACCCCCTTTTTTGACATGGTCTCAATCAACCCAAGAAAAAGTATACAAAAAATGCATCAAATATTCCACAATCAAAGGAAGGTGGAAAGAAATGATTAACCCCCAACATATCTGTTACATGCAATTGAGAATGCATCCGAAGTTAGTGGAAAAGGTATTTATCCCAAATTTAAAAGTTGCGAGAACCGATGGTTTGGTCGGTTCTCGCAAATGGCTGTTTGGGACAAAAAAAGGGGACAAAACCGAATTTGAGACATAATTTTGTTCCTGTTTTTGTAAATTGAAAGGGAAAAAGATGAGACCTTTGTCTCAAAGTTGGGAATATTCCCAAAATTCTTAGATATCCCAAAATTTGAGGACAAAGGACAAATAATTTTGTTATGAAACCTATTTTGTCCCAAATCGCCTAAAGAAATAAATCCTTTCCTTTATGTAAAGGGCCCCTGGCGACTTTTGGAAAAAAGTGGCAATACATTTTTGTAGTATAAACTGTCCAAAAAAGCATCTTTGTGACCTGGATGCCTTAATTTCAGCGACTTTCCGACCTCGCGCACATAGGTATGTGCGCGAAATGCGCGAAAATATGTACTGAGCGAAAATTAATACGTTTACAGTACTACTCTGTGGGGGGGAAATCCGACCCCTTGACCGCGCCGGCCCCGCGCTCCCGGGGACGGGGCCGCCGCGTAGCCTACTCTGTGACGGGAGAGACAGTGCCTGCTCCCGTGAGATGTGTTTGACAGTGGTCGGTCTCCCAGCCCACGGCGAGGCAGGAAGCAAAGACTCGCGGCCTGCATGCCATGCTTTCCCTCGTTTTCCACTACTTATCCTTGGCAAACTTTAATGAATTATGATCGTACATGATCACACAGCAGTATTTGATAATGGTTCAGGTGTAGTTGACCGACAAAGTCGGCCGTCAATGCGACCTGACTTTCCCAACTTTAACATATGACAAGTCTCAGCTTAACGTACTAAAGGACCAATCAGGATGCAGTGTGGGGGTCACTGAAGCTGGGTCTGGGCGATCACCGTTAGCATGACAGGAATCAGCAGGAGGAGCGCGGCTCACCACTAGGCCTGAACTAGAGACGCTTTCACCATTTCCCGCCATGAACTCGGCTGTAGATAACTCCGTGACCCATACGGTAGGGGAGAGTGGGTTACAGTGAGACACGGGGCACAGTGAGACAGAGGGCCTGGGTGGGGCCTCTGGATTTAGGGTTATAGCCAAAAATAATTTATTGTAGATAATATAAGCATAGATATGTATATTGTCCAAATCGACTTTAAACATATAAAAACATAAAACAGACATTCTAGGGATTCCAGAGATGTCTTTAAATCTATAATATGTTGAAAATTGACTGAAAGGGACTTGATTTACTATAATTCAAGGGGTATCCCGACCCGGTAGCGCTATCAGCCAGCGAGCCCGAGATAAGATAAGAAACGCGTAATTATCTATCATACTTCTGAAAATGCTAGCAACATGATTGAAACAGTTCTGAAATGCCATACTCTAGGCCAGGTCCCTGAAATGGTATAGAGAATATATTTCTATGCCTTCAATTTATTTCATAATTCTCAAGTTTGGCGACTGGCAATATTTTACGGTCCACAAATTTCCTAAAAATCTGACACCTGTCCACACCAACCTATACTAATCATGTCCAAATCGAATATAAATGCATTTAAACTTAAGACAGGCTTCCTAGGGACTGTAGAGATGCTTTCATATTTGTAGTATGTTGAGAATTGACTAAATGGGAGACGATTTACCATTAATTTAGAGGTGCCCCACGCGGTAGCGCTATCGGCCTGTGACCCCGAGATAAGATAAGAAACGCGTAATTATCTATCATACTTCTAAAAATGCTAGCAACATGATTCAAACAGTTCTGAAATGCCCTACTCTAGGCCAGGTCCCTGAAATCGTAGAGAGAATGTATTTCTATGCCTTCAATTTATTTCATAATTCTCAAGTTTGGCGACTGGCAGTATTTTACAAATTTCCTTAAAAGCTGACACCTGTCCCCACCATCCTGTACTTATCATGTCCAAATCGAATTTAAATGCATTTAAACTTAAAACAGGCTTCCTAGGGATTCTAGAGATGCTTTCATATTTGTAATATGTTGAGAAATGACTAAATGGGAGACGATTTACTATTATCCACCAATTTCTCAAAAATCTGGCACCTGCACCCACCAACATTGAATATTTTTGCCCAAATCCAATTCAATGGTATAAAAACTTAAAATAGACGTTCTGGGGATTCTAGAGATGTTTTTATACTTGTAATGTGTTGAGAATTGACTGAATGGGGCAGCAAACACACTGCTCCCTGCTGCCACCTAGGCCACACTATGGCCGCCACAGTGGCGCCCCCTAGTGAGTAAAATCGGAACTAAGCGCGGCGATGATTAATGCATTGGGTCAATGACGGTAGCAAATCTAGTGTATGTATATTTATGATATAAGTTACAAATAATTTATTATATTTTTAAACGGGAAAAATTTGAGTAAATTTCTGAAATTTACGACGAAGCTGGTCATCATGGCAACCAAAAGAACACGAATGTTCTTTACAAAATTATCATTTTGGATCAATTTTATATGGACCCATAAATTTGTGACATGGAATTGTTGATTAGATGGCATGATGGGGCACAGTGAGACAAACCATAGGAATAGCATAGCTTACAGTGGATTGGCTGGGTCACGGGGCACAGTGAGACAGATAATATAGCTTGGACATTTCGAGAGATCGCAACCTGAGGAAATTTTGAAGTGAATAACTATCAAAAAGTGTTAGGGCCTATTCTTTAGTTTTAAAGTTTAAAAATATGGTTTAAGTTGGATTTTTCATATATTCACCTAATCACATGGTCCATCACAGTTTACCATAACACTGTCTCACTGTGCCCCACCTAGCGTCTCACTGTGCCCCCTGATTTTTCATAGTGGGGCACAGTGAGACAATGTTTTGTTTTGACCATAGGTCGAACCCCACTAATCACAGCAAATATGTCGCTAACTCCAAAAAGAGTGCAAATGATACACTTTTGAATGTTGACATCAAAACATTTGTTTAATTCAGAGTTCAGGCCCTAGGGGGAAAATAAACTTTTCTGTCTCACTGTAACCCACTCTCCCCTACTGCAGCCTAGTTCCGCAGGGGCGTGGCAACCGGGGGGGGGGGGGGACGGGGGGGGGACATGTCCCCCCCCCCACTTTTGACCAGCCCCAAAAAAGGTCAAACCAAAAAGGTCAAGTAAAAAGGGGTCAAAAAGGGTCAAAATACCCTTCAGTCCCCCCTACTTTGAAACTGCTTGCCACGCCCCTGTGACAGTTCCCCAAGTTCTATGATTTAGAAACATAACTATTGTGCAGGCCTAGGAGTGACATAGACCTATGAATGTATAGGATAGGCTTAGGCCTAACAAAAAGAGAAAACATGGGGTAGGGTAGGTACCCAGCTAGCAAAACTTGTATGAATCACGTTATCTCTACGTCTTTTCTCAACAGATATTTAGTATGTTTTTTTTGGTTACGTCAGCATTTGGTTACGTCAGAAAGTTGCAACCATAACATACTATGTGCAAATCTTTAAGACCTGTTTTTGACTATGTAATATCCATGTAAAAAAATCATGTGTATCTTACGTAAATGTGTACAGGCAAGTGGAAAGGGATATGCGACGAAAATGTCAACTTTAAAATTGATATCATAAGCTTTCCATTGATATATTACACAAGAGGATATCATTTCTAGTTTTTGAGAAATGGCTATATGAATATGGGTGGGCATGACCCTGTCCAAACTCCCAATTAGCTCTAAGTCTCATAGTTTCCAAGATATCTCTATCTAATTAGCATAATTAGAATAATTACGAAATGATCATACATTTTCTCCTATAGGCCATAGCTTTTGATCTAGAAATGATAATTTTATTCTGTTTTGACCATAGTAATCCTTGTGAATCATTCTATCAATGGGCTTCTTTATTTTCTGTATTTGGAATGAAAATCATGTTTCCATGGCAACACATATCAACAAAGTCACTCATTTAGGCTCTAAAACGTTCTTTTTGCATTCCAAATAAGGAAGCTTTTCACTAAAAATGGAATGTTTTGTATTAAACTACTGAATTCTCCAGAAAAAAGTACCAAAAAACAAATATTAGCCTGTTTCTTCCAATTTAGGCCATGGTGGAGCCCCCTGGTGGCTAAAATTGGTACTAATCCCACGGGGATACCCCTTTCTGCTTGCCTGCTCACAAATAAGTTACATGATATAGACATCATTATCAATCATACATATGATATATATATATACACAATGTAGGCCCTAATTTAGATGGCATTAATCTGATCTCAGCATAATTAAGTTAAAAACATGTAAAACTAAAACATTATTTACACCTATTTTCTCTGTGTGTGGTACTCCATCAGAAGCAAGTAACATCCAGGCAATCAACATAATCAAGGGTTTCTTACCTGTAGACATCACCAATAGTCCTACAGAGACTTAGCACATTGATCCTAGCAAATTGGCTTAGATGTGATGCCAGCTCATAGTCAGTATTTTGATTTGAAAATTGTAGCAACCACAGAAAAGGTGTGCTCATACTAATCTCCTGGTTCTCCCTTAAACAATCATTCTACAGGAGGAAAAATAACATATCATACATTCCAGACGAAAGTTGGTCAAATTTCATCTTCTTTGGAAATTCATTGTGTTGAAAGAAATTCTCATTCATGGTCAAAGTATTGACAATGTTATTGGATTCTATTGATATTGGTTAAGGGAGACATCTTGTGTTAAAAGAGTGAACGACTTGAAAGGTAAAGTACAGATGTGTTATAGACGTCATAATCTGACCAGATAAGGATGTACCACGTATATAAATTATACATGATATCGATGTCAAATCTTTCTTATCATTTGAGCATGCACCTTAAGGCATGAATTAAACATCAATGTATTATGTGTATAATTTCTCCAAAAAAGATGTAATATTCTGATCAAGATTTAAAAACTCGTTACGTCAAATAGTGACCACATCCAAGCGTATGGATGATATCAAATGACTAATGTCTCTTTCACATGGCTATTTTGATGTAAACAATACGTAAGTTTCCTGTCAAACTACTATGTAAATTGATTTACTTCCTCAAGATGTCATTATGGGGTCATTTTTACGTATCAACGTGAATATGACCAGTAAAAGGTGTACTTTTTACATAAGGTGCTAGCTGCGTAGGCTCCCTAGGTCCCATCCAGTGTCTTAAATGTGGGAAAATTATACAGGCCACAATAGCTCTCCTAAGAAGCTTAATAATACTAACAATAATATATATTTCATAGTTATAGAACTGTGGATGATAAATGGAATTTTCACATAAGCCTCTTGGCCCTAACGTCAAAATATGACCTTTTATCTGTCTATAGGGCCTATATCACACATAGAAATGGATATTTTTGTGATTTTCTTCAAATTTGCATTGATTCATAATAATATTTAAACAGATTATAAAATACAGGGCATAGCATAGTATATGTTTGCACTGTTCAGTCCATATGTCCAATAATAATTAGGCCTATTTTTTATCATGCCTACTATCGTAAGAAATGAAATTCATGCAGAATGCAACAGTGGCATATCATCTTCAAACAATAAAGAGTTTCTCTTATACAGGGCTTCAGGGCCTTATGCAGAGGCATCAAAGTCCAAATTTAAGCATTCGAAAAGACATAATTGATTTTAAATTCTCACTTCAAAAAGTCATATACAACTTCAACTTTCTCTTTATCAGAATTTTACAGGTGTTTTTTTTACGGATAATTAATCCCCAATGTGTCCTCTATACATCTGAATTGGAATAACTGTAATAGATAAAAGAACGTTAAGTTGTCTTTAATGCCCATATTGCTCAAGCTACTCGGAAGTTAGCAGTATTGATTAAAAGAGCTTTACAATGGTATCATTGGTTAATCTCCGCAAGTATTGTGAGATGTTCTCTCACAATATCGATATTAAAGAATTAAATAGGAAATAACTAATTTTGCCATCCCGAACTTACGTGAGTGGACAGAAGTCAACAACAAAGGGTGGCAGGGGAAAAAATATGATAATCCCAGAACTTTCAATAGTAACTCTTGTATTCACCATGTAATAAATACGCATTCTCTAGTAATCTCATATCCATCCTTTGGTATATATGTCTATGTTTTAATATGTTTATTTGGTCTAACTGGCGCTTTCGCCCCAGCAACTAACTAAGGCGCATTTCCTTTTTACATAACGATCTTAAACGGTTCCATTTCATTATTTGAAACACGCTTTAAACCCTAGGCCTTTATATCTTTATTGTATCTTTCCTTGGCTCCCTTTCCGAGAACCTTGTCAATGAGATATTCTTGCTTCATCTCGGCCAGACACCTAAAGAAGGCGTGTGTCTTCCAGATTACATCCGTCTTCAGATAACGGACAACTTTCTCCACTTGTTCTCCTGCCACGCCAACCTATAATAAAACAAGAATAGAGAATTACGCTGTACTGACATACTAATAATACATTACTAATTAAGGCAGGCGACTCTCTACTTTAACTACTAAGGGATACGTTTAAATCATGTAGATTATCTAGGATGCTAAGTTTGGCCACAGTTGAAATCCTAAGTCAAATTGCAAAGTAAAGTTGCTGTTTATAGTAAGCCATGACACAAGTTCCGTAAAAGCCCGCCTTTATGACGGATTTTATTTAGGATTTATTTTTTCCTACAAGACAGTTTTTTTCCGAGATTGGGGGCGTCATAAAGGTGTTTTGTTTTGCCCATTGGATTATAATTTTAAAAAACATTTTAATTTTTTTTTTGTACAAGCCGGATTTTTTTCCAAAAGTGGGGGGAGGGGTCGTCTTAAGGGTGGGGTCGTCTTGAAGGTGGGGTTTTACAGTATAATTATCATAGTTTACTATATTGATCCGATGGGCATTATAGGATCCTTATACTTTTAAAATAGGATTCTTACATGCAGCGTTTGGGATTTTTATTTATCCATAGCTCTGTTTTCCAAAATACAAATTTCATAAGGTGCTACCACTAACCATACATATTCAATACATACCTTGCATCCTTCAATGTGGCTATCATCCATAGCACCATATCTCAACAGATTAGACCAGAGATCATCTATCCGTACAGTTTTCCTTAGGAGGGGGAGTGCTGCATTCAACTGTCGTTCAAGTACACTTTCCTCATACAATAGGGTATCTGCGTCAGGATGCTTTGGATTCCAAAGCGGACATTCCTGTGCTAGAAAGGTACATTAATAATTTTGATAAAATGAAAAGTTTCTTTTTTACACGCAATAAGTTACCATATTTTTTACGAAGTCAGGAGTCTTGGACAGAAAAGTTGCATTGCACTTTCATCAGCTGTTCATGATTCACACGGGACATTTCTAAAGATAGCCTACGCTTTATAAGTAACTTGGTTCAAATGACAGTGTTCAAAATTTAATGACTGTAAATTCTTTTTGAATGTTACTCTGAGTAGATCTGATTGCAAAGAATAGGTGTATAACTAATTGATACTAACCAGGTGGTGATGCAGATACTGGTGCAGGCTGACAATGTTCAGAAGGGGCCACACGGGCTACAAAATATGCAAAAAATTCTCAAATACAACTGTCAATTTACTGTCCACGCTATGTAGCTGGAACTATAATTTCTGCTGCTTAACAACTATAATATTCAGTTTTTGTCATTGATATTGGAGCTTCTAAAATTGACATCGAGCATGGAAACTTGAACATGAAATCTCCGATATCAAATTTTGAAATTCAGATATCAAATTTCATCTTTCGTATCAAAACGTTTAACTAGAATACAACAGTTTAAAACGTCTATATTAGAGTTTTAAAAAGAACTTCGATACATGGATATACGAAGGCTAACATTAGGCTTGTCAATGCCACAGATGTAACATCAAATTTCACATACCACCGGGTTGTACAGGCGCTGTGCTCGGAGGCTTTAGTGAAGCTGGGATAGCAACACTTGAAGACTCATCTGAAATAACATACGATAGAAGAGGAAACTGGAATAGATGTGAATAAATCCTAGACACTATAAGGAGACACTTATTACTGACTAGGTCTTTAAACATAACGATTATCAGTTTAGGCTAGGACTTTTCCTTACTTTACCCTGAGACGCGCCCCTGAGACCGGATTTTTTAGTATTTAATGAACCATCTGTAAATTTTCTAGGAGGCCTGAATATTAATTTTTTGGGCAATAGGGGCGACTTTCATCTTTAAAAACAATGTACCTGTGTAGTTCTTTAGCTCCAGTCCCATGGAATGTAAAATATCCTCCTGATCAGTGAGCACCAGACACCTGAGGAAGGCGTGCCACCGCCACTCCCCACTCACCTGAAGGTGGTCAAGCAGCCTGTGCACTTGTTCTATTTCGATGGCATTTTTCTTTGAACAATAAAAATGAAAAAGAGAAGAAGAATTCATTCACTATATGATACCAATCACGACATTTGAAATGCACTTTAACAACAGACTGTTTAAATAGGTCATTAAGATAATCTTATCTACTATGGGTTGTTGATAGATGTATTCATCTTACGGCGACTTTACTACTTGTAGAGAACACCTGTATAGAGGAATGACTTATACTGCTATAAGCAGGTGTGTGAGACTTTTAAGCAGATACATGCCTTCTACCCATAGAAGGATGACTCCTTTCAATATTAATATCAATATCAATATCAATGATATATCTCTTGGGCCAAATGTCTAGGGGGCTGTCATAAACATATGTATATAGTAGGCCCTACCATTACTGCACATCTTTTCACGTTAGGCAAACACAGAAGGATGTGGGTCTCAGTACACTTCAGTTATAATGTAATGAACCAAGACAGACTATATATAGTTTGTCTTTATATTATATAGTTTGTATAGACCCTCCTGTATCGTTAATAACATAGCACACACTGACCTCTGTATCGTTAATAACATAGCACACACTGACCTCTATAAGGCATCTCTTTGTTCTATCCACTACTCCATGTGCGATAAGTTGTGGCCACATCCTTGCAATATCCACCTTCTCCCCCAGTTCTGGGGCTCGTTTATTCAACCACTTCTTCTTCTGTGGGTCCTGTCCAAAGATGCTTCTGTCTCCATGTTCCTTCTCCCAGATCCTCCCAGATGCCATGCCAGCTCATGGCCTGATATGGTGGGCGATATGAGCCACCTTCTGTTCAATCTAGTTCCGGAATATACATGTATGTCTTATAACCTATGTCAGTGTAGGCCTAAACGGTGGAGGTCAAAGTGTATTGTGCTTATCAGTGAAAATGAACTTTAGGCCGCATAGGGCTTTGATATACTCTCCTCATTGTCATCATTGTTATGTCTAGTCTTAGACTAGTATTAGTTATTTAGATCATTTGAGATGGAATTCTAATCACAGAACAACAAACACATGTCCGAATTTCTTGGGCAGGGCTGTAGCTCGACCTGCACGTGTGACATAGGGTACACCAGAGCCCTGACTAGCAGGTGGGGTGAAGCTAGGCCTGAGGGGACTAGGTGGGAGTATGAGACGGGGTGGACTGGGTGGATTAGGTGCAAGGGGATGAGGAGGACTGGGATGGTTTGGATGAGGGGGACTGGGGTTACCGACAGCTTTTACTATTGTCTTATTGACACTTGATTGGAGATTGAGTTTATTGTCAATTATTATACCTAAGTATTCATACTGGGATTTTACAGCAAGAGTATGGCCGCTCATTTTAATTATTGGGTCACTGTCATAGGAAGAGTTGAACATCGTTATTTCTGTTTTGTTAGTATTAATACAGAGACCACTTGAACTAAACCAGTCATACACTCTATGTGCATCATATTGTAACAAGTTATGGCGATAATGGGTGATTATGGTACTTAGATAGTCTTACCAATGTATGTTTATAAGCTGCCGATGAGGGTAACAACTTTATTATATTGATATTAATGATTTGATAAAGATGAAATATGATATGGTAATAGTATACACCTTATACAATGTAACCTGCCAATAACGACAATTAGGCCAAAAAAAAAGGTGTGTTTCAGGCAACATGGTCAGAATTTCTAGGGTAGGTAGGTCGGATTTTTTTTTTTTTTTTTTTTCACATAGAGAGAGTACCAGGAATGAGTCACGAATCGACAAATCAACTCGCGACTCACCAAAATGGCTCCATAATTCCTCCATTGACTAGGAATATCAAGAAGTTGTTGGATATACCTCTTAGAAAGCCATTTCCTGAAGTTAATCAATTATTCAGGCCTCTGAGGTCACTGGGAGCCTGTTATTCTTAAAAGAATTAGGAAAATATGAGGAAAAAAGTAACAAAAATTAAAAAAAACAAAAAACTCTCCAAAATTGGGAAAAAAATGCTAGGGTCGGCCCTTTTTGGAATTTAGGGTCGGGTTGCCTGAAACACACCTTTTATTTTTTTTGGCCTTACTGAACACCTTATTACTAGGCGTGGATGACAATGATTATACATCTTATTACTTGGTCTCATTTACAATGACAGCCTCAATTCAACCAACATTGTTCAGCCAAAAGTCTATAATGTTAAACTTATCGAAGAATCTCCTCTGACAATGGAATCGCGGCCGATTCACATCAGTGGAATGCATGCCTATCACACATCCGAAGTTATTACCTATGCCTATGCACAAAGTCTTGTTTCTATACACAAAAAATAACAGACTGACACTTGCTCTCCTGCAGTGTCTTATGACTATATTAATTATATCAATGCCAATGTAGATAACATTGTTCCATATTTCACACTATCAACTACAATCAGGCATGTAGCTTAAACCTATATATCATAAACCTGACATATTTTTACTAAACTGAAAGTGGGGCCATCCATGTGTTGTGAGTCATCCATAAATCACACAGAAAAGTGAAGCAGGAGTTTGTCATGCTCTACATGGTAACATGAACATTCTGAGACTCTATCAATATAAATAATAATCCCTTTACTTAACATTACACTACATGACCCATATACAGTTACGGATAATACTGGGGGCGGCTACATGCAGCTATGTCCGATACTTCAGGTAGGTCTGTATGCTGTATAGGTGATGTAACATCTACTGTTCAATATAATGGAGTGCACCAGTGAGAGGAAATATAGAGATACCCATTGTAATATGATATAACACTTACGGTATAGAAATTGTACCAATCTTGAGCGTTCATTGCTATACATTTTGTAAATGGTATAAACCAATGATCCGTAATTGTTATCAACAGAGCTGATGACAAATGACTGCTACTTCTATGTCACTACAAATACCAATATTTTCCTCCAACACAACCAAGTGAGACTGGTTCACAATTGGTCCATCAGATGGCACCACTGGTTAGATATCTCCGACTCTATTTCCTTTATTCATCCCCATGCCATCTCTAATATAAACGTTTCAACCCACATGTCCATACATACTTCTATTGCAATAGGAACTGATGAAAAGATATGGATGTTATTATATACGTCTGTTCCAATCTATTTGTTTCTCTTTGAATGCCAAGGTAATCAAACATGGCAAGGCCAGTGATAAAAGATTTACTCTGCATGTACACAATAATTATATTGTCAAAATAAGTGGTCTTTCATTATAATGTTGCATCCACAGATGGTGAGAACCCTTGGTGAGGACCACTTCCAGAGTTTGGTTGGACAGGATGGCCTTTAATGCATACCAACTAGAGAGTGCTTGGTTTTATTGCACTGCATGCATGATATAAAGAGGGACACAGAAACTTCTCCAGCCCACTGCTGACTGGTGACTGTCCTGCTGACTGCCTGCAGATTGGGAAGGGTGTCAGTACAGCTCGGATGAACCAAAGGGCAAGGAATGCTTGTTGGTTGAACCCTGACTTGGACACCTCCTCTCGCTCCGAGTCTAGGCGGTAGTAGCGGTGCGTCCACTGAATCAGTTGAACCCCAACAAGACTTAGTTCTATTGCCACTCTACAGGTGGCGTAGTCTGCCCTGTTTTGCTTGGGAGGCTCAGTTTTGCCTCAGATATTCGAATTTCCACTAAATAAAATCGTTTTCTTAGATGTACAGGGCTATATCATTATATATACTGTAGCATAACCCAACTGTATACAAATAGGCCTACATGTAATCTGTTTAGAATATTCTTAGTGGAACGGTATTGCTCTCTGTGAATATCATTTTGGATAATAATAATAATAATAATAATAATAATAATAATAATAATAATAATAATAATAATAATAATAATAATAATAATAATGATATAAATTCAGTACTAACTACTTCAGCCCCAGTGGACGGTGGCCATTATTGGCTTTACTATTGTATGCTCTGCATTCTCTCTAGCTTATTTTCTTTATGTCCCTCCCTCCCCCTCTCTCACACTCTTATCTCCCTCTCTGTCATTATATATACTGTAGCATAACCCAACTGTATACAAATACATGTAATCTGTTTAGAATATTCTTAGTGGAACGCCATTGCTCCCTGTGAATATCATTTGAATGCATTCTCTCTAGCTTATTCTCTTTATGTCCCTCCCTCCCTCTCTCTCACACTCTTATCTCCCTCTCTGCCTCCCTGCCTCCCTGCCTCCCTGCCTCTCTCTCACTCTCTCTCTCTCTCTCTCTCGCTCTCTCTCTATCTCTCTTTCTTATTGAAGTACAATTATCGATGTTCCAGATTGCCATGGTGATCTAAACTATACTACGAAGCCATTCTCTCTATAGCTCACCACATGGCTTTGATTTACATCTGAGGAATAAAATACTGTAGCATAACCCAACTGTATACAAATACATGTAATCTGTTTAGAATATTCTTAGTGGAACGCCATTGCTCCCTGTGAATATCATTTGAATGCATTCTCTCTAGCTTATTCTCTTTATGTCCCTCCCTCCCTCTCTCTCACACTCTTATCTCCCTCTCTGCCTCCCTGCCTCCCTGCCTCCCTGCCTCTCTCTCACTCTCTCTCTCTCTCTCTCGCTCTCTCTCTATCTCTCTTTCTTATTGAAGTACAATTATCGATGTTCCAGATTGCCATGGTGATCTAAACTATACTACGAAGCCATTCTCTCTATAGCTACACACATGGCTTTGATTTACATCTGAGGAATAACCTGTGAAAGAAATGGCTGTTTAATGTCTCTTTTATTTAAGCAGCCGCAGCCCCTAGAGGTTGCATCGCGTGACATCCCCGTTTATAGGGAGGCCGTCTGTTAAAGCGTGTTAAAACGTGCCTACTCTTGTGTTTTATGGCTTCTTTTTTTCTTTCAGTTTAAATTTATACAGTCTTTGTCTTCTCGCTGTGATCCCATTCTGGGCCAATAGCAGTAGCGCCTATTGTCCAGAGGGTGCCTGATCCGTGTACCGGTCTACTCAAGGTACCAACAGACCATCTAGTCATCTCATGGGCGGTCTATCCTACAATGGGTATAGATGGTGATCCCTCCTTTAGTAGGTGATGTGTCTAGAGTCTGCCAGTCTAGAACCGCTCGACAGCAGGAGAGTATTAATTATGTAGTAGGCCTAGATATAGTACAAGTGAGTCGCTGTATAAGTGTTATAAGCCAAGGACAGGGTAATTGCCCAAGGCAGCAGCCAAGGATAATTACCATTGTCCAAGGCTTATAACAGTTATGCAGCTACTCACGTGTATCTATATTACGACGTATACCCAGGTGTTTACGATTAGTTTGTATGTGTTATACAGACAGGCAGTTTTATTTACTCCCTGGCATGAAATATTATATGATTGCCCCACTTTAAGGTGTAGCCCAAAGATGGTGATGAGATTATCCAGACAGGTACACGAACAGTGTAGCTATTACAGGCAGGCGTGTGGCTTGTGTACACCCAAACAGCAATGCATCAAATCGAACAGTCCGTCCCAGTCTGATTATCAACGAAACCCCTTAATACATTGTGTGAGGTATAGCTATTATCATATAGCGTGTATCATTGCATTAAAGCACCGTGAACTGTTTAATTTGGCGACGCTGTTACCCTCGGAACTTATACAAGACATGTCCTTATTCAGAATTATATTTTAGTGCTAAGATCAATTTCAAGACTGCTGTACTCCGGCGTCTATATATGCAAGGCCGCCGCTCTTTAAATTGATATACCCAGAGCTATGTCCCACCTGTGTACAGTAAAAGAGGGTGTATTGTACAAGTGAGTCCCTGTATAAGTGTTATATACCAAGGACAGGGTAATTGTCAAAGGCATAAGATTAGCATAATTACCCTTGTCTAAGGCCATATGATATTTCTGGTAAATTTAAATGCTTTACGGCATTTAAGGAATGCTTAAATTCATTATATTTCATTGAAAGTTCCAAACGACCTTCCCATGGCTTTTCCCGGATATTTAGGTAAACTTAAATGTACTTAAATAGGAATTTAAATGCAGTGATATATGCAGACAGGCAGTTTCTTTTTTTTATTCTGCCAGCCAATTGTGGTATAATATATAGGACCATTACACAAGTTTGTCTGCGTCAGCCTAGTGTCTATCCTGGCCAGTACCGCCTTAATTGCCATTATTACATTACATGTAACCAATAACCGGTGTCATTATCAATTACAGTAATGTATGTCCTAAGTATGTATGAACAACATGTTGATTAGTATGGAGTCTTCACCAACCTCAGGCACTTATCAATACTCACACTTAGTCAAGAGCACTTGATAATTATGACCAGCCATACATTTTCACTCTACAATTAACGCACTGATTACCATCAGTAATACTGAAAACCACACATATATAGCTATGCCGATGATAATTTATACACATTGTATTTTACCTGATGTTTATGAAAATCGATAAACTGAATAATAATAATCGTGTTATTTGTTCAGCGTGAAATACATTTATAAAGGAAGGAAATTGCATTCAGCTTCCAACAGAAATAATGTGAGTATGCATTCTAGCAGACTGCCAGCTCTTGTTCATAGCAGGGTTAGGATATCACCTGAATATTGCTAATGGCCACCTTCCACAGAGCATAAATCAGCAGTATATTGCCATTATATATACGTAATTTACATGGAAAATATATGGCCATGTTAGTCTATACGGCCCATTTATGCTCTGTGGACGATGGCCATAAAGGAGACTGTAAAATGTTTTAACCTAAAGCCATGAGCTAGGCGTGGTCATGCGTCTAAATACATGTACGTCCATGGTGTGGTGAAAGACAGTATGGTAAAACCGTTCAGATATACTCTTCTATGAAAATTATACCTGCACATGCCAACTTGTATAGCAGCTTTGGGCAGTGTACTAGTACAGAGGCTCTGGGCAAGTATGGAAGAACTCACTAAGGCGCCTAGACATACGTATTCTGCATACTCTGTAAGCCTGCGTGTTCTGTATTATACCAACTGAGTAATCTTAATATAAGCATACCAATCATATTTAGGAGGGGTGTAGGTGCTGTTTATAAGTTATACTGCATCTACGTATTAAAAATATGTGAGATACGGAAGACAGTGCAGAGCATAACAGCGGCATATCTTTCCCATCTCGTATACGTCAGCCTGTTATATAACCTACACTGGGGCCCTGTACCCCTCTTTTTCTCAGTGTCCCGGTCACCACAGACGCTCTGGGTGTCACAATACACATCCCAGCCTGGGACACATTGAGACTGTTGTGCCGCTCTCTGAAGATGTGAGGACTGAGCTACCGGTATATATAGAAAGAATAGAATAAGAAACAAGGGGGTCACAGTCCCTGACATCTTTGCTATATACACATAAGATATGATACATTATAGCTGTCACCACTGTGAATATATTACACTAATTTTAAGATAATGCAGGATATACATGCATCATCAGAGACAAACCTCCTCTATATCTCTGATAGCATGGAAGATGTCTCAGCACCTGGGTGAGTTCGTCCCAATAGGAGCGTCCCCCACCTGTACCTTAGTGTCGCCCACCCACGCCCCACTGTCTACACAGGTGCCTCATTAACTCAGCCCTACCCACAGGTGAGGCACCAGCAGAGATCACAACCCTGCCGCAGGGGCTGCCAATCGTTGGATCCCTGACAGGTCTGAGCGATCCCCTACTGTTAGCAGTTCTCTCCGACAGCCAACAGGGGGTGCCACGGTGCTGGTACTATTAGTATTGGCCTGTTAAGTGTTATGGCATTCTCACCGAGCCAATCCCACTCACAGATCTGTTCTAGTCTACTATGTGGTTAAGTGTGAGTGGTGAGAATGCCCCTTAAAAGAAAGAATACATAGTTAGAGGCCAATGATGATTATCTCCGGACGACAGGTTACTCCACGAGTGGCGCCTTGGATCGTATCACACAAGGTGTAGGCGAGTGTGATACGATTCATGTCACCATGAGTGAAGAAACCTTTCATCCAGACAGATCGTCGTGGACCTCTATGTGCTTTATATGATCTATTGTTTATTCATAGCCATCGCGATACAATAGCTGAATTGACCAGCGCGTACACTCCATTTTAATCAATCGCTGGAGAGTGTATTCGCACTGAAAGCCACCCCTTCCCCCTGTTGTTAATAAATGACCAGTTTCTTTGAAAGGAATGGGGATGGCAATGATGGCGCTGCAGCGTGCATGCACGCACAGTAGGACCTACTCTAAGTGTACGGCGCAGGGTATCACATGCCTACAGAGTAATGCTCTTGTCGACGGAGGCCATTAACAATCTCAGTGGAGCAGGGGAATAAAAGGCAGCCTGGTAGAGGAAGCCTAAATGCAATGGCCGATGATAATAGGGTGTGTGTGTCTGTGTGTGTGGGGAGAAGGGGGCAGCATACACGTTTAGTGGATCCAAATGATATGACCAAGAACATATTTAAATAATAAATATGATCAAGAGGTGGGGGCGGTGTCTATAGATACTGAGGCCGTTGTGAGTCCGTGTGTGTTCCCTTGTGGAATTTTCATGGAGATGCAGTGGCTGATCATGTCACCCTGTGGACTGCTGCTGCTGCTGGTTATGCTGCTACTGCTGCTGCTGCTGCCCATGATGGTGGTGCTGCTTCTGCTGCTGCTGGTGGTGGTGGCGGTGGTGCTTCCTCCTATAGTGGTGCTGCGGGCGTCTGTTGAGTGCCGATGGCCGTAGATGGCGGCCTGTGTAGCGCCGACCGTTGGCCCGCTGCTGAATACCCTGAACACACACCGTTACACTACTACCCAGCTGGAGGAGGCAGCAGGAGGAGTCCAGCCTTAACCTCAGTCCTCCACACCATAGCGCCGCGCACCTATACAACAACCATATAGCACCACCACCACCCTGCTGTATATCATCACCTCCAGCACCTGACCCTCACCTCACCTCTATAATCTACATAGGATTAACGTTACCACAGGTCGGCACAGCACCAGGAGGAAACACACAGGGAGCCTCAGTGGTGGTGACTGGCTGCTGGAGGAGGAGAACTGGGACCTGGAGAAGGGGATTTTCTCACCTGGCCACTAGGCCTGCTGTATAGTTGTGGTGGCGCGTAGGTGGTGGGTGGTATAGGTCGGTGGGCCTGTCCCTGGTGCATTAGGATCAGGGTGCTGTGGTTGGATCTATAAGGCGGCGCTCCTGCTGTGTTGAGGTGTGCTGGCTATAGACAGACACCTGTTGTTGTGGAACTCGGCGGTGACAGGGAGCAAGCAGGAGAACGCCGGTAGAGCACTGGGGGAGCACCATATCAGTTGCTGCTGCTGCGCTGGCTGGATTGAAACAGCTTATGCTACACAGCACCCACCGTGTCTCGATCCCCCCATCTGGATCTCTCCATCCCTCCGTGCCTATCGGATAGTACTGAGGATACAGTGGTTAATACTGCAGCAGTAGTCGTGTCCTGACGCCCTCCTGCTGTTCCCTCTCCCCACCTCCGCTGTCCCACCTCCCCACACCTCCCCTTAGGTAGCCTCAATCAGTATCTCTAACCTCCAGGTATATAGGTGTGCCTCACCCCCTCTCCATACCACCCTCCCATTAATGCTGCTGTCTCTGCACTGACCTCACCCATCCACATACCTCACCCCTGCCTGCATAACACAGTCACACCTGCCCTACCTCCTACCCTCTGACCCTGCCTTCTGAATTCATCCCCACCTGTACCTTCAGTATCACCTTTCTAAGTGTTCTGAAGGTAACACCTTTATCCCCCCCCCCCGACTTGATTCTGAACGCTATTCTGCACCCCCCTAATCCCATCTCCCAAAAGCCAATATCCCCTTCCCTCTCCCCTATAACCACCTTAATCCCCCTCCCCCCCCGCCACACCCACACACCCACACACCCACACACCCACACACCCACATTCTATAATCTGTGAGCATGTCGTCGACGGAGGCCCCCAACCCCTCGTGGAGGTCGTGGATCCCTCGGTTCGGGCGGACGGCGCGGATCGTGGGCATAGCCGTGCTGGCGGTTCCTGCCGTGGTGTGGCTACGGAAGGTGGTGTCAGGACGACCCCGCCCCCGACAGGACCTCTACAAAGGTAGGTCTAGACTTACTTAGAAGTATTTGTATTTGAATAAAGACAAAAACGGATTATTTTCTATGATATAATTTTCTCAACTGTAGAATACAAAGTGGGAGCAGCTCGGGGAGGGGAGTAGGAGGGCGGGGGAAGTGGGTGGCGGAGTAGGAACTCTCACTGACCATACGCAGGGATACGCAGGCCAGTCTAAGGTGGGTCTTGTAAAGCGCTATATAGGCTAGGGTGGTTCATACTGCAGCTGGTTAGGAAATGGTCATTTTAACATTAAGGATGGGGTGGAGGGGGGAGAAGGGTACTGGTGGATTTCGGTTAGGAGGGGGAGACTAAAAGAGACACCTTGAAGGGGGGAACCAAAATAATTTGGACCTCCCGAGGGGTGGGGGCAAGAGCATTTCACCCCTTTTTTGTCGAAAAAGCCCATGCATTACGATAGCTCAAAGAAAAAGTTCAGCTCGACCACGCACAAATCCACCGACCTCCCCGTTGTTAAATGACCATTCCCTAAGGTTGTCTCTGCATACTGGTACTCGATGTGTATTTAATCAGACGAATGGGGTGTGTAGAATTACCATGAACCGGACACACATATCTCGAGTCGGACGCTTCCTGAACATGAGCATGCTGATCCCTCTATTTTGTTCAGTTCAATTTAAATGTGTTTTTTATCAACTGAGACAGAATAGAAGGATTATTGCATGAATAACTGCAGATTCAAGTGTCTAATTCAAGGTATACGTGTCCGACTCGTGGTGATTCTACCCTATGGTAAAATAGGTGTTTGACGCACCGCTTCTTCTTGGGCCCCAGACGGGTAAAATCGACAAATCGACATGAGCCTAGTGACAAGGGACATGACCTATTTCTTAGATTCGACAAATGACATAGGCATTCCATAAAATCGACAAGTGACATGAGACCTAGTGACAATTTTACAGTGTCAGTGACAAGTGACAAGACCCTTTTCTTAAAATCGACAAGGGACATTGGCTTTTCTTAAAATCGACAAGTGAAACAGCAACCCCCCGTCTGGGGCCCTTCTTCTGCTAGTAGGGTATATAACACATTTGTTATATTACATATGAATATCGATATAGATCAATACCTGTAGATATAGTCATCAGGCAGTGGACCGTATACAGTGCACATATAATAATGCATGAGTTGAAAGGGGCCGGGGTTGTAGGATGCCAGAGCCAAGCGTACATATGAGGGTATAGACCCTCGGCACTCTGTATAGCGATAATTCGGGTAGCCCCATGTGCGCGGCCATGTTACTTCTGTCCACGGAATATCCCGCGAGCTTTAGACTGGTATCATACTCCATACATGCTATATAGTTACCAGGAACAGGCTACGTTCTGAGAGCAGAACCAAGATCTCACGATAACTGCTATGCCAACGTGCAAGTGCTAACCACGGGAACAAGTCCGATCCCGTTTCTACGTTATAGTCTATATCATATACTAGAAACCGGCGTTCACAAAAACGCAAATTAAAAGTAATCATCATCCATAGAATATAGAAAACGTTTTTTTTTCGCATCATAAAACTATGTGTGATATGAGAAAAAGGGGTCATTTTCACAGACCGAGTCATCAGAAAGATAAGCTGGAGGAGTGCAGTGGATACAGATACGGTGTGGGAAGGCAACCACAGGGTCATCCATGAAGGAGGAATCTATAATGATCTATAATCTAATCTAAACTCCTTGCTTACAACTATAGTAAGGAGTAGGATGTAGTTAGCTAGTAACTTGTGTTGCAAGCTGGAACTAAATTAGGAAATATCAGCATCTGGTACATATTCAGACTCTTACATCTCAGCATCTGCCATGCCATGAAAAAAGTCGGTGGGATTGGGGGTTTATCTTTTTGAGATATTCAATGGGCTAAGAAAAAGTAGCCGCTTCGTGGGATACTGCCCCAGCTCTCACTCGTGAAATACGTCAGAGCCGGTATCAATGGGTATCAATATCATTTGCCTATATATTTGAGACTGCACCCTCAGAAAAGTGAGAGTCATTGTCGCTAAAACTACCCTCACCTGAGAGTCAGGCAGTTTTAGCGACAATAGTGCCTGACCCTCAGGTGAGGGTAGTTTTAGCGACAATGACTCTCACTTTTCTGTGTGTGGGGGAACGCAGGTGTGTGCACCTTCTATCTGTGGAGTGTAGTGGCCTGTATACAAGCTTCACTTGGTGACAGTGCCCAGCAAATTAGTTTGACTTAGTTTCTGGAACGTGCACTTTGTGTGACTGTTGTCCTATGGAACTAATTGGCACAATATGACACCATACCCCATAGGACAAGAAGTGGCACATACTCACACATATCACACAAATTCACACATATTCACACAGCATCATGTACCATGGCACAAAAATGTTTCCAACCATATTGTTTCACTTTTTAGATTTTTATTTGAAAAAGAAAGGAAAGTCTGTTAAGTTTGTAATACTCATTATATTTAGAAGTTGGCATAGGGCACCATGGCAGAAATCTGTTAGTGCACTCCCTGCTGTATATGGGCATACTATCTCATTCAACAAGATTCCTACCATGGTAGTGTAGGCCTGATGAAGTTGTGTACAATTCATGCCAATTATCAGCTGTATACACATGTAACAAAAGGTCAGACCTTTATCCAAACAAGATTACCAGAGGAAAGGTGTCTGTGGTCTGTCCCTCTTAATGCCGCTTTAATCAAATCATATGGTGTGTTTTTCAATCACTAATGGAATTTGATAGAATTAGAGGTGTATAGCTAGGTCTAGGTTGCATTGACAACATGTTATTATGGTTATAAACAATGAAAATGATTCCATTTCACCCATGAGAATAACAAGGAACAACAAAGATGACACCTGGTGTCAAAACCATGTACTATTCCAACCTGACAAAGTGATTATGGTTATGTTTGAAGATGTGTGAGTGTGTGCCAGAAGAGAAACTAGGTGACACTGCATCACACAAATACCTGTTATGTGTGACACCAGGTGTCATCAAAGTTGATTGTACCCCTTTTCCTGATTAAAGAGAATGATTTCCTTTAGCTATAAGTATCTAAACAGGGTCCCAATGTATTGTGAATCAGACAATGCACCTGTCCTTCTATTAACATTCATTATGTATATAAATAGATGCCATATCATTTTAATGAAAGCAGCATTAAGAGGTCCAGATGCTAGACACCTTTCCTCTGGTCATCATGTTTGGATAAAAGCCTGGCTATCTCCTACTGCTCATGTGAACTCTAATGTTGATGGTTATAATGGTACATATATTCATCAGCCCTATGTTGAAATGCTAGGAACCTGATCGAATGAGTTTGTACAAACCAGCAGCACACACACCAATAGTGTGCTATGACTATTTAATTCAAATACTGCTGGTTGTAAAAAGTATTACAGTATTTCCTATCTTTTAGTAATTCATAATGAAACTAAAAATACATGACACATTTTGGTTTAGGGCATTATATATTTTGTCATTTGGTGTGAATAAACTTTTTTTAAATCTGTCAGAACTGTGTGAATCTGTTCCATGGAACACTGTGTCAGTGTGTGTGAGTCTGTTACATGGTATACATGTCACACAAAATGCACAAAATGAGCACACAGTTCCAGGGGTAAAACAGAGTGAAACAATCTGGAACTAATTTGCTGGGTGGGGACAAGTTGCGTCCTGCCAGTTTATTATCTATTTCGTACATGTATAATGCTCGTATACGACAGGATATATAGGTTATCTACATTTATAGGTTAAAGTTACACTATACCTGAGACAAGTAATTGATGCCGAGTCACATACTGGTGGGCTGTCTAAGATCTTTTGACTATGGAAACCTAGACCAACAGACAAAAAGGGGCGTTTCAGATTACCCATAAAAGAGCCACGTATTTTACCTGTTAACCCTCTAAGGGTCGCATACTGCTTTATCGCATTATGCCCTTTGCCGTCACGATGTATGAATGAAGCCCTGGCAGGGCTATATCTATATGCACCATGCCGACTGTACAGGGTTGATACACCGCCGAAGGGTGGGCATGATGCATGAATGCAGCCCAGGTATATTATCTAGACTCGCCGGTTTTACATTCAAATGCATAGCGACGACAAGAAGCATGCTGCCTTAAATGGTTAAAAACCAACGCTAATATAAATTATGTTCTATAATTTATATTGTACATTATTACAAAAGGATCAGCATTGTATTTAGATAGTATATACCTATGTAACATGAAATGTGCTTAGATATCACTATCATAAAACAAGTACATAATGTAACTGCTATAGTCACTATTGTGTTTCATATGGTGTAGGATCTCCATCCATATCATCAGGTACTAAATACAGTGGGCAAGGTCGGAGCGGGGAGGGGGTGCAAAAGGGATCATGGCTACCTGTTTTGTCTGTGCAAGGAGCAATCGGATCCGGGCAGTTGGATCTTCTGGATCACTGTCGGAATAAATCTCATCGACCACACTATTAGGGCCTGACCACTGCCTGCCGATCCCGGAGAGGAGGAAAGGGACAATGCAATGTATCTATAATTATTGTCACCTAAGTTATGGCAACATTATGGCTTATAGGGGTCATTATCCACATCGGCGAGGACATTTTTCTCGTCAGCCCCCCCCCCCAATAGGTCTGTAAATCACCTGAAGAAAACAAGATTCACTTCTCTTTCTGAGCAAGCTAAGCTGGTCCCATCGTGTCTTTATGTCCTGGAAGTATGTGCAATAGTTGCAGGTCATCTTCAGGGTATTTTACCCATAATAGTTGCAGGTCATCTTCAGGGTATTTTACCCATAATAGTTGCAAGTCAGCTTCAGGGTATTTTACCCATAATAGTTGCAGGTCAGCTTCAGGGTATTTTACCCATGATAGTTACAGGTCAGCTTCAGGGTATTGATTACTCCCATACTATAATGCAGTCTATCACATATATATGCGACAGTTTATGCAGTTAGACGGTTTCATTTCTAATGAATGTGATTTTCCCCTTGTTCCTTGTACACATGTAATTACGGTACATTGAAAATAAGCTCTGTCGATACGACGCAACTTAATTAAGATTGAAGCAAGACGTTTGTGAGCAGTCATTAATTAACTCAATAAGGCACACGCACGGTGTATGACATTAATAATTAAGCACTATTTTGTTACTATGTCTACCCCCTTTTAACATATATGATGGAAGGAGCTAAATCATAAACAGAGTTATGATACTGAGCAGTATAGAATCTACTGTAGTACTACAAAATATACTACGGTATTAGTGTACATGGGCGGTAGAATCTGTTGGTTAGCAAAGCATAAAAGGAGGTATTTTTGGGTTCATTGTTTACAGACTATACATACATGTGTCCTACTGGAATATCTGCCACGTGTCGGTCCTCTTAAAATGACAGAAGGCATATCTGGGTTAATGGGTGTGACATATATCATCCCCAAGTGTCACTATAGAAAAACATCTACTGGTGGGCTATACTCCAGACGGGAGGATTAGGCGAGGCCAAGTTGGCCTCGCCTTTAATGACCACAATGGCCAGGCTTATTGATATAAATCCAGGGGTATTAACACTATTCCGCATTAGCTAGATGATCACTGTACAGCGCCATCTTGTCTGGTACCAGTGCTATTTCCTCTGCTAACATAGAAGCCTGCTGGTTAGCTGAAGCTGGTTTCTGTCATGACTGAAATTTGGTGTTTTAGGGGTCATAAACCCTTCAAGTATAGGCCTCTACTGTGGGTCCTTAGGTCATCTGTTCAGATTGGGGGAGTGGTTAGGACTCTGACCTACAAATCCATGTCTATGGTATTTTGTTCACACACAATTTTAAAATGTATTTTGGTAGGTCAAACATTGTGATAGCATATAACTCGGTTGTAAAGATCCTTTACACCAGATAGATATTTATATAGTGTAATTTAAAATGGTTTTGTATTGTTACATTGGGTTTTCTTTGTAAATAATATTACTATATCTAACCAACTAGAAAAAACTATGTTGCCTTGGCATGGATTTGAGCTTATTACCCTTGGATTGATTGGCCAGTGTCCTAACCACTCCCCCAATCCAGACAGGTGACATGTAAACTATTCAAATACAACTGATTCAAAACCATTTTAGATTACACTATAAATATTTATCTTGTGTAAAGGATCTTTAAAACCGAATTGTATACTATCACAATTTTTTGACCTACCAAAAGTACATGTTAAAATTATGTGTGAACAAAAAGGCCTAGACATGGATTTGAACTCATGACCCATAGATTGGTAAGCCAGAGTCCTAACCACTACCCCAATCTGAACAGATGACCTACGGACCCACAATAGAGGACTATAACTGAAAAGTCTATGACCCCTAAAGCTTCAGCTAAAGGTCTCACAAGGTAGAATGACTGCATCCTGCTAGTGCCCTATAGGTAAACCTCTCTAGATGGCCTGGGTTCTTTGCATACCGTAAATGACGGCCATAACCGTCATTTTTTGAAAGTGTAAGGCGCGACACAGGGTGAATTGCTCCTAAATTCATGACAGTTTGAATGGGTTGTTTCTGCACTATTAAATGGTTGTTTAAATGGTGTCAGGCGATGGTATATTGATGAGATGGTACCTGAAGTTCTGTTGGTTTGCTGTAGAACCCAATTCAACAAGACTAAATGTAAAACTACCTTCTGATTACAATAATGCCATTCCAAAAGGCAAGAGCGACACATCTTACATAATGATCAAACAAAAACCTGGGCATGCACACAGCCATGCCCTTATATAGGGATAGTGTAGGTGTAGGTATAGTTGCTGATGCCATACATTATCCCTTACCCAGGGGGACCCTGCTGTATACATTATACATACCACCCTCCTTCACATATACCACCTAAAAGGCCAGACCTGCAAGCACTACACTGGGCTCTATGGTATAATACCACCGGGTGTAGGCCCTGCTATGGTAATCTGGCGGGATGAGGATGCAGTGAACTGGCAGTGAGAGAGCAGGGTGATGGTCCTATGGGAACCCTAGACACTGACACTCCATCATTGCCAGCTGCTTCAGAACACACAGCAGCTTAACTGGGGCCTCCTGAGCAAGCCACTACTACAGTATGACTGGGGGCCACTAACCAGAGACCACCAACCTCCCCTATTAGACACTGCTATGTAGTGAATTCTGTGTAAACTATCGCTTCTGATAAGTTCTTGTGTAAAATGTTAATGGTGACTTAAATGGATTTTTTTTTAATTTTTAATTTTCTTTTTACTACTGGCTGCATTGTGGCTTACATAGGGTCTAGGCTACCTACTACTTATAATTAAGGGTGGATCTAAGGCACCTCCCACACACCTTTTCATGTGTGTATGTGTGTGTGTGGGGGGGGGGGGTGCACCATTTCCTGGTATATCAGTTTTTACTGGATCCCACTTCAAGTTCAGGATTCAAATTCCCAGGACCACCCCAGGGTCATCCGGTATCGGATAGAAAAGCTATATATACATGGTATGCTGTAGAATACCTTTGTCATGATAGAAATTGTATGGGTCTTTGGGGCTGTTTCAGGTTGTAAGTCCTGGATAGGGGTGTCAGTGAAAGGCCCTATGTTAACATGGACAATGCCTACACAACCAGCTCGCCATTCCTTTCACCAACTCGTGGTGGTGATCAAGAGACCCTAGTTAAACCCCAACCTGCTGACTATTCATTAGGCATCTTAAACAGGTTTGGTTTGTTGGGGAGGAGGCACCATTGTGGAGGTCTGAATGATAGACTAAGTACTACCAACATGGAGAACAACATACCGGTTTGAGTGTGAATGCTGTTTCCCAAGTTAGAACAATATTATACATGTAGCCTAGTATATAATTAACAGCCGTCCCCCATCGATTCCACTTGGATGTTGTGAATACATGCCTGGCATCTGTAAGTTTAAATACCTAAAAGGGCTTACTATTATATTGCACATAGACCTCTTGATCCCTGGCCACAAGAAGTCTTGTTATTAATCTGTAATTAGTCTCTAAAACATAATTATTACATTTTGTATTAAACCATTGCACACCAAGAAGACAAGATAAGCAGAGGATGCCATATTAATGAATATGACACCATGGGAGGGCTAGATCGGTGTTCATCATGATTTATGGAACCACTTTAGACTACATTACTCTGCATGAGGATACTGCAGCTTCATTAACTAAGTGGTCTAAAAGGATATGGGACTGTGTACAACGTGGTCATATCTGCAGGGAATATTTGAGACCAGGTGAAAATGGTCATAGATATCAGGAATAGCAGTTGGCACATATTACATGGCAATAGGAATATTGGTCATTTGACACTATTTGGATTACCTGCTCTAATTTGGATAGATATTAGATTTGATGGATATACACATGAAACTCTATATCTTCGAGTAAATAAACATATTCTCTACTGTAAATGGAACGTCACAATATATCAGAAATATATCAATATAATCCAAGTAACCATCAATAAAAATGACATGCGCTATACCATTACCGACCACCACACATGTAGCAATAAAGGATGGTCTCTCGCATAGTACCATTAAGTGGTACTACGGCTATTTGACCCAGCTTTACCAGCTTTTGACCCTATATACACAGCCCATATAGACACTGCAGGGAGAGGGAGAGCACTAAGGGCTGTAAATGTGCTGAGAAGTGGGGCAGGCAGCCAGCACTGAAATGGATGGTGGGATGGGGACTGGCAGGCAGTAGTGGTGCTCTCAGCCAATAGAGCAGGTCGCTGGGTACATGTATACAGGATAGTGAGAGTAATCTATAGTCCTGCTGTGTAGACATTATACTATTATGAATAGCACTGCTTTACTATTCAGCCTCAATTACCCTAATACACATTTTCCATATGTTTAAAGCGGCAGAAATCATCATCACATATATATATCTCGTGCACACCATCTGATTAAAGGGCAATCAACACAGCAAAGGCATTTTCAATTCGGTGTCGTGACATTATTGATCTGTTTATCAATAGAAGGGTATAATAATCTAAACCCTATACTCTGGTCGCTGAAGTGTGTGGTATCTGATAACTTTAGTTATTTCATGGTGACTATGGCAGCCCATCGAAACAAATTACAAAAAGAAAGTCCGTAAGATGACCGAGCTCAATATTTCATTACCTATCAATTCATCAAATACATAGTTCAACAGAGTAAATTGCACTCGTGAGTATATTCTTTATTCAATATAGAGAATAAAATATAGAGAATAATTTCATGAAATAAGTATAGGCCTACAAAGGAACACTCGAACAGTTCACCACTGAGGGGTGAACCTTTGTCCATGTATCAAACATGGCTAGGAGGATCATACAATATGAAAGAAAAGCTTGATACCATACAGACCAGGTACCAGAGATTTGGATGCAAAAGAGTGTATTGATACAGATAACACAACCAGCTCGCCCTTGATCATTTTATTTCATGAAATAAATATGTTTTCAGTTACATTGCCATTGCCAAATCAGCAGAACCGATGTTATACTTTAGAATGTTGAAGTTGTGTCAGTAAGTCTATACGTGTCTCACTTGCAATCTCCTCACCACCTCAGAGATCTATTTTCATCAAGTCATTTATATTCAATGAAAAGGCAGAAGGTGTCTAATTAAGTAAGGTGACATCATATGAGGGACAAACAGGTGTTCATCATACTTTATAGCTTTGGCCCAGACACAACCGACTTAGACTTACTGAAACTGAAATATTCACTTTCTTTGTGTAGGCCTTGACTATATTTAGCAAGTCATCTAAATCCATATTGGACGGGTAGTAAACTCTACTTAAAAACAAAGAAGCATTTGATAAATAAGCTTCCGGACCCACATATATACTAATGTATAATTATGTGAATATAAATTAGTATGGTAGCAATTCACAATAATGTAATGCCTGCAGTGCCACATATCTGTCTTGTCTGATAGTAGTTCATTATCTTTGTTGACGTCCAACAGTTATTTATACCACACGGAGTGCTATCTGTGGGACTGATTGACTGTGCTCATTAGTTCCAGGGGAATGTTCACAAATGACGTCTCCTGATAGGTGCTAGTGGTGGGGGGAGGCCTTTGGGTTTAGTGAGGAAACGTGACTCAAGCTTTACATTTTGTAGCAAAATTGCCCAAAATTGTCATAGGAGGGATGGGTCTGGAACAAGGTCGCAAAAATATAGGTGACATCATTTGTGAATGTTCACAAAAACCTTTCATTATTACACGACTGTCTACCATCCGATAATAGGGCGCCTGTGTGAGAATTTACCATAATGATAATTGTGCTATATGGCACTATAATACGCTCTGTGTGGTGTTGTGTGATCGTGTTTCATCCAGAACATTATGACACATCATAACACAATGAACATAACGTCAGCATCGTTTTGCGAAGGTATATGGATCCGTTCCAAAGCACAAACATTATGTTACGAATGCCCTGGGTGCATAGAAATAGAGGAACCATTCTTTAAAGCCTTCCGTTTACTGATCTGAAGTGGTTGGAGCTATAAGAATATGGCGAGTCTTTTAGGCGCTATGTTGCAGAATAATTTACAATATATTGCAATAATTAGAACGACTAAGGGGAGCTGCTATGATGCCAAGAAAATACCAATATAAGTCCCGTGCTATGGCCTACGTTCATGAAAATGATATTAGTAATCAATACATGCCTGGACATACCCATATTATGGGGATTTGATTAAGTCAAAGCAATTTTCTTCACTATTAATAATGTTCTTCATCTGAAATTACATTGTCCTCTGATTAGAAAACTAGTAGCCTCAAGTATAAGGCTATCCTACATCGCCCTATTCCTAAAGATTGGATGTAATTATACAGACCTACAATACCCCGATAGTCTACGTGTAAATTTGTAATCCTCTCAACTGATAAGTCTCCTTATTAGCTCAGGAACACTACTTATTGCCAATAAGCCGAGCCAATATACTCCACGTGGTGTCGGCAATCTCATTAGAAGGAGTACCTGTAGTCATTTTCCTTCATCTGCGTGTAGCTCTGCATCTGGTCTACCTCCCTCCTTATCCTTACCTACCTACCTGCCTCACTCCCTGCCTCCTTATTATCCTCCCTGCCTCTCGCCAATCTCACTGCCCCAGAGTATCCTGATCTCCCTCTTTTCCTTAAACCTTCCTCCCTCTAACTGCCTCGCTCCATTGTCTGCCTCCCTCTCACTTTATCAGATGCTGCCTCTCTCAGCCTCCACTATTTTATTCTCCCTTCCTTTCTGCCCTTTTCCCTTCCCTGCCTCTATATACCCCTCCCTGTCTCACACCCTCCCCAGAGCAGTAGCAGCCAGTAGCCTGCCTGTTAAATGCATCCAATTTGGCTTGCGTCTGCTCCTAGGAGCAGGCGGGTGTAATTTGCCTGCACTCTGGGAGTAAAGATCCAACCTGACCTTTCCCAGGCGGGGAATTCCTGAAAGAAAAGTAAAAGAAAAAGAGCTTCAGCAGCACAACAGGCCAATCAGAACTCATTATGCCCATCAGGGAGACGTGTGGCTGATCCGTGCCGACGTGACTCGAGGTGGGAGCTGTGTAAACAGTGTCACTGTCAGCAACCTGAGGCCAACATGATAAGGTGTGTCTCGTACAGGCAACAGTTTACATATTGACTTTAGTTTGTATCCTCCCTATTCCTCTGCCTGCCTGCCTGCCTGCCTGCCTGCCTGCCTGCCGCTCTGCCTGCCTGCCTACCTGCCTGCCCCTCTGCCTGCTTGCCTGCCTGCCTGCCCCTCTGCCTGCGTGATTGTCTGTTCCTCTACCTGCCTGTCCCTATACCTGCCTGTCCCTGCCTGCCCGTCGGCCAGTCTGCCTGACCGTCTGCTCCTCTGCCTCCCTGCCTGTCCCTCTGCCTGCCTGTCCCTCTGCCTGCCTGTCTGTCCCCTTGCTTACCTGTCCGCCTGCCTGTCTGCCCCTCTGTCTGCTCATCTGCCTACCTGTCTGCCTGCCTGTCCCTCTTACTGCTTCCCTGCCTACCTGTCTGCCTGCCTGTCCCTCTGCCTGCCCGTCTGTCCCTTTGCTTACCTGTCTGCCTGCCTGCCTGCCCCTCTGTTTGTCTGCCTGTCTGATCATCTGCCTACCTGTCTGCTTGCCTGTCTATCCCTTTGTCTACTTCCTTGCGTGTCCCTCTGCTTGTCAGCTTGTCTGTCCCTCTTCCTGCTTATCTGTCTCTCTGTCTGCCTCGCTGTCTGCCCCTTTGCCCCTCGGCATGCCCTTCTGACCACCTCCCTGTCTGCCACTCCCTGACTGCCTGCTCCTCTTACTTCTTACTTCCCTGCCTTACCAAGTCTCTCTGTCCTAAATTACATAGAAGCAGTCTTTTGGGATTTGTTGGCCTCTTCGAATTATAGCTTATCAAGTCATCAATTAGATGAAAGTGTCAGATCAGGACAAATTAGATCTGCATCGCATCATTTATGATCCAGGCTTTGTCCATCCTCTTAACAGCCAGAACCAGCAAGTCATCCAATTGCAGCACTATCCACATAGGTCAGTAATGACCTCCCGTTTGAAGTCAATGGAACCAATTGTGATCCGCCAAAATATGGTCTACAGCATAGCTAATGTGAGCTCAGGAGATAAGCAAATAAGCCACGCTTATCAACATAGAATTTCCTTTTTAGGAGTCTTCCTTCAAGCGGTGCACTGACCATGCATTTTGTGGAGATAACCATACCGTGCGGATAATGTAATACACGTTGTACTCATCACAGCATGTTGTGTTTGATATTTTGGTATGATAAATGTCAAAAATGTGTTAGGATTCACACATTCTGGTATAATGTCCTGTGATGTACCTGGACTAGCAGTATAATCTATTCAGGCCCGTCACTAGGGGGTGGTTCGTCGTTTCGAACGAACCACCCCACCTCCCCAAATCAGGAAAAGTGTTCCACCCTAGCTGAGTGGAAAGAGGACATAATTGTCTACATCTCATTTTATAAGGATTGTCAATCGGACAATTATTAAGGATTCTAGAGAGAAAACTTTGAAGGATTAATCAGATACACAATACTCAGCTTTCTCTTTGAATATACTGTATAACACAAAATTCCACCTCATATTAGAAAAGTCTAGTTCCACCATTGAAATAATCATGTCAAGCTCCACCATATCCAAAAACGAACCACCCCGCGAAGAGGGCTAGTTACTGGCCTGTGACTATAACATATAGGCTAGACCAAACAGCACCCTCAGAAAAGTAAGCGGCACTGTCGCCAAAAGCACTCTCACCTGAAAGTATGGCACTGCCTGGCTTTCAGGTGAGAGTGCTTCGCATGTTTCGGCGACGGTGACGCTCACTTTTCTGAGGGTGAGGTACAACATGTACCTGTGCGGCCACCAAACCCACCAGACCTAAATCATTAGCAGGGTATTATCCGAAGAGCCTATGATAGGCCCATGCATTATTTAATCCAGCACCGGTAATCATGTAATTACACTGTAGCATTCAGGATCTGAAACCTCTGTGGTTTATGGACTGTCGAGTACTTACTTGTGCCGACATAAACAAGAGCATGAGGGTTTATGTCAAGGCCAAGGACCCTTGACTAAGCTTAGTATTTTAGATAACAGATAGAAGGGAGTCCAAGTTGCCTCCAGAATGACTCCACTCTTTAGGGGAGTCCAGGTCGCCTAGGTGACTCTCTGGCTGAGTAACATGGTGGAGTCATTATGACCCAGAGAGCTACATGACTCCCCTAGGTGACTCCATAGTCACCTAGGCTCCCTTAGGCGACCTGGACTCCCCTAAACAGGAAAGTCATTTTGGAGGCAACCTGGACTCCCTTTTGACGCTGTTTCTTTTTTCTGTGTTGGAATCTGTTCTTCTTGCCTTTGCGGTATTTGTTGGGTATAGCTTCACCTAAAGTCCACCACTATGGTGAGATGTCCACCTTAATATTGTAGTTATACATACATAGTAAGCTCCCAATTTGTCTTTTGTTGGTAAGAGTAGCACCTAAAGTATACTGTAATACACAAAAGAGGGCTTATTGACAAGCATGAATTACTACAAAAATTGAGGTGGACACCTCAGGGTTGTGCTCCCATCCATAGCATTGTGGAATCAGATCCACTATGAGTATGACTTATGTCTGCATACGCTCCAACTACCCTTTATGTTGTATATGTTTGTTATAAATATAGGTACATCCAGCAGGCACCCATTATATGATATATACCAGCGACCTGCGTTATTTGTCTATAATGTGTAGCGTTTACGGCTACGTCTAGCCAATTCATCAGCATTTTTCTTCAACTAGGCGTTGCTCCACACACCATGATCTTAAACTCTCTATTGATTGAGAGCACTTCTACTACATCTGCCTGCCAGTCCTCATCCTACCACCCGATCCACCATCCATCTCAGTGCTGGCTGCCTGCGCTGGGCACTTCTCGGCACATTTACAACCCTTAGTGCTCTCCCTCTCCCTGCAGTGTCTATATGGGGGATGTATATATAGGGTCAAAAGATGTTAAAGCGGGGTCAAATAGCCGTAGTACCACTTAGTGGTACTATGTGAGAGACTTTATTGCTACATGTGTGGTGGTTGGTAACAGTATAGCGTTATAATACGTTATTTTACGTCAAATAACGTTTTGCCACGAAAAGGAGTCATAGAGAAACGTTATATAACGTTGTACAGCGTTTTTTGTTTACTGGGAAAGGGACATGGATCCCCCAGCCCCTGTAGCATCCAGCAGTAAATCTCAGCTCAAAATGTGTGGCGTAATCATCCATATCCGAGAATGGGCTCATTCATTGCAATCTATTCTGCTATTGTATTCTATATGGCACTGATTGAATGAGACTGGTCGCTGATGCAGTCATTTATATGCTATATAGGATTAGCCTAGATCATGTAACCCCTATACCCATAATTTCAGCCATAGCAACGTGAACGTCCTGTGGTCATCCTGTTGGCGATAAATGAACGTCATAAATATATCACTTCTTAAAGAAGAGGAGGGTGATGTGCTCATTAATGTTTTTTTTTAGCAGGATGTCAAGCTAATCTGGATAGCCAATATCTGATCCTAATACCTAGGAAGAACATATATCATGGGCCATTATTTACTCACAGCATATGGGCAGCATATGGGCCATATACTATGATACTGCCACTCGTATAGCTCCAGTTGCTTTTTTCGCCATCGTCTGAAATAGCCAACTCTGTTTTCAGCCAGAATCGTTTTATGGCTGGCTGTAAACGATTGGCGGACATAGAAGAAGATCGACTTACTGGTAGGCTTCCTTTGTGTGGCTTTATGGTTGTACCTGCTCACCCTAGAGGGCCGGGGTGTTATTTCTCAAGTAGGAAAAAACACCTCTATCTGTACAAAAGCTGTAGCAGTTATAATGCACTCATAATAGTGAATCCTGCACGACAGCCCCATGGGCAGAACATGTTTAGACTCCTCGAGGGGAGGGGCAGAGAGGAGTCAGCTGGTCTCCACCTTTTACTACATAATGATTCTCCCTCAAACAAGCAAGCTGCATTCCCGAGGAGATTAGAGGGCCAGCTGTCACCAAATGGGCGATGCTCTTGTGGGTTATATATGATTAACAAGATTATTTTGTGTGACCCCATTTTATAAGAAATAAACTTAAGCTTCCAAGTCAGATCCCGGATGTTTCGGCTTTTGCAATGCCATCTAGTGTCGTGAGCTTAAAGGGTTACTTAAAAGGGGTTATATTACAGGCCCAGCTAATATTCAGGTCCCCAGTCACTTGATAAAATTCTTAATGTGAATCCCCATGCAGTCCCCGGCATCATAACAGAACAAGCTTGAGAGACTCTCAGATCACACTGAGTTCCCACTGTGAAATTGTGGCCTGACATTTGGCATTGTCATTCCTCGTCCCTAAATGCGCCCTTCCCTCCCCTACCCTAATGCAAGGTGTGTGTTTAGGACCTGTTTTCCCATGATAATAAGGCAGTAAGGGGTGGGTCTAAGACTAGGGAGAATCTCTCTGGTGCGGCTATGACGGCCCTGTTCCATCCTACATTGTATCATTAGGATCGTTGTACATGGCAAAATGTATCAATCCTGCTAAGTGTAGTAACACCATTTAGCAGTCAACTGGCAATGTAAATAGCAACTGTATCAAAAGACTGCTATGTTTATCAACTAGATAGCTAAACAAGCCAGTTTTTGATTGAATTTCCTAGTGAGTTCATTAATGAAGTTAAAGGTTGGATGCTTCTATACAGGATGTGCACTGTAAAAAGTTGGTTGCCAATTTTGTAGGTGCACGGTAGATTGTACTGTAGGTGTAAAGCCTATTGTAGGTGAACAGTAGAATCTACTGTAAATCTACACATTCTACTGTAAATCTATTCTACAGTAGATTATACTGTAGATCTCCAGTAGATTCGACTGTGTACCTACACTAACTATTTACAGTGTGTCTCTACAGAGGATACAGAATACAAGATCACTACAGATATCAATAATAGTAAGATGATGGATACGCCTAGACATATTGGGATGCAATTAGCAGTTGGGAGGTTGTACGACTGATAAAGTAGAGACACAACAGTTAGCATGATTGATACACTTAGCAGTTGCACACCAGTGTCCATAATGCTGTGGGGAGGCCAAGAGGAAGTCTTGTGTCATGCCCCCAATTAGCAGCAACATATGCTGGAGTAGGGCTGCCCCTACTTCCATACACTTGGGGCTGTTTGCAGCCTTCCCTGACATTTACCTGAGCTGGTCTGAATGCCAGCCAGCCCCAGCCAGCCAGCTGATCCTTTGATCAGATCCAGACTTGATTTGAAGCATTTATGCGTCAAAGGCCTTTTACTCAGAGGCTTTAGGAGGATTGGGATGTGATTTTGGCAAGATTCGTATTGACAACAAGGGTGATGGTGGATTATGCCCAATGAGACAGAAGATTTATGGGAAGTTGGCCAGAATAGCTTGTTCCCTCATATGCCCTTCTGATATTAGGGCTTCACACACAGTGGGATATACTCTACAGTGTGTACAGTATTAATGCAAGGGATACACTGACTTGAGTGTCTGCAGTATAGATAATGTAGCCAGTGTAGCTAGACACCAATGTAGCTGTTTTGATTGGTTCCTAAATCTCTTCCTAAAGCTGCTTCGGTTAAGAAAACCTACTGTATGTTTAGATTTTTGCAGCCAATAAAAATTACAACAACAACAAAGAATGAAGTCCCAGATTCGGGAATACGGCGACATTTTGAAGGTACTTTGTACAGCGATGTCTAGACTCACGCATGATTAGAGTAGAGTGCCCATGAGATGAATAGACGGTCTGTTGGTACCATGAGTATAGACCGGTATCAGGGTGCCATTACTCATGGGGCCAATCTTCCAAAGGGCGTTTAGATATAACTTAAGGTTGTGTGGCCTAAGGACCCCTTCCATAAGAAAAGCCTTTAGTTCCGTTTGCCCACTGTCTGGAATAATCTGGACATTACTACAAGAAAAGTTGACAAAAAAATCTTCTTTCCAGACATGGAACAAACAACATTTCTTGGACATGTGTGCCTAGGTTCGTTGCAAAAGTCATGATAGCTATATGACTCCCCCAGGTGACTCACTTAGGTCAGCCAGAGAGTCACCTAGGCTCCCTTATGCGACCGGGACTCCCCTAAATAGGATAGTCATTCTGGAGGCAACCTGGACTCCCTTTTGACGCTGTTTCTTCTCTCTGTGTAGACATGAGTTAAGACAACATGGCTGTGCATCTATTTATCTTTTCTTCTTTTATTGGGGGGGGGGGGGGGGTCCCCAATGGATGCGACTCCGTGTTATGATAAGACATCCAATCTGTATTGTCAGAGAATATGGCTCTTCATTTATGTTTTGGTCAATTATATCCCTGCCTCAATGAACATAATATATAATCCCTGTCCACCAGAAATAGGTTATTTTGTCCTCATATGTGATTAATATCTTCTAAATGTACAAATCTAGCGCCTAATTATACTACTGTTGAGTTTGAATGGATTTATCAAGTAAACAACATTTACAGAAGTAGCAGTCATGTTTATGATATCGGTTGGGACAGAGTCAAGGCTCGAGTCTGTGTGTGTGTGACTGATTCCTACGCCACTGGAGCCTGCCCCAATGCCTGCTTATCTACATAAACAGGTTGTCAGCAGGGATCAAATGGGTTATCGAGAGCACCACAATCGCTGCTCCTGCACCCTATCGCTATAAGTGAATATAAATATTGGATATTTGTCATAACCAGACATGTCGTGCCTTATCGCATTCCCACGCGATGCCAGCTAATCTGGGCCCGTGGGTTGCCGTGGGTATGAAGGGTGAGGCTGTTAGCTTTGTAGCCTAATTGTCAGCGGCACAGCATGTCTATCTGTTCCAATTTGAAAGTAGGATTGGTAGATTTCACATTTACTTTACTAGAGTGCTTGAACATGATATGTACTTGATCGGCGCGATGCTTTCAAGCAGCATGCCGGCACTATACTTAGTTGATACATGTACACTCCCGAAGTTTCGGCATGATGCATGGATACAGCCCTGCCATTGCCTGCACAGAGGGATGTCAGCAGGGATCAAATGGGTTATCAAGAGCACCACAATCGCTGCTCCTGCACCATATCGCTATATAATTGAATATAAATATTGGATATCTATCATAACCAGACATGTCCAGGAGACCAGCATATTATATATTATACTATGAGCTTATGTCATCCGTTTGTCCAGTGTGGAGATGCCCTAGTGGCCACCGTCCACAGAGCACAAATCAGCCATTAGCGTATGCCCCAGGCGCAGGAGGTATAAATGTGTACAGAGTGTTTAAATTGCAATACTTAGGTAAGAGGTCTGCCCACCATTGTGGGGTGGTCTGACCTTACTACTGAAATGTGTGTAGTCGATTCCCAAGCCACATTAGGGAATGGTCAATTTTTAACAGCATGGGGGGTAGGTGGATTGGGGGGGGGGGGGGAAATGTGGACACCTTAAAGGGGGGGGGTAAACAAATTTGGATCCCTCTTCAGAGGGGGGAACGAAAAAATTGCCAAAAAATTGCTGCACCCCTTTTTAGGTCAAAGGGGTCGTCCGCGCTCAATTTCAATCTGCCCAGGGGGGGACTGAAAAAATTTAGAATCCTTTCGTGGGGGGACCAATCCATGGACCCCCCCCCCTCCGCCTTGTTGTTAAAAAATGACCACTCCCTTATATAACGGGTATCTTGGTAATGGTGTAGGTAACGCCGATAGATATATAAATATAATATAACGCAATGCATAATTATATAGGCATTTACTCTTTGATCTGGGAGTGGGGTCGATACTAGGTATACCCCGAATTGATTAAAAAGCACCTAGCTCCACCAATATTCACAGGTGAAATTATATATGTGAGAGGGAGAGAGAGAGCGAGAGAGAGAGAGGGGAGAGAGAGAGAGGGGAGAGAGAGAGAGAGAGAGAGAGAGAGAGAGAGAGCGAGGGAGAGAGAGAGAGAGAGAGAGAGAGAGCGAGGGAGAGAGAGAGAGAGAGAGAGAGAGCGAGGGAGAGAGAGAGAGAGATTCACCAACATTCATACGAGGAAACAGACAGAGACAGACAAGCAGACACACACACAAACAAGCACGGAGACAGAGGGCGAAAGTAAGACACACAGAGACAAACACGCACAGAGTAGGAGAGCGAGATTTTGAGATGTGAGGGAAAGTAAAGGTGAGAGGAGAACATAGGACGGGCCAAAGAGTAAAGGTAACGGGTGATTGACGCAGAGGTGTAAGGGAATGGAGGAAAAACATTCATACCGTCTGAGGAGTTGCCGCTGCCATGCAGGTGGCTGTGTTAGTGACAGCAGCATGAGCAGAACATGAGCAGCACATGACACGATGGCGCCCAGGGAGCTGCTCACGCCGGCCTTTGTAGGAATGGCTGCCGGGTGAGTGGACACCCCACAGGTGCAGGAGTTATTACCTGACATCTCCTGTGTGCTAAAAATAGACATGTTGCTGTTCTCTGACTGAACATAACAGGGTCCCAGCATTGGCACTAACTAGGTAGCCATTAGTCACATTTAGTAGGCATTTAGAGAGAGGTTGAGATGCTTTGGATATGGTACAGTCTAGTAAATGTGGCCTATGTTGAATCAACGTTCAGAACATTGATCGAACAGGTTTAAACATCGATTCACAGAGTGTATGTCTACTGGGCTAAGCTTCCAGTCGCTTCCAAGTACCCACGCCTTGATCATCCACGGGGTTTGTGTTTCGGTACTTCAATAGGTGTACAGGTCTTATGCTAACTATATACACGTTTATATAATTATATGCATGAGACATTGACATTAAACCTGCGGACAATCAGGGGTGTGTACTTCACAGCTTACCCAATTTAACTATCCCAACATCAAACACTGTAGTATATAGGCTTTGTATGTAGGTAAACAGATTATGCAGTGTATACACGGTTTAGATTACATAAAAATAGCCCCAGGCACTGAGGTCAATGTCTAAAGGCTGCATGTTGTTGCTTAAAGCCCACGATGCAATTCAGGTGTGGGAACCTCTGTGGATATAGAAAGTGCTTTGATTTTACCAATATATAAAAGACCTGCCATTCTATTGCAATGGCAAATTGGCAATGCCGTAATGGCTAAGAAACCTTGTCTAAATGTTGCAGTTAAAACTCAAAATTTAGTATCAAAATATTTAAATATCTTACTACTACAGCCTTTGCTACTCTCTCATATTGCAATACCGTGAATACGGCTATAAGCTTTCATCTACATCCATAATGAAAAGTGCTTCCAGCCTCTCCAAATTGCCAAAACTAGCAGCCGTGTCATTTCCGGTTGTGATTATCGTGACTGTGTCTGCCTTGAGCTGTTTTTTCCTGGCTCGCCGAGGGCGTAGAGCTGGTACTGTTACCGTGATACACTGAAAAAATAAACTTGTCTCCAGACTCGTCAAAGTGACTATCACAAAATAAACAAGTCAAAAGTTATCTAACCTATCAGGTTACCATCCCACAAATAGAATCTGGAGCTGGCAAATGTCGGGTTTTGGCCTGGCACATGCCAAGTGGGTCTTCTATCTCCAGCTAAGCTTCCTTGTCACTTAGACTCGTTTATGACTCGTTTATTTTATGACCGTCACTTTGAAGAGTCTGGAGACAAGTTTATTTTTTGGGTGTAGCACATAGCCAGAAGTGTCATCCTCTCTCTGCTCATTGCCCAATCGTAGATCTAGCCCGGTAAATATACACTCAGTGAATCAATATTGAACACTGTTTAAATAGATCAATGTTGTCAACGTTGATCAACATCTTGAACATTGATTCAACATGGGCCTATCAATATTGTATCAGCATTAGGATGTTAATCGCGAATTATGGTGCATATTTCAATCAATGCCAAGGGAATGGTTCTGGGCCTCATGGAAAATAGCCATATCTTATCCCAATGGGCCATGCAGCATAGGTGCCCTAAACCAAGGTTATGGCTAGTTTTATAAAATGACTAATTTACAGTCAGTGGCCATATACAGTCACTAGCTGATATCACTAGCTAATATCAAGTTAGAGTTCATATTCCCATAAGTATACAGCTGCTTCATCTGGATCCTAGTTGGCACAGAACATTGAATCAATATTGATTACTGGTTGTAAATGTTGATTCAATATTGATTCAGCGTTGATTCAATGATGAACTGATTTTTTCTTGTGCCCACTGGGGACTGGCTATCTTTCCTCCAGCTCCTGTAGTGGATGCGAGTGAAGACGATGGTTAGTTTATGATATCTATTTTGATAACTGTAATGAGTAGATATAAGACATAAGACAGGATATTGTACTTCTAGATAATACCTCTACTCGCCATCTTGAAGATTCTAACCGGATGCAATATGATAACAGTTGTATATATAGACACTTTGACAACAGATGATTGCCTATTCAACGATATAACACTGTTATATCAAGCTAAGCTAGTTCCTTCTGGAATTAGGTTCGAGATCAACATGATTGTCACTTAAAGCTTTAAGGTTGCTCCCCTTGTATCAAATCGAAATACTTATATCCCTCTATAAAGACCGATGACTAACGCATAGTTCCATGGCTATAGTTTCAGAATGATATTATCACAATATCATTTTCATATCATCAGCTAATATGTACAACATCTCTCCTGCCTAAATCTGTTCGGGAAAAAGGAGCGTAAGATATCTTCAGGAGATGACTGTCGTCTATTGCCGCCAAATGTTTGCCTGCCACTATGGCCTATTATTGATGGAGGCAGCATGGGTAACGTCATGTAATAGTGATTGCCTTGCTCTTACAACGCATGTATATCCTATGGCCTAAATAAAAGGTGTGTTTCAGGTTCGAGTTGGGCAAAAGCTAGGCCATATGTAAACTCATGTGTAAATATAATTATAGTATTATTTCGATATGAATTTGACGCAATTCGTGTCGTTCCTAGACAGTACATGCAGCACTTAACAGGGAAAACACCTGTAGCATATTGAAAATTTGGGTAGGTTTTTCCCTGATGGGGATTGATTACTTTGGCCTAACAGCACACAGCACTCATGGGGTTGGCTGCTGCTGCCCTGGAGCACTGTGGTGTGCCGTCCTAGGCAAAGGTTACATCTGGGCCGATGTGTTTAGCACGCCGGTAAGCACATGTGGTGTCAGATAATCCTGAGGCAACAGCTACAGGTAAATGTGCTTAGGCCAAATTAAAAAGAAAAGAAAAAGGTGTGTTTCAGGTTACCCGACCCTACCTAGCAAAACAGGGCCAACCCTAGAAATTTTTATCCAATTTTGAAAAGATATTTATACTTTAGCTCATTTTGGGGCAATTCAAGAGTCGTTCTGATAATTCACAAATCGAGGCGGTCGTCGGCCAGTCGGCATTGAAGTGCGAGAGTCAATTTCTACATACTTTTCAGCCCAAGTTAAAAAGAAATCTTTTTTTTAAAATCCGACCTACCTACCCTAGATTTTCAGACCATGTAGCCTGAAACACACCTTTTTTTTGGCCTTATGCCAATGGTGTGGTAGAAGGTCAAGAAATATGTGTTTCATCAGAAAGATTCACCTAGTTTATAGTGTGTACTTCTACTTTCATTTGTCTCCTTTGGTGTTTTCTGACTGTAAATATCCACAAGAATACCCACAAATATGAAACTTTATTGAGGATTGGATGACAGCATCATGGCTGGTTGGTGGGGTTGGAGATCCTGAAACATTTTTTTCATGCCTCAAAATGTGGAGATTTACAAGTGTTTAGAGGAGCTCGCCATATGGCTGCAGATATGCTGCACTGGGACTTGGCAGGTACGTTGGTGTTGGATGTGATTCTCAGTACTCCCCGTGCACTTATAATAATTTAGAATGATTTTAGCTTATGGTAGGTACCTCAGTCACTATGCTTGAGTGCTAAAATGGCCGTTCTCCGCACACCCATGTAGAGACTGGATCTCGTTCTTCACGGCCAGTTCTGCATGGTAGTGGCCTTAATATAGTCATGAAACCGATGTTAAGATGTATATAATTAATCGATGATTATACATAAAACAAAGACAGAGCTACAGTCTTATTGATCCAAAAGGAGCTGACGCCTCGTGAGATATCACCCGATCTAAACTGATGAAGAAATAGGCCTACTCTGGTTGCACCTATGTTTATGTTAAGCCTATGCTGCAGGAGGCCAACATGAGTCCAGATTATAATCTCCACGTACTTAATGTTATATATAATAGTTTAGTCTCAGTGTCGGCTCAGTGAGCTAATGAGCGATGATTAAGTGATGTGCAATATACTGAGTGATCAATACTTGGCGATAAAGGAGATCATAGACTTGTACATGACCGGTACTTAGTGGGGACGAGGTACTGTCTATGGAATAAGTAAGGACTATATCATGTTAATGTGATTATTAACTATCATATTCTTATATAAATGCATATCATTCATCAGGAAAGATCATGATTACTCTCATTATGAATTACTAAATTAGGCGCCATACCAGAGACTATCCTAGCAAATAAGATACGCCCACTCATTATGATAGACAGTTACATTGATTCAACACGAGTATATGAGTTTGTCTAATAATAGATGAGAAATATGGACTTAACACTGTGTTATAGATATCACGCGAAATATTGCATCCTATTGAAATCTGGAATATAGGTGGGGCTCCACTAACCGATTTTGTTCTCAAATCGGGGCTATTCTCACGAATTTGACTCAGATATATACCATAACAATTACAAAATGTATATACCTTAGACAGGGAGGTCCTATAGACCCTGCCATGGGGTTGTGTTTATAAATAATGGTTATGTTTATAAACAAGTGGAAATTAGACTTGCCAAGGCAATATAACACAGTTGAGCTCCCGATTTAGGTTCCGATTTTGCATTCCCGGCCGATTTTGGCTCCCGATCTCAAATCAAATAGATTTGATTTTGATTTATCTGAATGGTGACCTCTCTAGATCGGTGTTTACCTAATAAAAGGGTATACATAACACTTCTGATGTAAACATAAACAAACCCTGACACTTTATATCTGATCTGATTGTTTCACTAATATATAGGATAGCTAGGGGTACCAGGGTATGATCGGATCGTGAGACTTACCCAAAAAAATCGGCTAGTGGAGTCCCAGCTTATGTCCTTATAGTTGGCTGTGTGTAAGGTATCGGATATGGTTATACTACACCCTCAGAAAAGTGAGAGTCATTGTCGCTAAACCTACCCTCACCTGAGAGTCAGACAGTGCTACATTTAGCGACAATGACTCTCACTTTTCTGTGTGTGTAGAAGGTCTCATCAGTTTAGAATGAGACGCCATAATGAAGGAGCAGCATGGTCTGCACAATGGGCTTGAAGGGATTTACCTGTGACATGTAAATTACGCCTGTAAAAGACGACTGTGATATATATCTTATTATCTCTCTCCCTTTCTTTCTCTCTATTTTCGTCCTTGTCAAATTTCCTCTCTATGTGCATCACCCCTTGATGATAGACAATGCAATGTTATGCGCATTGATATTGTAGCTTTGTCTCCTGTATATAGCAGCCCCGTTATTAGTTAACCCCCATCCACCCTATAGATATGTCCCTGAGTACTGGCCCTCGCACAACCCCAAATGTTGTTGGAGGGACAGCAACGTGTGGGCCTTTTAGGGAGTAGTAATTTTTTTACAACAAGGGGGGAGGGTTGGTGGATTTTTGCGCGAGAGGGTTGACTTTTTTTTTGTTCCCCCCCCCCAGGCACGTTGAAATTGAGCACGGCCAACTCCTTTGATCTATAGTAACGCAGGCTTTTAAAGGGGTGTCCTCTTTTTGGTCCCCCCTCAATAGGGGTCCAAATCTTTTTGCCCCCCCCCCCCCTTCAACGGGTCCAAATAATTTTGGTCCCCCCCCCATATCTATCACCCCCCTGTTGTTAAAAAATGCCCACTCCTCAAGCCATCTCTGGCATTTATACCTTGTGTAAGCAGCCATTTTCCCAGACACGAATTAGGCCTCCCTCCATTCACTGTCTGTTATGACGCCAACAAACGCCACACCGATTTTCTCCCAGAATAGACACACTGACAGTATAAACTAGTTGCGATGCCAAGGTGAATTATACCATTGCCTACTATGATATGTTACTTTTCTGTATCTATGAATACAGCGATCACAGTATGGTTAGGTAGGAGAGGTCATTTTAACAGCACGGCGGATGCTGAGAAGCTGCCCAATACCATCCGATGCTGCCCAATACTATATAATATATATCAGATACTGCCCATGCAGTGACCATTAGATGCTGCCCAATATCATCAGATGCTGCCCAATCTCATCTGATGCTGCCCAATACCATCTGATGCTGCCTAATATCATCTGATGCTGCTCAATACCATCTGATGCTTCTCTGATTTACTGCTTAATGGTAATTAGATGCTGCAATGTGCCACAAGTGAGCACTACCCACATCAATGATATTCAAAGGTCATCAGATGCTGTCCAAGACCATGCAGATAGTGTCCAATGGTTAACAGACATATAAATGACCAAATACTACAGATCATCCATCCATATTAATTCTAGTCAAAGGATTGGTCCTATGTCTAATGAGCGTAGACAATCCAGCATGGGTCGATTATCAGATGCTATTCCTGACATTGGCAGGTACATACCTTGTGGGTTGGCTGTTGATTTCATAAACAATTGTTTGCCATTTAATGGGGGTAAAGTCGGACAGTATTTGTGGGTGGCTTTGACGGAATCAAGGCTGAATTTGCCGCCTGTAATTTTGATGATGGAAGCATTCTGGTTATTTATTGTAGTCCAATTACCTTCCCACAATGCCTCAGCAAACATGACCGCCATGAGCAGCTGTTCACCTTTGCCCTGCCACGCACTCTCCTAACACAGTCTTTGTTATCACAGCTGCCGCCCTCAGACTGTCCAATGTGCTGACTTCACGCTTGGAGATGGCAGACTTGTAAAGACCTATTATGGCTTAAGAAATGGCTGTTGTGTCTCAGAGTAGATCAGTAGACCTACATGATATAAGCGTCAGAATAGAAAATTGATTAATTTATCACTTCCTTTAACATGGAAACACAGGGACATTCTGGTGGATTACATTAATCAAATCGATACTAGGCCCACAAATACTATAATACCCGGTACTAATAGACTGGGCCATTACTAAGTACATGTATAGGATATACCACATCCTAGGCTAGACGAGTAGACTATTATGATAATGATTAATGCTCTATAGGCTATATAGTATATTTACTATATATGTAGACTATGGAGTATATACCTGCAACTAAGCATGGTATCCTGCAGTATTTCCTTGAGAGAGCCAACTAAGTAATAGAGGTACTTGGGTTCCTGTTGAGGGTGGCCAATATGTCCTAAATCTGGGTGTTTAAAGGCTTTAATATGAAAGATCAACATGAGTGTATACTGAGGAGAATCTGGGTTCTGGTAATGTGGTAGCAGATTATACCTAGTTCCTCTTAAAAGGTCCTTAGAAGGGACGATTCCACACTAATGCCAATGTGCGATGAAGCTGATTCAAGAATGTATAAGACATGTAAATAATGCTATAAGTAGGCTTAGAGACATTGCATGCATATACATTGGATAATGAAGCGCAATCATTCCAGATTGCAGCATGCTATTTGTACTGCATACTCTACTTCATATTTCTGAAATGCAATAATGTAGATATTAATCATTAAGGGAAAGATAAATATAAGTGGTGCAAAAAGCACATCTCTCGTCTGGCAGCCGTTCATGGCAGGTCTAGTTATAACAGCACCATCTTTTCTTGTTAGTACCAGTCGCACAATGGGGTTGTTGGCAACTACCCCGGTATCTATTTTTCATGGGAACAAGAGGACATCTACTGCATGTGCATTAAGTTCGGGCAATCTTAGGGCAATAGGTTGCATTAAAATACCATTAAAGCACTTCGTTTTAAAGCGAGGCTATATCTCTGTCTACAGAGTTACATCATCACCGATTATCGCTTGGGTATAGCTATAACTTCATAGCTAGATATTCATAATGGATTGATTTTAAAAAGTCATGAAATGAATTTACGACTCTTTTTAAAAGCAAACATAGCTGTATTTGTTATATCATGAGGAGTCTGTGTTGCTACTATGTTGCTATCATATCCCCATACAGCAAATGCAAAGGCGTTTAAATGGCGTCTTTGGTAGGTAGGGTTAGTAGCTAAGGAAAACTCAACTCTCCTAGTTAGAATTAACAGTGTTATATGTCAACCCCTCTGTCGGGAATGGCTCTGCCCTCAGAACCTTTGAGCTCCCCCCCCATCTCTCTCTCTCTCTCTCTCTCTCTCTCTCGCTCTCTCTCTCTCTCTCTCTCTCTCTCTCTCTCTCTCTCTCTCTCTCTCTCTCTCTCTCTCTGCATCCAAGCAGGACTAATACGTAGCTTTTTGAAGGCTCAGGAGATAAAGCACAGTCCATGTGAAGCACTGCGTTTAGACCCACCACAGATGTTCGTGCCAGCCCGCCGAACATCTAATGGGAAATCAATAGTTTGCCTATTTTCCCTATGGTTGTGTTTGCCATTGTAGAGACGTATCTCCATCTCTCCATGTACCTTTCCTGATCTCTGTCGCTCATCCCATCTCTTTCCAATGTGTGGGGAACGTATAATATTATGCCAACTACTGTATAGGCCTACAAATTGAATGGCCTATGTTGAAAAATAATGTAGAAAATTAAAGCGGGGTCTTCGTGTTATAAAGCAACTATCTAGGTATAAATACCCTCCAAACAGAAGTTAAGAATGATACAAGTTAAAAACGTGTGCATTTCCCAGGAAAAGCACAAGCTGTATACACAAAATAGACATGGGAGATTCTTGAGAATAGTGAACCTTCCTAGTGACAATGTCATGTTCAATGGTGATATGTATTTCCTAAGTTTTACTTGTGCAAATAATCAGAAATTCCACAAGTAGAATGCAGGTGTGCATTTCTTGAGTTTTTGTTTTGCAAGGATTTTCCGTTTTAGTCCAAGTAACACGTGTTTTGGAATCTAAAACAACTGAGGTACTGCACAAAACGTTTGTTCTGGATTTCACGAACAATGTAACCTGGCTTTAAAGCTAGACCTTCACCGTCAAAGTCCATAGTTCAGTTGTGATCCACAAGAGGGCTCTTAAGAGCTGAGAACTCAGCTACTCTCAGAGGCACCCAAAAAGGAGGTAATGTGAATGTGTTGTAGCTGGGTAAAGCTTATGACATCCTGTCCAGAATAGGACAGTGGTTAAGACTCTGGACTCATAATCAATGGGCCCCTGGATCTAATCTCATCCAAAGTAATTTTATTATACTCATGTGAGGTGGTACTCATACTGCTCTACTACCCTAGAAACAAATTTCTGCAGAGAGTGAGAGAGACAAAGAGAAAGAGACACACAGACAGACGCACACAAAGAGAAAGAGAAAGAGGACAGTTTTAGTAGATGTCCCTATTACCAAGACTATCAAATGAAACCATCATGACACTAGGGTGGTGTTTTCTTTAAATGCAATCTTCTGAAAGAATTATGTTAATTTTTCCCCGTCACCGAACCATTTTATGTGGAGTCTAGCAAAAATATTAGGAAAGTGAAGGTAATTCTTGAAGTAGTTAGTCTCAGATTGGAACATTTTACATGTATGATCAAAAACTTTCTACAGGGCTTGACCGAGCCTAGAACCCGGGATCTTCTGCATGGCAGTCTAACGCTGTACCCCTGCTCTATTGAGGAGGTGGTGCTGGGGAGCCATCAGCCCACTTGTACAACATGGAGACTGTGTGCCCCATGTATATTATACTTCTTTATTTCAAACACCAATTGAGTTTCATTGTCGTCTTCTTCTTTGTATACCTAATTATAATGATATTAGATATTAAAGTGATATTAGATATTCTACACTATGAAGCCTACTGGCTGTCAAAAACGTGATTGAACTGTGTTCCTGAATGTAATGCTGCTCTAGTTCCTATGAGCCCCTTGATCTACTGATTTATTGAACGGTAGTGGGGACCTTTAACAAACCTGACGTAGCCAATATGGAGACTCATAATTATGTTAGTGTGTATGTATCAAAGTCAGTCTTGAAGGTTTCAGCTCCTCAACAGGGCCACCCATGGACGGTTTACCCGAATAAACCTACGGTAGGAACAATAGGGCCAGCACCTGAGTGGAGCATGAGTGGGGGTTCTCCCCTTTTTAAAACCCTGGTCCTAGTGGGATTCGAACCCAAAGCATGGGTAAAACATCCATTTCAAGACCACCACTCTAACCATTAGGCCACAGAGGATGCCTCATGCAGCATGGTAGGCTGTTCATCTCCTGGTGCATATTTTTGGAGAGGCACAGAAACTATGGCCAGTGGTTACTGTGCCAATAGGGACCTTTACCAAATGTGATTTGGCTCATTAGGGACCTTTAGCCAACATACATAGCTCATTTAATGCCTATACCTTCAGCACTGTTATGTCTGAGCTATGGTGGGTTTGCTAAAGGTCCCTATTAAAAGCACACATTACAATGCTAAAAGTATGGGCTAGTCTGCATTTAATGAGCTATGTGCATTGGCAGCAATGGTTAACACCTACATTATGTCTACGTTTTATGAGCTTTGCCATGGTTGGTAAAGGTCCCTACAAACACTCCTCTTTCTCCAACAACAACTCTAGATAATGACACTAGTCCCCAGTGGTCATAGTTTCTGTACCTCTCCTAACATATGCCTCAATAGGTGGGCACCTAGAGCACGGCACTATGCATCTGAAGGTGGCTGGTTCCCTTCCCAGTCAGTATGTATAAAGAGTGACTGTTGATTTTCTTTTGCATAATTTATATTGGGAAATTTAGTAAACAGGGTTTCATGGGTATGTGTCCATTACTAACAGACCTTCATGGTGCTGTGTAATAAGGGGCCTGATAAAAATAGTTGTATTGGAGACTCATATGTTAGTGTGTATGTATCAAAGTCAGTCTTGAAGGTTTCAGCTCCTCAACAGGGCCACCCATGGACGGTTTACCCGAATAAACCTACGGTAGGAACAATAGGGCCAGCACCTGAGCGGAGCATGAGTGGGGGTTCTCCCCTTTTTAAAACCCTGGTCCTAGTGGGATTCGAACCCAAAGCATGGGTAAAACATCCATTTCAAGACCATCACTCTAACCATTAGGCCACAGAGGATGCTTCATGCAGCATGGTAGGCTGTTCATCTCCTGGTGCATATTTTTGGAGAGGCACAGAAACTATGGCCAGTGGTTACTGTGCCAATAGGGACCATTACCAAATGTGATTTGGCTCATTAGGGACCTTTAGCCAACAAACATAGCTCATTTAATGCCTATACCTTCAGCACTGTTATGTCTGAGCTATGGTGGGTTTGCTAAAGGTCCCTATTAAAAGCACACATTACAATGCTAAAAGTATGGGCTAGTCTGCATTCAATGAGCTATGTGCATTGGCAGCAATGGTTAACACCTACATTATGTCTATGTTTTATGAGCTTTGCCATGGTTGGTTAAGGTCCCTACAAACACTCCTCTTTCTCCAACAACAACTCTAGATAATGACACTAGTCCCCAGTGGTCATAGTTTCTGTACCTTTCCTAACATATGCCTCAATAGGTGGGCACCTAGAGCATGGCACTATGCATCTGAAGGTGGCTGGTTCCCTTCCCAGTCAGTATGTATAAAGAGTGACTGTTGATTTTCTTTTGCATAATTTATATTGGGAATTTAGTAAACAGGGTTTCATGGGTATGTGTCCATTACTAACAGACCTTCATGGTGCTGTGTAATAAGGGGCCTGATAAAAATAGTTGTATTGGAGACTCATATGTTAGTGTGTATGTATCAAAGTCAGTCTTGAAGGTTTCAGCTCCTCAACAGGGCCACCCATGGACGGTTTACCCGAATAAACCTACGGTAGGAACAATAGGGCCAGCACCTGAGCGGAGCATGAGTGGGGGTTCTCCCCTTTTTAAAACCCTGGTCCTAGTGGGATTCGAACCCAAAGCATGGGTAAAACATCCATTTCAAGACCATCACTCTAACCATTAGGCCACAGAGGATGCCTCATGCAGCATGGTAGGCTGTTCATCTCCTGGTGCATATTTTTGGAGAGGCACAGAAACTATGGCCAGTGGTTACTGTGCCAATAGGGACCTTTACCAAATGTGATTTGGCTCATTAGGGACCTTTAGCCAACATACATAGCTCATTTAATGCCTATACCTTCAGCACTGTTATGTCTGAGCTATGGTGGGTTTGCTAAAGGTCCCTATTAAAAGCACACATTACAATGCTAAAAGTATGGGCTAGTCTGCATTTAATGAGCTATGTGCATTGGCAGCAATGGTTAACACCTACATTATGTCTACGTTTTATGAGCTTTGCCATGGTTGGTAAAGGTCCCTACAAACACTCCTCTTTCTCCAACAACAACTCTAGATAATGACACTAGTCCCCAGTGGTCATAGTTTCTGTACCTCTCCTAACATATGCCTCAATAGGTGGGCACCTAGAGCACGGCACTATGCATCTGAAGGTGGCTGGTTCCCTTCCCAGTCAGTATGTATAAAGAGTGACTGTTGATTTTCTTTTGCATAATTTATATTGGGAAATTTAGTAAACAGGGTTTCATGGGTATGTGTCCATTACTAACAGACCTTCATGGTGCTGTGTAATAAGGGGCCTGATAAAAATAGTTGTATTGGAGACTCATATGTTAGTGTGTATGTATCAAAGTCAGTCTTGAAGGTTTCAGCTCCTCAACAGGGCCACCCATGGACGGTTTACCCGAATAAACCTACGGTAGGAACAATAGGGCCAGCACCTGAGCGGAGCATGAGTGGGGGTTCTCCCCTTTTTAAAACCCTGGTCCTAGTGGGATTCGAACCCAAAGCATGGGTAAAACATCCATTTCAAGACCATCACTCTAACCATTAGGCCACAGAGGATGCTTCATGCAGCATGGTAGGCTGTTCATCTCCTGGTGCATATTTTTGGAGAGGCACAGAAACTATGGCCAGTGGTTACTGTGCCAATAGGGACCATTACCAAATGTGATTTGGCTCATTAGGGACCTTTAGCCAACAAACATAGCTCATTTAATGCCTATACCTTCAGCACTGTTATGTCTGAGCTATGGTGGGTTTGCTAAAGGTCCCTATTAAAAGCACACATTACAATGCTAAAAGTATGGGCTAGTCTGCATTCAATGAGCTATGTGCATTGGCAGCAATGGTTAACACCTACATTATGTCTATGTTTTATGAGCTTTGCCATGGTTGGTTAAGGTCCCTACAAACACTCCTCTTTCTCCAACAACAACTCTAGATAATGACACTAGTCCCCAGTGGTCATAGTTTCTGTACCTTTCCTAACATATGCCTCAATAGGTGGGCACCTAGAGCATGGCACTATGCATCTGAAGGTGGCTGGTTCCCTTCCCAGTCAGTATGTATAAAGAGTGACTGTTGATTTTCTTTTGCATAATTTATATTGGGAATTTAGTAAACAGGGTTTCATGGGTATGTGTCCATTACTAACAGACCTTCATGGTGCTGTGTAATAAGGGGCCTGATAAAAATAGTTGTATTGGAGACTCATATGTTAGTGTGTATGTATCAAAGTCAGTCTTGAAGGTTTCAGCTCCTCAACAGGGCCACCCATGGACGGTTTACCCGAATAAACCTACGGTAGGAACAATAGGGCCAGCACCTGAGCGGAGCATGAGTGGGGGTTCTCCCCTTTTTAAAACCCTGGTCCTAGTGGGATTCGAACCCAAAGCATGGGTAAAACATCCATTTCAAGACCATCACTCTAACCATTAGGCCACAGAGGATGCCTCATGCAGCATGGTAGGCTGTTCATCTCCTGGTGCATATTTTTGGAGAGGCACAGAAACTATGGCCAGTGGTTACTGTGCCAATAGGGACCTTTACCAAATGTGATTTGGCTCATTAGGGACCTTTAGCCAACATACATAGCTCATTTAATGCCTATACCTTCAGCACTGTTATGTCTGAGCTATGGTGGGTTTGCTAAAGGTCCCTATTAAAAGCACACATTACAATGCTAAAAGTATGGGCTAGTCTGCATTTAATGAGCTATGTGCATTGGCAGCAATGGTTAACACCTACATTATGTTTATGTTTTATGAGCTTTGCCATGGTTGGTAAAGGTCCCTACAAACACTCCTCTTTCTCCAACAACAACTCTAGATAATGACACTAGTCCCCAGTGGTCATAGTTTCTATGACTCCCCTAACATATGCCTCAATAGGTGGCCACCTAGAGCACGGCACTATGCATCTGAAGGTGGCTGGTTCCCTTCCCAGTCAGTATGTGTAAAGAGTGACTGTTGATTTTCTTTTGCATAATTTATATTGGGAATTTAGTAAACAGGGTTTCATGGGTATGTGTCCATTACTAAAAGACCTGCATGGTGCTGTGTAATGGATATAAATATTCATAATTGTAAAAATGCATGTCCTGACTTGGAAGGGAACCAGCAACCTTCTGATACATAGTGCTGTGCTCTAGGTGCCCACCTATTGAGACTTTGGTAGGCTCTGGGTACAAAAACTATGACCAGTGGTGGCTGTGTCATGTATCTTATAGTTATTTGTATTAGCTGATTAGGGACCTTTAGCAAACCTGACGTAGCTCATTTAACCCAGAGGTATCCTATCCTTTCAGCACTGCTATGTCTGCGTTTAATGAGCTTTTACAGCTAACGGTCCCTAATAAAAGACATTTTTTACCAAATTATAGTGAACAGTACAGTGGTACCATAAGAAAACCAGCACTGGACCATGAGGCAACTACTGAGTCATATCCTGTCAGTCATGGCTGTCAATATGCTCTGAACATGTAGATAACTATGATTTATCTCATTTTACAATAATGATGGAAATGATACATAATTATTTTGGAATGGGAGGGGGGGGGGTGAAGTTTCTCTTTTAATTCCTGTATTGTGTTTCAAACAAAAGCATCTAAAACGAACCACACAGCAGAACCAGGGTTCGTACCTGCAACACTACAGTCCTGAGGCAAATGACAAACTGCTTGAGCTAGCCAGGCTGATGGTAGCATTGCAATGCTATTGGACAGTGTTCTACTTCTTGAATCTTGTATGACTGGTTGGGTCATGGTACAGGGTGGTTAGCTCATGGTACCACATCTACCAGAACAGGTCTAACATTTCCAACAAAATCATTCAAAGAAGACATAGATTAAATCAATAAGCAAATCTAATTCATCACAATCTCACATATCTCCAGAATAAAATGAGACCATGACAGTGGAAAATAACATTTCTTTCCATAAAAGATACCTCCTCAAAGTCTAGGTCGCAGAGTATGCAAGCAAAATTGGTCATCTCATGGGCGGTCTACCCTACTAGTAGACCTGAATAGTTTTAGTGGACGTGTCTTGTGTGATTTATCTAAATATTCTTACAAAAACATCCACATCCTTTTGACCACTAACAACCTTACATATGCTTGTCCTGTTCGGGAACTGAACCTGCTACCCTTAGACCCATAGTCCCTTGCTCTATAGCTAGCTACTGACCTATTGGGACATGTATTGGGAGCGGTACATGATCTGTGACCAGTGGTGACTGTACCATAATATATTATGTATATAAGAGTTGTTGTTAACAAAGAAAGAAGCAGGATAGACATGAGGGACCTTTAGCAAACCCAATGTAGCCAATACTTATCCTATACTTTTAACACTGCTACGTCTGCATATAGTAAGCTTAGATGTACATCATGTAGATTTTCCCATTATTTCTTTCATGCGAAAAAAAAAGGGATCACTAGGGATTCGAACCATCCACCTTCAGATCTACAGTGCCAGGCTCTACAGACTGAGCTAACCTGGCTAGCTGAATGGTTGATGCATGGAAAGGTAATAGGGACCTGTAGTAATGTTGTCTTTTAACATGGAGCATTTTGCGCGTTTAACACATACACACACTTGTATTCTCCCATTAATTGCAGTGTTAAAGTGATACTTGCAATCCTTCAGGAGATTCATTGTTTTGTCTTTTGATTTCTAATTCTAAAGTAATTTGTAATAGACTATCATGTAGCCCATTTAGACAGGGAGAGGGTGCAGATTAAACACTCCCTGGAAACAAATTCCCGTGAATTCACCCTGAATAACACGGGTTGAACTGGGGTCAGTCCCACGAATAACCCGGGTTCTATTCCCGTGATAACACGGGATTCGGTGAGCAAAATTTCCTGTTATATCACGGGATTTTGTTAAAGAGGGGTGCATGGGTTCAAATCCCATACTAGTAGACCTGAATGGTTCTAGTGAATCTGTCTAGTGTGATTTATCTAAATATTCTTACAAAAACATCCACATGTATACATTCCTTTTGACCGCTATTAACAATCTAACATATGCTTGTCCTGTTCGGGAAGCGAACCTGCTACCCTTAGACCCATAGGGCCGTGCCTTAGCGACTGACCTACTGGGATATGTACTGGGAGAGGTACATGATCTGTGACCAGTGGTGACTGTACCATAATATATTATGTATAATTAGAGTTGTTGTTGACAGAGAGAGAAGCAGGATAGACATTAGGGACCTTTAGCAAACAAAACGTAACCAATTAAACGTAGACATATCCTATACTTTTAACACTGCTACGTCTGCGTATAGTAATCTTAGATGTACATCATGTAGATTTTCCCATTATTTCTTTCATGCAAAAAAAATGGGATCACTAGGTATTTGAACTATCCACCTTCAGATCTACAGTGCCAGGCTCTACAGACTGAGCTAACCAGGCTTGCTGATTGGTTGATGCTTAGAGTGATAGAGCTTCACTCTGTACCCTCTCTCTCTGATACGAATCGAGATCTTTAGCAAACCTGATGTAGCACCTTAAATGCTGATGTAGCAATGGCAAAATTGTAGTCTACATCTGGGTCTAATGAACAACCTTAGGTTTGCTAAAGGTCCCAATTTTTCCCATCAAAGCTCCTTAGGGATTCGACCTCTCCAACTTCAGATTTAAAGTGCTAGGCTCTACAGACTGAGCTAACCGGTCTTGCTGCATGGTTGATGCATGGAAAGGTAATAGGGACCTGTAACAATGTTGACGCAGCCCATTTAGAGATGACGTAGCCTATGCCTGTACCACTGCTATGTTTGCATTTAATGAGATATGTCAGGTTGCTAAAGGTCCCTAATGTTTCATTCTGCACCCTCTCTCTCTCTGATACTGTATGAAGGAATCATTTAACATGGGGCATTTTGCATGTTTAACACATGTATGTACACACACTTGTATTCTCCCATTAATTGCAGTGTTAAAGTGATACTTGCAATCCTTCAAGAGATTCATTGTCTTGGCTTTTGATTTCTAATTCTAAAGTAATTAGTAATAGAAACCAAGCTTTACAACTACAAAAACATTAGGGACCTTTAGCAAACCCGACGTAGCTCATTAAACGCAGACGCAGTAGTGCTAAAGGGATAGGCTACGTCTACGTTTATTGAGCTCTTCCGTGGTTGCTAAAGGTCCCTGTTGTCCCATGCACTAGCATGTGGCCCATTGAAACCGGGAGAGGGTGTAGATTAAACACTACCACTCCATGCATCAACCATTCAGCAAGCCCGGTTAGCTCAGTCTGTAGAGCCTAGCACTGTAGATCTAAAGGTGGGGAGTTCGAATCCCTAGTACCCTTCATTTAGAAAACATTTCTTTCATACCAATGTGTAGAAGATACATTTTTAATGTTTTTTTATCATCAATTCATGCTTGAATAAGGTAGAAATACACCTATGCTATGGTGTGCACAATTCTACCCCATCGGTTCAATGAGTGAACTGATGCAGGGGTTCGAACCCACATCCTGCTGATTTGCTGGGGTAAATCCTGTGATTTTACAAGATTCTACATGTAAAATCAAGTTTTTTAATTCTGTGATATCACAGGAAATATTGCTCACAGAATCCCCAAAAGTTCCTGGGAATATATTGTGACTTGTTAGCAGGGTGTGGCCTATATGCAAGGTTTTACGATATTGTTGTTTGTAAGGAAGAGGCAGGGAAGGAAACAAGCAGTCAAGGAAAAGGATGAAAATGAGTCATGTGAGAAGTAGGGGCGCAGGTACAAGTGGGTGAATCAAGAAAGGGAGGTCCTAATATCTTCATACAGTAATTTTGTTGCCACAATTCACTGCTTCTGGCTCATAGCTGCCCTCTAGTGTCAGGTTTGTCAACCATGTGTGTCACTATGTGAGCAAGTGCTTTTACATTGAACTAAATGTCCAGAACCTTGCTGGTGAAGTGGTTACTGTTCTCGCTTTCCACCGGGGCGGCCCGGGTTCGATTCCAGGCAGAAGCAATTCCTTTCCCCCCAAAAAAAACAAGAAAAAAAGAAAAGCAAAAGAGGAAACCACTGGGAAGTTGGCCATTTTGGTTAGGTTTTGAGATATATTAGTCAGGTATCGGTATGGTTTTCTCTTTAAGAAAAGCAAAATAATTATTCTGGTCCCATGGTTTTAGGTGCCGGCCCGTAGATCTCTAAAGCTATGGGGCCGGGTGGCCCATGGCTGAAAAAGTTAGTGTCTACCCCTGATAGAAGACAAACATTTCATAACTCTCAATCTGTTTGGTCATTGAATTCTCATTGGGATTACAACCCATGATCCACTGTTCAACTTGGGTAAATCAAGCGAATATTAGGGACCTTTATGAAACCGGTCTTGCTGAAGGTGAAGATGGTTCAATTCATCCAGTGCAGCACATATCATTTACAACATGATAGGCCACTTCAAGCACCAAGTACATGGGCACTGATCATGATATGTGTCATGTGAAAAGTAGGAGTGTGGGTAAAGGTGGGTGGAATCAAGATAGGGAGGTCCTAATATCTTCATACAGTAATTTTGTTGCCACAACTTACTGCTTCTGGCTCATAGCTGCCCTCTAGTGTCAGGTTTGTCAACCATGTGTGACACTATGCGAGCAAGGCTTCAGGGCAGTGCTTTTACATTGAACTAAATATCCAAAACCGTGCTGGTGAAGTGGTTACTGTTCTCGCTTTCCACCTGGGCGGCCCGGGTTCAATTCCAGGCAGAACCAACTTTTTACCCTTGCCTTTCTGCTGGTAGTAGGCCCTAACTATTAGATTTTCTATACTGTTTTCAAGACCCCCCCCATTCCCATCAAGATATAAAAAAGCCCTGGGAAATATGCATGGTCCTGTAACGGGTTGACTATAAAGTCTAACTGTTATTGTTGTATATCTATTGTATGTTGTATGATGTAAGACAACACGGTTCTATTGTGTTTAATAACTGTTTTATTCATCTAACTAGTATCGTCGGTTCGTTACATACACCGACTCCTCTAGTTCGGTTATCTATACGGTAGTGTACCGGTACCACCTTCGGTTACCGTCGGTAGTTGTTACATAAGCATTTTACATAACTAAACCTAACAGGTGGCGCTGCTAGTACGGTCACGTGGCTATGCAGCGCTGTATATAAGACGGCTACTTCTCCATTGGAAGTCAGTCAGGTTTGGGACTGTCGTGACATGACCACCCTGTGCTCACGGGCTTAACTCTATGCTATAGGGTTGCCCACTGTATTATATATCTGTTCTGATCTTGTATATCCGCTGGTTATACTTGTACTATAATACCCAAGAGTTACCTTTACAATAAAGTCGCTGTATATTAAAGTCTAATTTACCTTGTCTGGTTTTTGTACTCAAGTGTTACATACGTAGTAAGAGACCAACTACATTGGTGCCGTGACCACTTGATCGAACCGACCATTGATAGGGTATTAAATAGACTTACAGTATATGGATTACCTATACGATTTTGTCAGCTCGTTCAGCGGCAGGACTAAAACCCCTGCTGAGGAACGTGAGGAAGCCGTACAGAATGTACGCTTCTTCACAGGCAAATCCAATAGGCGGGAGAGCCGGGCAGCCTTGGAGGTGCCCGGTGACGACCTCTCCCAAGAAGCAATAGGTGATCCTATTGTGGAAGCCTTTACCAAAGGAGAGGATGGGGAGCAATCTCCAATTCCGGGACCCTTTGATATAAGCTCCAGGAGATCGTTGGACTCCCTTTCCACGAATCTTTTCTGTCCTGAGGGTCAGAAAATACCGGGTAGAGAGCCTAAAACTCTCGGCCCAGCTGCCTTCGGTTCTACACCGACGGTAGCGGATCCTTCATTGGATCCAGACACGTCGGTTTTCACTGATGGTGCCACTCCTACACCGAACGGTATGGGGGGTGGCGGGCTATCAAAGAAGACTAATGTGGCAACAGAAGCTCCTGGTAAGGGGTACCCGCCAGCAGTAGATGAGCCATCCAGTTTACCACTGGATGGGGACCTACTAGCTGCCATGGGTATCCCCACCAGGAAAACTGAGTTGCACGAGCTCGCGGAAGCCCGGAGGGAACTTGCTTCCATCAATCAAACTAGGAAGTTATTCCTAAGGGAGGTTGATGAGAAGAAAAAGTTCCTACTGGAACTCCAGAACGAGATGGCTTCCCACAAGGTGGAGGTTGACAAACTTTTGCACCAGAGGGTGTCTGGCGAATGTGAGGTTGCAAGCTTAACTTCCTTGGGAAAGGATTTGAGCACGCAGCTCCACTTAGCCAGACAGGACCTCGCAAGCTTAAGGCAAGTCAATCAGGACCTGAAGACGAAGTCGGAGAAAGTACCACCACCTACCACGGTGGTACCTCCAGTCATACCCGTACCCAGTGTGTACACGACAGTGACACCTTCAAGTGTCCCGCCGCTAGTACACACCACGGTAACAGGTATGACACCTCAGATGGGGGCTAGCTATCTACAGACTCCGGTCTGTGGTGGCGTCTTTGGAGGCACGGCAACACCTCCAGGGTACACCCACCCATCTACTGGTTCAACGACGTTGAATCAGCAGCAGACCATGGTCTCAGTTCCAGTACCGAAACCCAGAGCTAGACAAGGCTTAACGCCTGTCCAGCGGGCTAAGTACGACCGGAACCCGGCTATTGAGAAGCTGGGGACAGACATCGTCCCGCGGGACATCGATGAACTGGATGAACGGTATGCTCCTTTCAACTTTGGGGAGATCAAACATCCTGATGCAGCCCGTCAAAAGGCCATCGATATTCCGCCTTTCACAGGGTCGCCACCCTGGAGAAAGTACAAAGTTCGGTTCAAGGCTATTGTGGAGAGCAATCGCTGGAACAATCAGCAAGCGCTGGTTGCTCTGAAGCAAGCACTCTGCAACGGGCCAGGTGAACCAGCCCTTTTGGCGTTCGAGAGAGTGAAGATCAAGACATTGAGCTCACTTGAAGAAACAGCTGAATGGGCGATTGGGAAGATTGGTGAGCATGACCCAAGGACTCAGCTGCTCAAACGTGTCCAACGCAAGGACGAGCATCTGAGATCCTACGGATTTGCTCTACAAGAACTGATATCCGAGTGTTATCAGGGATGTAGACCTGACACCCCCACTATCATCCAGGAGTTAACCTCCAGGTTTGTCAATGGAGTCAGAGACACCAATCTCCAGGCATATCTGCGGGAGAAATGGCAGCCGGACTTATCTCTAGCTGACCTTTTTGACCATGCAGATGTGTATGACACCAAACAGGCTGTTTTTCCTAGTGGAGGAGTGTCGGCAGCTCCATCTGTAGCCCCGAAAGGAGCTCAGGTGGTAGAGGCCGCCACAAAACCACCTAAGAAAAAACAGCCCGCCTCCGAGGAGGTGGCGGCAGTAATGCCTGACAGGGACATGGAAAAGATGATTGAGGGTTTGTTGCGGAAGCACTTGGAAAAGAGCTCTGCGTCCACTTCTGATTCTGGATCTGGAAAGAGAAGGAAAAAGAAGAAAAAGGACACGAAACCTCAGCCATGTAGACGCTGTCAAAAGATGGGTCATTGGGCTAGCGAATGCAAAGCCCCTGCACCCGTCGCTGCTAAAACTGAAAAGGAGACGGAAAACTGAATGGGGCCCATCCTCTTGGCAAGGATGGCGCCCCCACAGTTAGCCATGCCTGTAAGGGATTAGTAGACGGTGTTAACTCTTCCATGAACCAAGGCCGCGCAGAGGCAGAAGGGTCTGTACAACCTGTAAGCATCTGGCAAGGCGGGGCTGGCAAGGACGAACGGAATCCGGAGGATTCTGTAGTCGCTGGCTTAGAGGAGTCTTGGTTAGAATCAATTGCCCAGAGCAGTGTGATTCAAGACTCCCCGAGCGACCCGTGTTGGGATTATCTCCTGACAAAAGGGGTTGCTATGGATGGAGGGGGAAGCCCGATGCTGACCTCTGAGTGTGTCCCTTTACGGGGACAGCGTTGGTACCTGAGTCTGGTTATTTCCGGGACGCGTGGTGAATTTTTGGTCGACACGGGTGCATCACACACTTTGGTCGATCGTAAATTCATGGCCCGTCTTTGCAACCAGCCCGAAGCTCCGCTACTAGGAGTAAAGGCTCGGACTGCTACGGGAGATAGTATGCAGACTTATGGCAGAACTGTAAAACCTATGTTGGTTGATGGCAAGACATACTGGATATGTCCAACCATCACCGACATCACTGATGATGGCATACTGGGGATGGACTTTGCTGCTCTTTACGGGGTAACAATGAACACCGCAACGGGCCGACTTCAGATTAAACATCCTTATAAACAATCTGTACAGTGCGTTTTAAGGAATGGTTCTTCTGTGGCGTCAGTGGCACAAGACACAAAGTTGGCAGCAGGACATGTATCCGATGTCCTAGTCAGCTGCGTGGGAGTGCAGGCCAAACGGCCGGGAATGTTTGAACCAGAAGATCAAAAGCTCTCTGAGTTAGGTCTTGCTGGCTATCATACTTACCTGGCCAACGCTCGTTGGGGGGTGATACCGATTTGTAACTCGAGTAGTAGAGAAATCACTCTACGAAAGGGGACGCCTATTGGTAACACCACGCGAGCATATGGGGTAGACTCACTAACTACGGACTTTGTGGAAGTAGGTGTGGTGGCGGGAGACTCTTCCCACGAAGAGGCTCTAGCTAAATCCAACCTACCGAAACATTTAAGGTCCCTGTTGTGTGAGTCACACCTCACAACCCTAGAGAGCGAAATGGTGGCAAATGAGCTGTCGGAGTTATCTGACGCCTTTGCGCAACCAGGAGATCCTCTAGGGCGTACCAATACGGTACAACACCGGGTTGACACTGGGGACGCGCTTCCCAGTAGAATCCCCTACCGTCGGTTACCCATGGCTAAAAAAAGTGCTATGGAGGCTGAGGTAGAAAAGATGTTGGATGAAGATGTGATTCAACCTAGTGAGAGTCCATGGTCAAGTCCTGTGGTGATGGTCACCAAAAAGGATGGCTCCTGTCGATTTTGCATCGACTATAGGAAGTTGAACGGACTCACTAGGAAGAATGCATATCCTCTACCTCGGATAGATGAATGTGTGGAATCTCTGGGTGGGGCGAAATGGTTCTGTACACTAGATTTACAATCTGGTTATTGGCAGATCGGCATGGACCCCCGGGACCGAGAAAAAACCGCATTTTCTACCCATATGGGACTATTTGAGTTCAACGTCATGCCATTCGGGCTATGCAATGCCCCGGCAACCTTCGAGGCAATGATGGAAACCATGTTACGGGGTTTACTTTGGAAAAAGTGCCTAGTATACTTGGACGACATCATCGTCTTCGGTGGTTCTGTGGAGGAAACTCTACAGAACCTCCAAGCTGTGCTGAAACGCATCTTATCATATGGTCTGAAATTGAAACCTTCAAAGTGCAAGCTTTTTAGGAAGTCAGTTGAATACCTAGGTAGAATTGTTTCTGAACATGGCATCATGGCTGATCCTCATAAGATCGAAGTGGTACAGAACTGGCCTCGTCCGATGGACACGAAGGAGATACGCTCTTTCATCGGGTTTTGTTCATACTACAGAGATTTTATACCTGGATTCTCGAGAGTCGCAGCTCCCTTACAAGAGCTGATGATTGGAGAGAAGAAGGCTAAGGCTAAAATAGTCTGGTCTCCAGCCGCAGAACAGTCTTTCAGTGAGTTAAAAAGACTCTTCTTAGAAACACCTGTTTTGCACTACCCTGCACCTGTTGGTAAGTTCATCTTGGACACTGATGCTTCTAATACAAGTATTGGTGCTGCCTTGTCGCAGATCCAGGATGGGCGAGAAGTGCCGCTGGCATTTTCGTCCAACAGTCTAAGCAAAACACAACGTAACTACTGCACAACCAAGCGTGAACTCTTGGCAGTGGTGGTTTACACAAAAAAGTACAGACATTTCCTATATGGTGGGAATTATCTCGTACGGACGGATCATTCATCTCTGCAGTGGCTCCTTAACTTCAAGGACGCTGAGGGGATGATGGGTAGATGGTTGAACCACCTCTCTGAGTTTGGCATGACGAATGAGCATATCATACACAGGAGTGGAGTAGATCATGTGAATGCGGACAGCTTGTCCCGCTATCCTATCCGGAACTGTCACCGTGTAGACTGCCGAGACTGTGGGTCTCACAATGCAGTGATTGCGTCTGTGGGTGCGAAAGTTCCTAACTGGACGTTAAATCACTTGAAGGATGAGCAGCTTGCAGATCCAGCTATTTCGAGGGTGTACTCCTTGAAGTTGTTGGGCCTGTCCAAGCCTGTTCGCCCCGCACTTTCGCTGGAATGTAAAGAAGTTAGACAACTGTTAGCTCAGTGGGATAATCTTTTTATACGGAACAGTGTATTGTGCCGCTGGAGGGTGCAACCTGGCAGGAAGAGAACAGCTCAGTCTGTAGTGCCTTTGTCACTCAGACTACAGTTGCTCAATTACTGTCATGGCCACCGAACTTCAGCACACTTTGGCAGACAACGGACTGAGGCAAAGATTAAGAGTAGATATTACTGGCCTGGTATGACTTTGGACATACGGCGTTGGGTGAGACAATGTCCCCAATGCTGTTTATCAAAGCCTGGACCTGGTATTGGTAAACTACCTCTAAGTCAAGAGCTATTCGGTGTTCGATTTGCCCGGATCGCTGTTGATATCATTAGTGGTTTCAACACGACCCCCCGTGGGAATACCTGTATGATGGTGGTACAGGACTACTATACCAAGTATGTCCAAGTATATCCGTTGGTAAATCATACAGCTGTTACCTGCGCAGAAGCACTTTTCGAGAATTGGATCCTCACGTGGGGAGGTCCTTTAATGCTTCACTCCGACCAGGGTCGTGAGTTTGAATCTCGACTGTGGGCAGAACTGTGTAGTAAAATACACATCTGCAAGACGCATACGAACCCCTACCGACCTCAATCGGATGGTATGGTGGAACGTTTCAATCGGACGTTGATCCAATGTCTCACGACAATGGTTAATGAGCACCGGGATGATTGGGATGAGCACGCTCGCTATATCTCCCATGCTTACAATGCTACCGAACATGCGTCGACGGGCTGTACGCCTAATATGCTCGTAATGGGTGAAGACATAGTCATGCCTAGTGACATGGTCTATGGAGTGCAGGGACACCAGCTCGAGCAACCCTGCACAGTGATGTTTGTTGAGTCACTTCGACAATCATTACGCGAGTCCTATGGAGTAGTAAGGGACAACTTGGAAAAATCTGCTAGTTTGCAGAAGGTGGGCTATGACACGGGCCTTAAACTCCGCCAATTCAAGGTGGGGGATAAGGTCGCGAGATTTAGCACACCAAATTCCAAAGTCAAGACCCTGTACTCCTGGGATGGTCCGCATACGGTTACTATGGTGGTTAGTGAAACTACTGTAGTAATACGGTTGCAAAAAGGGACTCTCACTAAATCACATGTGGCTAGACTCCGACCTTGGTATGGAGTTCCATATATAGATGACGGTGAAGATTCCCTCGGTGCTGGTCGAGTACCAGCACCAACCGACCCTGCGCTACCGAAGATACCGAAGGCAGGACCAACGGTCATACCGTCGGTACCGACGGTAGCGCGCCGAAGGGGTCGTCCTAGGAAATTACCGATTGAACCACAGTCGTGTGTTACCAAGCCCAAGCGCGGTAGGCCTCGTAAAAAAGGGTCAGCTGTGCGTAAAGGACTAACCGTAGGCACCGGTAAACAAAGCAAGGTGATACCTCCGGTGTCATCATTGCTGGACATACCGGTACAAGGTCTACGGAGGAGCACACGTGTCAGAGAGCGAGATAAAATTGTGTAAACATTTTTTTTCTTACCTTGTTGACGACATTTTGCTGCTGGCTTGATTAAATTTCCATGGACATTTCCGTACTGGGCCGGTGGTCATTGGCCCGGTACTCGATCACCAAAACACAACGAGAAGAGACGGGTTATCCGGTGTGGTTATCCGTTGGAGGTAGAAAAGCACGTGTTCAGGGCGGGTGGCTGGCTTTGCCGATTAGTTCTAAGTATGGGATTAGTTTTGACCACATATTGCTTAGTAACACGCTGCTGTGTATATCCTCTAATGCCGGTATATCATTCCCGGGTTTTCCGGTGGCTCCGCCACGAAAATTGTAAACAACAGTGAGAGTTCCCACCGTCGGATATGCCAGACGTGGGAAGGGCGCTGCCCGCGTCACCTGATCGATTTCTCCCGCCAAATGAGCCGTGAGAAATTGGGTCACCTCGGCGCGTCTTCGAGACGCGACCCCTGATTGGCTGAGAAACCGGTCAAGGGGCGGGGTCACGGGGGACGGGTGGGGTATATAAGCCCCACAGGCGGCCAGGCTTCTTCAGATCAACACGTTTGCCCGTAGGGTAGCGTGTTGATCAGTGGTGCCTAGGTCTGCCCGGCAGTACCTACACTGTTGTTTACTTGCTGTGCTACTAAAGGCTCGGGTGAGTGAACCGTGAGGTTCACCTACGCCTGAGCTAACAGTATGGCAGCCCGTGTAGATGGCACATGCACGACCCCGAAGAAGGCTGAGGCCTCCGACGGGGATGACCGAGTTCTCGAGTCTGACACGGAAATGGACACTACCGGTGCTCCAACCGTCGGTCAAGGCTCGGCTTCGGTACCAGCTGAACCTAACCCTGAGGGGTCGGGTGATGTTGTTCCGAAAACAGAACCTGGTCTGGGTGGTAGTAATACCAACCAGGAGGAGAACCCTGCAGGGGGATCTTCTCCGAAACCCGCCGGTGTATTGGCACAAGAACCGACGGTCCCTGATGGTGATTCATCAGACGGGTCCACGGTTCGTGCTAAGACCAAACGGAAGCGGAAGCGTAAGAGGAGGATTACATCTTCCCCTGAAACTCCTGCTACCGAAGAGGTCGCACCGACTGAGGCAGATAGGCTCAAAGCTGTTGCTGATAGAGTGTCCAAGGCGGAAGCCGAGGGATGGTCTGTTGCAGAGAGCAGAGCCAATCGCCGCCTCCGCGCCAAGGCAGCGCATGTTCGTCTAAACCTGTGTCTCCGTGATGATGACCGGAAGAACCTGAGCCTTTCTGACTTACTTCAGGAAAATGGCAAAATGGCTCTTCCTGCACCTCACACGACCGAGGGTTCAGACGACGAAGACTGGTTGACAGGTGATTCCCACCCCATTGACTGGTACCTCGTGTACCTCAGGGCAGTGTTGGAAGGGAATAAACCTAACATCCATAGGTCATGCCGTCCCAAGCTGAAATATGCTTGGAAGAACTACGTGCCAGGGGATCCCTGCCCGTATGTTCGCTGTCAGCGCCTGAAAGGGGCTTCGACAGCTGCAAAACGGTGGCCGAACCTGTTCAAGTTCGCCCGTCATTTAGTAGAGAAGCACATGAATGTGCGTCCCTACTTGTACTGTGTGAGTGGGAGTACTAGTACTTCCTGCCCTGAGTACAGTGACGGGGAGCTATTCCGTTGCCAACGGAGGGCTGGTTTGGTAAGGCATCTTTGCGACAATAAGGGCGTTCACAAGCGCACTATTAGTCGTGGAGTTGAGGCTGCACTGAAGGTTTGGGGGTGCCACAAACGTGTAGGGAATCTACAGTATAAGTGGCGAACCAACAAACTTAAACAGTGGAATTACCTCACGGAGGCTGACTGGGAGAGATTGTGTAAGGGCGCCAAGTGCGAACAAACCGATCTCGGGCCAGAAACAGAAACTCCGATGCCCACTGTCAGAAAGGATACCCCTCCTAAGAAGAAGAAAGATCTGAAAAGGGGCCGCCAGTCATCCAAAGATGATACCAAAGGTGGACGTGACCGTTCCCGCAGTGAACCTGCGAAGAAACGTGTCGCCACCGCCACGGTAACATCTGAGGTCGACCGTAGCCAAACCGTCGGTACCGTCACGGTATCTTCGGTTGCATTGCCCTCGGTTGCTGATCAACTGCCCAGGCAGGAGAGACAGAAACTGGGTGATGCACTGGCTATTGTTCAGAACTCATTGGGTGACGAGCAGGCGGGTCAGGTTGCTGCTGACTATGTCAAGCAGTACAAGTGGAGCCAGAAGCAAAAGAAAGCTTCAGCTCCACAGGAGAGTATCTCACCTATCAGTGACGCTGAACAGGTAGAGGTACAACAGCCGGATGGGGCGTCAGCCCAGCCGACTGCTCCACCCCAGCACGGAGCAACCTCTGACCCCGCAAGGGATGACGAGGTGACTCCAGTACCTGAGCACAGGGCTGTTGACGAAGGGCTAGCAGGGTTACCTGTGTTGCCTGGAGACGGTCCTGCTTTTGACACTGGATTCTCTGACACTCTAGTCCCCGGATTTGAGTGCTACAGAGCTAAGATGGCTGAAAACGCAAGTAAGCTACTCCAGTTTCAGGTTTCTTTCTTGGAGAAGTCCTACTTTGAGCAGTACAAGTTGCTCAGAGAACAGGCTATCCGGGAAGGGAAAGCTTGGGTTGCTGAACGCACCAGAGTCCTTGCCGAGCGTGAGGCGAGTCTGGAGCAAGATCATGCCCTCTGGAGGGCTACGATCGAACAGCTTGAATCAAGGTTGACAACTTGTGACGCCAAGTTCTTCCGGCAGTTCGGGCTAAAGCTGACAGAGTGGGAGAGAACTGGTTTTCCAGATCTCCAGTCCAGGTTGGGGCTTGCCGCAAGGCCTGCTCCTCCTGTGACCCCGGTACTGTCAGTACACCCACCTAGGTATGAGATGCCATTTTCTTTCATGGCACAATCTACCCGGGTGGTCAGTGGCGGGGAGCCTACTGCGGCGCCGAGTACCCTCTCGGTAGCCCCAGGTGGAGCCCTTCCTCTCCAGGTGGAGGCTGCTGTGGTTTACACCACGGAGGCCCCTCCTGGAGGAAGTCCTGATGGGGAAGGAAAGCCATCCGGCGGTGTCCCTATGGACACCTAAGGTTGGTCCCCCGTCAGGCCCTCTGGGGTGCACTGTTCCGCCCCTCGGAGGTAAAACTAAACCATCGACGCAGCTACACGCCCCTGGACAACCGAAAGCAGACCGACGGTGCTGTCGTGACTTAACCTAGTCACTACTGCCACCACACTGGAAGCAGCCTGATGTCTTCAAACCGTGGTTTACTACTAAGCCACAACCGTCGGTTCTCTACTACTGTCCAGGGCTCCTGATCCTGTGGTCGCATTCTACTATTGTGACCTATGTACTATTATGGATCATCCTCCTGTGATAATTATTTATAGGGAGGCACGGACCTACCTTTTTATATTTATATTTCACAAGAGATGGAAGTACTATACCGGTACTGGACTCTATCCATCTCTACCACCATAAACTGCTAGGTACTGGAGTACCGCCCCTAATAAGGATGACGATCTATCCCACCTTATTTAGGATACGCTAATATGGATTTTTATATATAAACTTTTCTACGCCAAAGGAAGTGGGAACTGCTATAGTTCCAATTATAAAACTTTTCTTCGCCAAAGGAAGTGAGAGCTATTATAGCTCTATTATTTATATATAAGGACACTAACTCCACACGGATTCGCACCATTGCTGAATGTAGTAGGTGATGTGTTGAGTTTCCAAGGTGGTTATTTGGTGCCTTTACTTTTAACTGATACTAGTCTAGGACTATCAGTTGGACAGTTTTTATATCATGTGCCTACGGGACTATGGTTTGATACCAAAGACTATATTGTTGATATAAACTGTTATATACATGTTAACCTGGTTGTTCATGTATGTATGCCTGTTGTTACTATGAGTAGAAATGTTACTTGTTGATAAATAGATATACGTGGTATATAATGTATCCAAGAGGTATTATTATTATAAAACCAACCCTTCCTACATTCTAAAGGGGGGTAGTGTAACGGGTTGACTATAAAGTCTAACTGTTATTGTTGTATATCTATTGTATGTTGTATGATGTAAGACAACACGGTTCTATTGTGTTTAATAACTGTTTTATTCATCTAACTAGTATCGTCGGTTCGTTACATACACCGACTCCTCTAGTTCGGTTATCTATACGGTAGTGTACCGGTACCACCTTCGGTTACCGTCGGTAGTTGTTACATAAGCATTTTACATAACTAAACCTAACAGGTGGCGCTGCTAGTACGGTCACGTGGCTATGCAGCGCTGTATATAAGACGGCTACTTCTCCATTGGAAGTCAGTCAGGTTTGGGACTGTCGTGACATGACCACCCTGTGCTCACGGGCTTAACTCTATGCTATAGGGTTGCCCACTGTATTATATATCTGTTCTGATCTTGTATATCCGCTGGTTATACTTGTACTATAATACCCAAGAGTTACCTTTACAATAAAGTCGCCGTATATTAAAGTCTAATTTACCTTGTCTGGTTTTTGTACTCAAGTGTTACATACGTAGTAAGAGACCAACTACAGTCCCTTGTTTTTCCTACCTCCAAATGATATAGGTTTGGATTTACATTAAGAAGATTTAGTCTATGTGGGGGAGCTGCTGCTTATAAAATTCTGGTTTAACATCAAATATGGGCAACAGAATCAACCAGACCTCCCAACTAGCCTACCTATTCCTTTATGCTAAGGGAGTAAGCACATGTTGTGCTTGATACTCTGCTTGAAGAGGTACACACTCACTGCTGCCCTCTGGTGGAAGCTTGCACAACTACGCTATTTATGGCCATGTCCATAAATGCTGAACTTTTTCCCCGACCGCCCAGCTTTAAGTCACTGTGTGTAACATTTATAATTATGAAAGATCCCAAAACTTGGCCAATACTCCATCTGGTGAATTTCCTGACTAAAATTGGATAATATTAGGTTAATTAAGCACAATTAAAATAAACGAAAATACATTATGTTGTTGTCCTCAGGCATATTTACAGTCCATACGCAGGTAAAAGTCCCCAGAGAGTGCTATATTCAAAATAAGCTACTATATAAGCTACTATAGAGCATAGCACAGCATAGCTCTTTGTCTTTGTAGTGACTAGATGAAGCTATCAGTATCAATATGCCACCATGACCTGTACATCGACCTATGCTATACTCAGTGTGTGTTACTAATAGGCGCTCGATATAGATATATCTATACGGAAAAGTCGATAGAGGTGGATTTAGCGAGCCCTCATGCCTGGAGGTCATAGTAACCTATACCAGGTGCTATCTCATTTATAAAATCTCACACCATTGAAATATCACATTCAAAGTGTCATTAATGAGGAGCTCACCTTACACTATGACAGATGAGATAGTTTGCATGGGGCCGTAGGGCAGGTTTCAATGTCAGTTATAGTTGTAGGCCCCCTATGGGGTTTAATATTTATGTTAGACAGATCAGTATGAATGTGATAAAATTGACCAAAGGACATTTAGCGTTGCTACCGACAGTGAGACTAAAGCTGGTCGTCCACTGGCCGATGGTATGTTTTTGTCGGCTATTTTATTTGGGTGAATAATACAATTATTATTAGGAATGGTTATCAGGTTCAGTATACCTGTCTATACAACCAATCTATATAGAGCTCACCTGTATATGGTGCATAGCTGCTATATATGAAGCATTATATCAGAGGTTGTGGGGGCAGTTAAGCTAACTTTGTCATGCGATTAGATGTCGAAACTGCATTATAGTCCAGTTGCCCAGCCGCTGCCTAAAGGATCTTCATAAGTATTCCTGTGTTAATTCTTAATCTTTATTACATGCTGATGTTAAAGCATAGAGTTCCGTATGACATGTCCACATGGCATACAGTGGACTGATTATGACTATTGAAACACATGGTAGCCCTATGTACAGCTTCCATATATATTATTTGAAATACTTTACTTGTAAATGTAATTCATGCCAATAAAAATGTTCAATGTTCAACGTATGACCTTATGGGACATAGTGTGCTAAGTTTGAATTCTTAAAACCATGGAGAGTTTATCACTCAATGCCCAAGCATGATAAATAATATAATAATATATATTATATGGCGCACGTGTCTGCAGATCAGCTTGGAGAGCCGGCCTCTTCTGGGGGTCCTCTTAGTAGGAGCGGGAAGTGATAAGTGGTAAGCCGTAAATGGGATTTTAGGGAGGGGTTGGCAAGTATGGGGATGGCCTTGGACCGTTCCCAGCCTCTATTGGCACATCTCACTGCCAAGTATACAGCCAGTAGATTAGCAGCATAAATCGGTTCCAGTAATTGAATGCACAGATAGAATCAGCTATTGATGTTATCTATCATAACTGTTGTCCAACCTTTTGACTACAAGGCGTGATACTGGCAGTGCATAGGTCTACTTTACTGTGCCTTGAGCTCGGTGCGACCAAGCCGAGGAGCCTTCCATCTATATAATCTTATCAAATTAATCATAAAGCAACAGGGAAATTCTCAATTGAAATAATAGGTTGAAGTAGATTATAATATGCTGTGGAGATCTTTTAGAGCTATAAGTCAGAATCACGGATTTATCAAGAACTACTATCACTTCTCCCGTCATGAAAGGCTATACTATTCCGCATTAGCGAGATGATCGCTGTACAGCGCTATTTTGTCTGGTATCAGTACTCTTTCCTATGCTAACGATAGCAGCCAGATGGTTAGCTGAAGCTGGTTCCTGTCATGTCCAAGATTTGAAGTTTCAGGGGCCATACAACTTTCAGTTATATGCCTTCATTGTGGGTACTTATGTCATCTGTTCAGATTGGGGGAGTGGTTAGGACTCTGACCTACTACTTCATGGATCATGAGTTCAAGCCCATGTCAATGCTATTTTGTCTACACACATTTTAGATATAATTATTTTGGTAGGTCAAAAATCCTGATAGTATAGAATTTGGTTGTAAATATCCTTTACACAAGATAAATAGTCATAGTGTAAAATAAAATTGTTTTATTTTTAACCAACTAAGTAGATAACCTGTAGTGTTGGTATAGATTTGAACTTATGACCCCTGGATTGATTGGCCAGTGTTCTAACCACTCCCCCAATCTGGACATCTGACATTGGGGATATTCAACTACCAACGATTCAAAAATGTATGACCCCTAAAACTGTCTATTTTAGACAGGCCAGGAACCAGCTTCAGCTACAGGTCTCACAAAAGAGAATCACTGCATCTCGCTAGTGCGGAATAGTCACTCCTTCGCACTCCTTCGGCTAATGCCTACTCTATTTGAGTAGGTTATTACCATATTGACTTAACTCAGACCTGTAACAAGATTATATCATGATTCACACTAAAGTTGCCGCTGTGGCTTTCTATGACTGTCTATCGGCTCTCCGTCGGTCTTCCCCCCCCCCCTCTCTCTCTCTCTCTCTCTCTCTCTCTCTCTCTCTCTCTCTCTCTCTCTCTCTCTCTCTCTGCCACTATCTACCACCCTCTCAACGCACCTCTTTATCCCCTGTCTATTTTTCTCTGTCCATCTCTCGGTCTATGGAAGCCGCATTGCATGCCGGTCATTGCCCCCAGTTAGTAGGCTCATCATGCGGCCAGTGCACCCTATGGTGTTGTAACAGACACGGTGATTGGTTGATTATTGATCTTGCCGTGTCAAACATTCCTATTGGACTGAGTGCATCTAACACAATTCTGGTTCCTGCCAGGTTTTACCCATCAGCTGTTCATAATATACTCTTGTATCATTTCAAATAGCTACATTTAAAAAGAGCTGACTATTATATATTACATAAACAAGTAATGTTATTTTATTTTTATCTACAGCCAATGGCCTTACGAAGGAGGAGAAAGAGCGAAATGAGGTATGAAATATTATTAAATATCCACCCATTTGTGTGAATATTCTCACTGTTGTAATTGTATCCACTATAGGTCTATATACACAAAAATGTCAAGTGCAACACAGTAAACGAAATAAAGAGGGAACCTCTCATTCTCTTTGTCTTCTTTCTATGTATCAATGAATGTACCATGACATTGTAAATTGGATGTGGGTATATTAAAGGAGAAATGGTATCGCGTGACAACACTTGTAACATTAAAATGTTGCTTTCAGAGAATGGAAGCGTATGCCTCTCAAATCGTGGCGACCGTGGTTAGCCAAGCTCTAGAACAATATCAAAGGTACAACCAAAGTGTTCTGAACTTATAAATGCGGATAACCTTCAATCATCCTGGATTACGATAATTACTCACTTGCTTAACTCTGTAATAAATGATCCGCTCAGAATTCTAATTTAAAGCTCAGAAAGTATTTAATATATAGTCTAAATCAGTAAATATCACACCGAACGTGAGGGAATCAGCATCTAGAACACCCTTTACCCCTCACCCATTTATGACACGATGTAGGCATAATCAGCATTGGTTTCTTTTTGAATATTTACTTGTGGTGTAGATATTATGTAATCCCCAGCTAGATTCTAGATTAATAAATCAGTTTCCTCAGTAATGAGACCACACCTCTGTCAGTTTATGTTTACCTGACATAGCACTGGTTGTTGGTGAGGTATACATACTGATTCCTGAATATACTGTAGTTTACCTAATCAGTAAATGCAGTAAACCCCAAGGTTCATCAATGGTTATACCTATAAATATATAAGTGTCTTCTTCTTTATGCAGGGAAATGGCCGGGAGATGTCAATGACCTGTCAAGTTAAGGATTCCAATGTGAGACTCCCTGTGTATAATGCTACAACCTGTGAGGAAACTGGGATCCATCATTACTCATAAAGGGATATTCAAACCAACTGGATACGACACCGTAGCCACCCTAATACCTACAAAGTAAGGGCTAGTACCCAGTGGCCTGATGAGGGGAATGGAAAGGCTCAACTTTGATAGTTAGGTTTACACTGCTCAACCTAATTATAACTGGACCAACTATTGCAAGTATGTAAGTGACACAGAGGTACCAAATGTGCCATGCATTCATCAAGGTATCAGAATGCCATTCAGATTTAGTCAGGGTTATATCAACATGAAAGACCAACACCAGGAGGCCTGCTATGGAAGGTGATAAGATTCTACAATACTTGCAGTTCTAATTAATGCGTACACTATCCAGACGGTGGCGCCACATCAGGATGTCCACCATCTTGGTTTAAGACTCCATATTGTACTGCTGCGTGGTGGTAGGCCCTCTAGTGCCAGTTCCTTTTTGATGGTGTTAACATATAACTTGCAGAAAGAATCACCAACTGGGTGCTCATTGTGACAGAAAATTTTAGGAAATTTCCAGATATATATGCACTTATCAAAATAGAGCAATCCTATACGTAAATGTGGTTAAATGGACATAATGAAGCTTAGAATGGAAATGAAGTAACTACACATGCCTTACAAGTTCCTCAAAGCAACACCAGGGGCCCAGAGTTGCGCTGCTGATAGGCAGCAGTCTCCCTAGCAGATACTTGTAGGTCGCTATCTCTGCCTAAACCTATGAGAATTCTTGTGGAAGAAGGGGAGAAGACAGTACTACGTCCCTGCCCTCCTGTCTACAAAACACAATGTCGGTCTCCCTACACACAAAATAGTTCTCGTGACTACCTTCAAATTCTGTCACAACAAAAACATCATGGCTTGCATGGATTTAAATCACAGAATCTTTTCTTTATACGTTCCTTCATGTATTTGAAAAGATTGATAGTTGAATATAATTATGGTTATTTCTACGAGTATGGCGTAAGTACGTTTTGAGTGTGATCGGCTGCCTTTTGGCAGAGATGAAAGTAGTGGTACAAATGAACGAAGGCGAAGTTAGGAGAGTGTGTTGGTAGCTCTGCATGTCCTATGCTACTTCCATTTATCACCTGTAGAGGGCACCACAGAGCTGCAGAATGGCCAAAACTGACATTCTGCAAAACGGCCAAAATTGGCATTCTGCCGTGAGTCTGAACGTATCACTTCATGTGTTATATGCTGATGTTTTACACATAGTTGCATAGTTGTCATGACAGATAGCCTCAACTGTACACAATAGTTTTCTTTAATAATCAATAACTACTGCATTTCCAGCTCTGATGTGCATTTGTACTGTTCTACTAAGATATATTTTCATTATCTGGAATGATGTATAGATTTCCTGTCACTGTGGTGATGTATCAGCCTACTGAGAATATCTAAAATCATCGTGATCCTGAATGCATACAGATACGTTTATGTTAAGTTGACGTTATGAATACACTGGGAGTCCCATCATGTTTGTATAGTCTGGGGCCTATTTCTCAAATTTGTACGATGCAGCCATCCCCTGTACGATCACCTTTTTTCAAAAAAAATCAAAAAAAATAATCTGGACGAGAGCCGTGGCACATTAAATATGCCTATAATTATGCTACATGGGTAAATATCAACATGGGCTATACAGACTTTTATTAAAACCAAGAAGGTGACATGGCTCTTTTAAAAAGATGGACACAGAAAATCGAGCAGAATGAATCAGATCAAATTGGATACAGCGACACGGCACTTTTCTTAAATTCGACTCGGCGCACAGTCAAAGATTCGGGTATAGGCAGCTCAATCGATGGTGATCGTTTATGTTTTGATCAGCCCAGTACCTATACGATCGGCCAGTAGGGTCCTGAATGGTACTACGTGATCGTTCCGTTCTACATGATTTGAATCGTGCAGACTTGAGAAATATACCACTGGGCAAAACCGTGGAATAGAAGACTGTATTTTTAAGCTATTAGGCTCTGAGGGGAACAGTTTCATGTAAATATATTGTTGTTAAGAAATGTTGTCTATTTTTATACATTGACCGTGTAAATATATACATCTTTCGATATCAATGTTATTGTTGAAATGGAGAAATATATTGTAACTTTGTCGATGTAAAAGTGGTATCCACAACTCCCGACAAGCTATTTGTAATATTCAAGAATCTAAGGACCATAAGCCTATAACGTATCATTTGTTAATAACAAAAAGTTGATCATGATATAAAGTGGCAGTTGTGTTGAGTCAAAAAAAAAATCAATGTAGATTGGTGAAGAGTTGGACTCTCTATGGTAATGTGTCTTTAGTCAATATTAGATCATTTGTAAGTGATGTGTCAGGGTGAAAGTTGTAAACTGAGGTCTAAGTGCTATTTCTATATGATGTGTGCTGAGGAATAGATTGTTATCAAGTGATCCTCAACCACTTAGTTTATTGTTACATTGTAGAAGGAAGGTTTGTCATTAGTTTAGCTGATGTCATTATCTTATTATGGAAAATGTCTTCTTATAATATGTGTCAATTAGGATCTGGCCTCAATGGTATAATATTGTCGGAACTAAGTTTTTCTTCTTGTATTACATGATTGTGCCACCATTTTGAATAAAGATTAGAGAAATATTTTTCAATACTAAGAACTTTTCATTTACCTGAATAGAGCATAACTATTTGCAGTAAGTTCTTGCTGTGACTAGGTGCAATAAGCCCAGGTGTGTGCGAAGTCCCCTCGTCATGGGCTATCATGGCAGTTCGTCATGGGCTATCATGGAAGTATAATGGGCCAATGTCTTGAGAATTAAGATTTTTTTGATTTGTTCAGTAATGTTCGTTACCAGGGAATTAAGTAGTACAGCAAGTGGGGTTAGGGGCAGGGTGTGTGAGTAGTAAAGCAAGTGGAATTAGGGGCAGCGTGTGTGAGTAGTACAGAAAGTGGGGTATGGGGCATGGTGTGTGAGTAGTACAGCAAGTGATGTATGGGGCAGGGTGTGTGAGTAGTACAGAAAGTGGAGTTAGGGGCAGGGTGTGTGAGTAGTACAGAAAGTGGGGTATGGGGCAGGGTGTGTGAGTAGTACAACAAGTGGAGTTAGGGGCAGGGTGTGTGAGTAGTACAGAAAGTGGAGTTAGGGGCAGGGTGTGTGAGTAGTACAGAAAGTGAGGTATGGGGCAGGGTGTGTGAGTAGTACAACAAGTGGAGTTAGGGGCAGGGTGTGTGAGTAGTACAGAAAGTAGAGTTAGGGGCAGGGTGTGTGAGTAGTACAGAAAGTGGAGTTAGGGGCAAGGTGTGTGAGTAGTACAACAAGTGGAGTTAGGGGCAGGGTGTGTGAGTAGTACAGAAAGTGAGGTATGGGGCAGGGTGTGTGAGTAGTACAGACAGTGAGGTATGGGGCGGAGTGTGTGAGTAGTACAGAAAGTGGGGCTAGGGGCAGGGTGTGTGAGTAGTACAGACAGTGAGGTATGGGGCGGGGTGTGTGAGTAGTACAGAAAGTGAGGTATGGGGCAGGGTGTGTGAGTAGTACAGAAAGTGGGGCACGGGGCAGGGTGTGTGAGTAGTACAGAAAGTGAGGTACATGGGGCGGGGTGTCTGGGTGGTACAGAAAGTGGGGTATGGGGCAGGGTGTGTGAGTAGTACAGAAAGTGGAGTTAGGGGCAGGGTGTGTGAGTAGTACAACAAGTGGGGTATGGATCGAGCAGGGTGTCTGAGTAGTACAGACAGTGAGGTATGGGGCGGGGTGTGTGAGTAGTACAGAAAGTGAGGTATGGGGCAGGGTGTGTGAGTAGTACAGAAAGTGGGGCACGGGGCAGGGTGTGTGAGTAGTACAGAAAGTGAGGTACATGGGGCGGGGTGTCTGGGTGGTACAGAAAGTGGGGTATGGGGCAGGGTGTGTGAGTAGTACAGAAAGTGGAGTTAGGGGCAGGGTGTGTGAGTAGTACAACAAGTGGGGTATGGATCGAGCAGGGTGTCTGAGTAGTACAGTCGGTGGGGCCAGGGGCAGGGTGAGTGAGTAGTACAGAAAGTGGGGTTAGGGGCAGGGTGTGTTAGTAGTAAAGCAAGTGGACTTAGGGGCAGGGTGTGTGAGTAGTACAGAAAGTGGGGTATGGGGGTGTGTGAGTAGTACAGAAAGTGGGGCATGGGGCAGGATGTGTGAGTAGTAAAGAAAGTGGAGTTAGGGGCAGGGTGTGTGAGTAGTACAGAAAGTGGGGCATGGGGCAGGATGTGTGAGTAGTACAGAAAGTGGGGTAATGGGGGGGGGGTGTGTGTGAGTAGTACAGAAAGTGGGGTATGGGGCAGGGTGTGTGAGTAGTACAGAAAGTCGGGTATGGAGCAGGGTGTGTGAGTACCGTAAATTCCCGCGTACTACCCGCGGGTTGTACGCGAATCAACCTCAGCTTCCATTTGATACCAAACATGCCTATATAGGGTGGGGGTTATACGAGGGTTTCTATTACTATAGAATAGTACTAAGATAGACATTTTCAAATCCAGAAACGGGTTATAGGATTCTCCTAAGTTGGGGGTGCGGGTTATACGCGAGATGCGGGTTATACGCGGAAATTTACGGTAGTACAGAAAGTGGGGTATGGGGCAGGGTGTGTGAGTACTAAAGACAGTACAGTAGTACAGAAAATGGGGTGAGGGGCAGGGTGTATGAGTAGGCCTAGTACAGCAATAGCAATTGGAGGATGGGTAGCGTGTGTGAGTAGTAAAGAGAGTACACTAGTACAGAAAATGGTGTGAGGGGTAGGGTGTGAGCAGTACAGAAGTTGCGGTTAAGGGCACCAGACCATAAGCTTTTTCTATGATATGTGTAATACTGTAAACGTATATATTTCGTGCATGTATATTTTCGCGAATTGACTACAAAATGCACTTTCACGTGTATTTATCTTCGCGGATTTTGGTGTATAGTAGTTGTATGACCATACTGGATAAATATTTGCTATGTACATATTTTCGCGATTTAAAAAATCGCGAAAATCGCGAAAATAAGTACAGCGCGAAATAACATACGTTTACAATAGACACCACTAGAACGACAGAAATGTTATTTCATAGTGGCTTTCATAAATATATAGACAAAGGTGCAGGAGTCAACGGACTTAAACAAGTGTACCTTTGTGTTCAAGTTAATACCAAAATTACGATAGGGGGACTAAATTATTTTTTTCTGCAAACTGCCATTTTTTATTCAATATGTCATAGGCTGGGTTGTTTGACGGGGGGGGGGATCAATGGGTAAATCAATGGGGCTGCCGGATACCTTTAACCACAACGTTTCAGCTTAAATTAGCTTTCATTAGGTGATGTTAAAACATACTGATGGAATATGTATTTGATATGCCCATTGCTAAGCAAAAACTTAAACAATGAGTGGTTGTTTGCATATTTTGGGATTAAAAAGGAAAGACCACCTAAAATTCATCATCTTCAAATGGGAACAGGGCCACATAATATGTGACCTTGACTGGGAATATGGGTCTTATTGGTCCAAATATGGATTCCGAGGTTTAGGTTTATTCTCAAAGCAAACTGTCTTGGCTTTCAAAAAACACTCCTATTCTGGGAACCTGGTCATTATATGCTGACCTATGACTCAACATATGGTGCATCATGCCAACTGGATGGCCGGCTAGGAGGGGTTTGGCAGACCGAAGGGTAAATTTTTCCCTGCAGTTTACCGTAGAGTGATAGCCACATGCTGCCTCAGCCCCCTCCCGCTCCTGCCCCCCCCCCCACTGTATTTTATATGAATAGTCCTTGCAACCAGCTTCAATATGCCACCAGTCCCATGTCTCTAAGACCATTGGTTCACGTGATAGAAATTGATATGTTCTTGTCCAATAAAGATTGCGAAGATGATTCGCCTCATCCGCAAAACTTCAAATCAAGATATTTCAGCAACCTCTGGTCAGATCGTCTCGGGACTCGGAGCGTTGGAAAGCAAATATTGTCTACTTTCTGATGGAATGATCATGTAGCCTATGAATGTGATGTCTTAGGCTTTCTAAAACCGTTTGAATTGCGGGAATCTGACAATTATTGGCTAATCTATGAGTCAATATGTGAATGTTATAAACTTATTTTTGGTCCCCAATCTTAAAACATCATTTTCTGATGGTTGGGACTAAATAAGACTCGTTTTCCTAGTCAGTGCCACATATTATGTTTGTTCTGTTTTCCATACTTGAATAAATTTAATGACGATATTCATGTACATGTATTTATAATCTGTTGCTTAGTGTCCATCTGGCCAGCAATTCTTAGATTATGGATAAATTAGCCAAATGATGATAAAATAAGCATCGATGATGTAGATGAACTATGAAATGGCATAGTCTTGGCAGTAAATGAGTATTATGATTGTTAATCTGCTTGACAATGGCTACAATTTTAAAAGAATAAAATGGATGATCATGGCACATCACGTTACGTGCTTGCATCCGTTTCCTGAAAAATCTATTTTCGACTCCTGAGAAAACATTCAAAATCAATTTGTATTGATGTAGCAAACTAGTAGTACATTGATACGTCACATGGTCCTTGGGAACAGCGGACGGAAACTACATGCTTTAAAATACGCATTCACACAGTCTGCATACCAGGGATGTAGCTGCCCATACTTCAAAACCATGATGGACCTAAGAATGTATCTTCTTATATTCACTTTATTAATTCATCATATAAATGGCCAAGCAACTCCCGGTAAGTTTGTCTCTCTTGCATCACTGAAATGATAGTGTCTTTATATAATAGTGTCATCCTTCCAATGCCTACGAAAACTGAGGAAAGTAGATATAAATTTCTAAAAGCTACTCATTGATATTCCTTTTTTCTGCCTCTGAATAATTAGGCAATGCGTCATTAAGCATCATATCAATTTCTGTACGTTTATTGACTCATCGAGTTCCTTTACAGCTTCGTCAGAGAAGAAGTATAAAGAGGACTGTGTCATTGACCAATACCTGCCTCCCAGTGCTGAGAACAACTACATGGACTGTGAGAAAATAAAGCCCAAGACACCTGATTGTTGTAAGGTCAACAATAAGGTTAACTGCTGTGACAAGGCTGCTCTGTAAGTAGTTAGCCCTTTAGGGGCCGCATACATATGTCTTCCATTTGTCGTCATGAGTGACTTGCCAGGGCTACATTCAAGCATGGCAATGTTCCTCCTTGATTGATACTTAATACTTGGGGGGCCAGGACGACAAAATGTTGATATTTAACTTTAGGTTGGTGTGGACACCAATACTCTGTCTGAGGGTTGTACAAGGGTAATTTGAGGCTGCTGATTCCGAATCTGCCATGTGTAAAGGGATATCTGTGTCGCATCAAGGTCAAACTTAAGGTCAAAGGTCACAATTTTATGTGAAAATGAGGCTGAAATGAGTACACACATTTTGAAACAAATATAGAAACATTAAAGGTGAAGCTATTTTTCCTTATGTATCTGACTATTATCTGTCTTAGTCATACTGTTGATAAACTACCAGTACAAGTGATTGCAAATACATTAGAATAAATCATTTGCTTTAACTGCTATTACCCTGATTAAACTGTTATACGTTTATTAATTGATATTGACCTTATATTTGACCTTGTTGCGACACAGATATCACTTTACACAGGGAAGATTCGGAACCAGCACCCTCAAATTACCCTAATACACCTTTCAGACAAAGTATTGGTGACCACACCAACCCCCCTTAACATTTTTAGCCTGGACCCCCAGTTATAAGGGGTGCCTCCACCAACCGTCCATCCGTCCATCCATAAAAACGGTCCAAGAAAACAGGGATGTGGACGTTTTTGATAGACGGATGGACAAAACTCACTTCCACCAAGGTCCATCCATCCGTCCATCAATCCGTCCAGTTTGTGGTAAAAAACTGGACGGATCTATGGACGGAATGGACGGACGGATTCAGGATTATAGTGGGCAAATGTTTAAGCCTGTTGTGATTATAGTGGGTACATCTATAAGCCTGGTGTTGTGACCATAGTGGGTACATCTATAAGCTTGTTGTTGTGATTATAGTGGGTACATCTGTAACCCTGGTGTGACTATAGTGAGCATATGTATAAGCCTGGTGTTGTGACTATAGTGGGTAAATCTATAAGCCTGTTTCTATGACTACAGTGGGTACATCTATAAGCCTGTTGCTGTGATTAGAGTGGGCACATCTATAAGCCTGTTGTTGTGACTATAGCAGGTATTTCTATAAGGCTGTTGTTGTGATTATAGTGGGTATATCAATAAGCCTGCTGTCGTGATTATAGCGGGCACATGTATAAGCCTGTTGTTGTGATTATAGTGGGTACATATATCCCAGTGGGCACAAAATACAGATCAACATTGAATCAACATTATATCAACATTGAATCAACATTGACAACCATTTATCGATGTTGAGTCAATGGTATGTGTCCACTGGGATGAGGCTGTTCCTGTGATTATAGTGGGTACATATATAAGCCTGTTGCCATAACTATAGTGGCTACATCTATGAGCCTGTTTCTGTGATTGTAGTGGGTACATATATATATTCCTCATTGTTGCAGTATCCTGCGCACGGTGCTGATCGTGGTGGGCATCCTGCTGGTTACCCTGGTGGTGGCTGCCCTCTGCTTCCTCACCTTCTGGGATGACCGATGGCCGTGGTTGGCCAGGGTCAAACTCACCATGCACAACTGCTGCTCTAAACACAAGTAAAGTGCTTTTGTCATAGTTTGTATTCCTTAAGTTCTGATTGGGACAGAGGTCAGGGATCTCACTCAATAAACAAAATACGTTATACAACGTTATATAACGATTCCCTGTGGCTCCTTATTGTGGCAAAACGTTATTATAACGTTGAAAATGTTCTTTTGGCGTAGAATAACGTAATTTTGTTAGCTGAGTATAAGACCTGACTGAATTACATCTTTTATATTTTTGGTACCGGGAGGGAGACTCCATGGGCTTTAATTACCATTTGTGGTGGTGCAGGTGGTTCCCCCCAGCCCCCACCTGAGGTCGAAAAGTCGCCTATCTTAAGGGTCACAAGTCGCAATGGCACTTTTTGGGGTTGCAAAATCTCCAGGTCAAGGTTGATCACTTCAACAGTAATTACACATAGGTATTGTCAATTAGGACCTCCAGCTTATAAGTTATTGTTCCAGGTCAGAGAGTCTCAAAGAAAATGGCCCAGGTATATACCAGAGTGGCCCCTGGTTTCAAGTACTATGCTTAGGCTACATAGCCTACTATGTTAAATGTTATGGTGCCCACTTGTGTTCAAATCTAGGGAGAAGAAGGAAGGCGAGAAACAGACCAAAGAGAGACTCCCAAACAGCAGTCAGTGTCAGTCGGACATGGACCCCTTCTGGACAACCTGAGGACGTATATCATTGAGACCACACACGGGTGTACCTGGAGCTTGTGTGGATTTCTAATTCGGGCTTATATAAATACATAATATCAGTAACGGTACTATCTATACATGGTCATCAGAATAACTTACGATGCATCTCGCAAAGTAACTTGGGGAATTTAGTAAACTTGTAATGAACTTGCTCATACGCTCCACAAATAAAGACAGCAATGATATTATATCTATAGCGCTCTTTACTCGGGCAATAATTACTTTACTGCACATGAAATATAAATAAGTGCATTAACCTAGATGTTTATATAAGACAGCCTTCATAACAGATCTATATTGGGATGTCCTTTATGTTTTGAATAGACTTAAATAAATACTCCAAAAACAGACTTGAGTTGTTTTTACTAATAGCAGCTGTACACCCTTAAATTTGTCGGGAATGCTTATCACTTACTTTTGCATGATTACCCGGAAACATTGTTACAACGGTGCCAACAACACCAGAAACAGTGTTACAACGGTGCCCACAATTAGAGGTGGGATGTGTCTATGAGACTATGTTTGTTGAAAGGCTGTGGAAGAGTCTCGTGTTGGGCTGCCTTAAAATTTATCAAGATCAATTTTTTATTATAGTGTACCAGCCACAGTATACGCAATTCTTATCTGTGCCACCTTAATGGACAGAATGTGTCATCCGCTTGAGGTTCCGTAGCTTAAGGACCAATACGTACTTGGCCATAAATATTGGTTTTTGGGTGCCATAACATTGCGGCAATCACAGACTTAACAGGACAGAGGTGTGAAAAACTCCCTGTGTAGAGCAGAGATGAACTTGTCTTTTTGCCTATAGATGGCGTCAAGACTAGAGTAGACGACCGATACCGCTCCCCCATAAATCCAGAAGTAGTAACTACACAGCAATATTTCATAACTACATTGTTGCACCGCTCATCTATAAACCATCCATCGTGACATTGAGGCAGGTAATATACATCAGCGACTTTTGAGTTAGGAGTTATTGATGTTTTTCTGTACTTGCCGGTGTCAAATGGCTCTCTCTCGAGTTGTGATTGCATAACAGAGACCGGAGCAAGCCGTGCAGTGTTTACACACCTGTGCCGCATACCTGTGTAGTCTGTGGGCTGAACTGAGGTGTATACACAATGGATGGTCGCAGAGGAGGTCAGCGTTTTAACTTCAATGGTCCAAACTACCATCGTCCAGATGACCAATATTATTTTGGTCTTGATGGCCCAGGTAATTATACTACATATGGAAATAATTACCCGCCGGGTCAGATGTCTGATCGGAATGACTGGCCTACGCCAGGTGAGTCAAACAATCAGAATAGTGCCTACAATAACGACAAAAAAAGAACACGTCAATCGAGTGAGGAATTGTCACCCAATGCCACTGGGCCTAGTTCATCTTCTAGCAACAAACCGCTGAATAAAAAGCAACATCGGGGTTTTGGGGGTAGACAAAGGGGTACTGGACGTGTTGTTTTTGGATCGAGTCATGGGTCTGAAAGGTTCGATAGTGCTGTTCCCACTTATTACCAACAAAGTGGTGGAAGTGCATTGGAAAGAGGCTTTGAGGACATGAAAAGATTTGTAGAGGCGGGAAATACTGATCTGAAAGGTGACATACGGGGTCTGAATGAGAAAATTGACAACTCTCATAAGGTTCTGAATACTCGTATGGATAGAATAGAATTGAAGTATGATTCTGTCAATAATGATATGAGACGTGAGGTGGATAGGCTGAGAGATCAACTAGCTCTGGATAAAACAGAATTATTACAGAGGATAAATGAGGAGGCTAGCAGGAAGTTTGACTTTGCTCCAAATACCGGTACTTTTCCTGACCAAAATGGTGATCGATTTGTCTCTCAAAAACGTTTCAATGTTGTAATTGATGGGCTACATGAGGGTCGAGAGGATGACCCCTATGATGATGTCTTCAACTTTATGACTGACATGAATACTGGAGTAGAGCCACACGAGTTGAAGTATGTCAGGAGAATGAATAGGCTAAATGACAGGCAAACTGGCCCCAGACCTCTTTTAGTCTGTTTTACTACTGTATGGCGCAGAGACAGTAGCACTAGACTGAAGAAGTCACTGTATGGTCATCCCAAATATGGTTCAGTGTACATTAATCCCGACGAGGATGCAGCCACACGTCAAATAAAGGGTCTAGTTAGGAGGATTGGTCGCCACTGTCGTCAGTTGCCTGAGTGTGAGGTACTACTGAGGGGGACTAATATCATTATTAATGGATCCCTATATGATGGATACAATGTCAATGCCATCCCTGAGCACCTGAAACCGGAGGACCTGAGAGCTGGCAACATCAACAGAGCAAATTTTAGTCGGGATGAGTCGAATGGTAGAGGCAGGGAGTCGATCCGGGGCGGTTCCAGAAATCGGCATGCTGAGGGTAGTAATAGTAACAGCAACATGATGGTCAGGTTGAATGATGATGAATTACAGCAACAAGACATACTGCAAGCTGGGCTTCGTCACATAAGGCAGCATCAATCAACAAGTGACCACAGAGACAGTGGGAGCAGTAGCAACCGTGGTAGACATGGGGCTACAAGTCAACAGCATCAGATGCAATACCAACGTGCACCTGAGTGGTTTGACACACAGGGCAAGAGATATGTAAGACAGAAAAGACCCAGTGGTCATGATAGACGAAGAAGTGCAGATATAAATGTATCAACTTCGTCGAGTACCGGTAGAGGGAGAAAAACCAGTGATTACACCAGGTTCCATCAGAATGCCAACAATGACCCTGACTGGAGATCAACCGCCAGAAAACATGACAGTGATGATCCATCAGCGGACTCACCACTGGCCACTGGAGTTGACCCACATAATGCTGATGGTAATTGTCTTTTGCCTCTGCAGCAGATTAAAGAATTTGAAAATGCCAAGAAGAAGGACATTAGTGTCAGTCTTCCCAGGGAGTTGAACACTAATGTTACCTCAACACAAGTTACTTCCTCAGTACCGGTAAATGGTGGGTCTGTGAAAGGGAAACAGGATAGTAGAATGACAACTAGATCTGAGAAGAAAACTACTAGTAAGCGGAAAGCAGAAATATCTAGGAATACATCGATAGAAGATTCGTCTTTGAATTTTCTACAGAGTAAGAAGGTCTCGGATATGACCAACAAAGAAAAGGTACAGGAAGCGATGCGCATTGCCCTTAATGGTCCACTACAGATGGAGACAACGCCTGCAGGTATTACATTCTGTGGCGCCAGATGTATACTTAGTAATTTCTACCCTTGTGAAATTACCCATGACGGTGAATCGTTTCATTCTAGTGAACAATTGTACCAATATCTTAAATGCGTTGAAAATAAAGACTCCAAGCGAGCTGACGATGTGATGAACACTATCACAGGATATCAGGCGAAACGAGCAGCGTCAGACTGTGAGGTCTCTGATGAATGGGAAAATCATCAGAAAATTGGTATTATGACAATTGCTCTCTCGAAGAAATATGTTCAAAATCCCAAACTGAAGAATTCTTTAATGGAGACTGATGGCTTTGTATTGATAGAAGCAACTAATAATGAGTTTTGGGCAGGCAAGGCTCGTTATGGTGACAGTATTTACCAGACGGGCCGATATCAGGGCAGAAACGAGCTAGGAATACTTCTATGTACACTTAGGGGACAGTACATAGCGCGTGCAAGACGAATCGAGTCTGACAGAGCGGAGGCGGCAAAGCTGGCGAAAGATCTGTTGGAGAGTGATGTGGTAGCGGCCGCGTCCTTAGTCACCCAAAGCAACGGCTTGGAGAGTGTGAGCGACGGTCTCGCGACGGGCGTGATTTCACACGAGATGTTGCCGGGAAGCGATGGTGATTCGACATTCTGTGGCGAAGACAATCTAAATCACACGGAAAGTTCGATTGAGCTGTCTTGTGAGGATAATTCCTAGATCAACACGCAACTAACAGCAAGTATGAATGCATTACCGCTGATTGAGGTGATTGGGGATTCGCGGGTGAGGCACTTGGACTTCCATGCCACACCACGTATGCCAAATCTGCGTGGAGTCACCTGTATACCGAGTGCCACGATTGACATTGTAAGTGATTTCATTGTGACTAGACTTCACGACCCGGCACCGGTTGATGCAATAATAATTATGGTTGGCATTAATGACATCACAAAGCTCACCCATAATCCACGCAAGGTGTCACTACGTCACATAAACATTGAATATGCAATTGTAAATGTCTTGCATAAGTATGAAGCTCTTCTTGAACGTGCAGCTGAAGTAAACAGCGCTGTCAAAATCATGATTGCATCCCTGTATGGAGTGAGTCTATCCAGAGCGAATGGGCTTTTCAGCCACCCCCACCAGTCACTAAGTGAGGACATCATAATGGGTGTCAATCATGGCATAAAAGTGATGAACCTGAAAAACCAGTCAATGACCCCGTTTCTTGAAAGGATTTGCCACAGGTATCATCCGTCAAATGGCTGGACCCACAAGTACTGGCGACTTGGAGATGGGGTACACGCTCTTCATGATGACCACAAGCTCACGACGAACTACATGATAAAGAGTGTGCAAAAGATGGTGGATGCTGGATGGCTGTAATGTGTTAGTAAGTACATGTGATTCAATATGTACCAACCATCTATTAATAATGTTGCAATGATAAAAAATAAAAAATGGAAAAGCAAAAATAACAGTATCAGTCTTTGCCATTATATTATTATTTAGCTTAATTTATCCTGAATTAACAGGCTGTGCTTATTCTAAATTTAAAAGATGAATATGTGATAACCTCTATCAATAATAAGTTAGATAAATACACTGTGAATGATATGATGTTGTACTAGTTTTATCTACCAATACTAATGAATTGTTGGATAATTGTTGGATATATGTTTGTGCTTAATGAAATGCTCAATGCTCAATGACTTTATTGAATTGGACAAGTATTCCTTGGGTTCTAATTACTTCTCAGTGATTCCATTGAGACGACGGGTGATTCCATCCATCGAGAAAGAATACCATGAACACGGACGAGCAACAACTAGAACATACAGCTGCGGTGCTAATCTGAGTGATCTCCCTGCTGACACAAAACCTGAAGCCAATAAATGGGGACATATCAACATAAAAAATGAACTGCTGTCCGTGAGTGACATTGAGTTAATGAACTTTTGGAGAGACATTGATTTAAATAACCGTTTGCAGTCCTTTGATATTAGAGGTGTATTACTATCAACTTATGATGAGCGGCAGAAGTATTATTATTATTAATATTGTACTGCATGAATATGTCAAATATATTGTATTTGAAAGTTGAAATAGATGGACTACGTATTTTCTGAGTGGTGTATTTGGTATGAGTGTTTCTGGTAGTTGATATAGTGATTGATTTATAAACTGACTGGGGGAGTCGGCACAATTGAATTTGAATACTTGAATATTTGGTATAACTATTTGTGAATTTTTGACTTGTCCTTTCCTAAATAAATTCATTAGTGGATTATTTTTGGATAGAACAGACTAAGTAGCCATTTAATTCATATGTAAGTTTAGTGGACGTGTCAATATTTATTGAAACTACCTGTCTAAAAAGTAATAATACTGAGTTGTATTATAACACAATGTAACATTACCTGGTCATACTGAACTATACTTGAGTGTATTTATAATTATGGGTGAGACCTAGTATTAATCTGTACACCCTTTTTCTAACTAGTAATTGATTTATATTGACTTTGTTTGTATAGATTACCGTGCCATATAAAGTACCGGTACCTCTTCAGTGTATTAAACACTCAGATAAGGTTTGGTTATAATATAATGTTTGTTTTGTAACTTGTATATCTACACTTCACCTAGAGTAGCATAATGCGTCAGCATGCGGATACTCTGTACTTAGTGCCCTGTTTTTCAGCGCCTAAGACCTTCATGTTTGCACTTTTGATTTTTTTGGTTATGTATGTTGTTTCGGGTAGAGCGTCTAACTGTGTGAGGTATGGTTGGGGTTTGAGAGTTTATGATGACGTATTACAGTTATGAGGAGCTGGGTGGGCTAAGTGGTCTGCGCATGATTAATATGAACACCCAAAGTTTGTGTAGTAAGGTGGATAAGCTCCGTAAACTAAACATTAATGTTGACCACATCAGCATATCTGAGTCCTGGCTTGACGACGGGGACTTTGATTGGATGGTGGATTTGCCGGGCTATGTACTTTATAGGAATGATAGACAAAATGCCTTAAGAAAAAGTGGAGGTGTAGCTGCTTATGTGCCATCACACTTTGCCGCACACACCACTGTTCTTGATGATTTTAATATCATGACCCCCGACCTTGAATGTATGGGGTTATTAACCAGATACCCAGGGCATAAGTTCAGAGTGATTGTCACTATTTATCGACCCCCGCGTGGTAATATTAACCGTTGTTTCAATAAGTTGAAGCAGCTTGTGAAATTACCATACATGAGAAACAAGGAGATTTGGTTGATGGGTGATTTAAATATAGATACAAGGCAGCGAAACAGTCCAAAATGTAGACGTATGTTTGAGTTTCTAAAAGGAGTGAAATTGAAATACCTTCAGACCAAACCGACTTATTTCCACCCAAACGGTAGATCTACGCTTGATCACATTTACACTAACTGTCAGCATGTTAGCCAGTTTGGAGTCATGAATGATTTAAACGGTGATCATGCACCAGTCTATGTGGTTAAAAAGAAGGCCAAAACAGTGCGGGCTACTGGTTTCAAGGAGATTGAGTGTCGTTCTTATAAAGACTATTCGTCTGAGGCAACCAGGGAATTTGTACTTAATGAAAATTGGCAACTTGATGGTAACCCAACAGTGGATGATTATGTGGCACAATTGTTGACTAAACTGAGAAAGTATCTGGATACTAAACATCCGATTAAAAAAATGAAAATTAGTGCTGCACGCCCTGATGGTTTTACCCCCTTGGTTGAAACACTCATTAGTCGAAAAAACAGACTGCTCCGTAAATGCAGGAAGGTCAGAATGGGTGTACAAAATTTATATCTACCACAAATCAGAGACTTGGACAAAAGAGTTGGTCGTCTGTTGATAAAAAATATCAAGCGTGATATTAAATCTAAGTTGGATAGGTATAAGGACGACCCTAAGCGTTTTTGGTCGGTTATAAATAATATTTGGAAGGGGCCTAAGAAGGATAACACTCTTTCCCTGGTGGATGATAATGGGGTGCGAGTAAGACATGATATGACTGCAGATTTTGTGAACTCATATTATAGTGACATTGGCAGGAAACTGGCTGAAGCCTTCAATGAACCCGTTTTGGATGAGCCTTGGACTTTCCCAGGTTTGGAACGACCCCGACTAACTTTAACAAGGATTGATGTGCTTAAAGCTAGTAAGATGTCCAGTAAAATCAAGGTAGATAAATCATCATGTATTGAACACGTTCGAACTATTGTAGGGAAGGATTTCTTTCTGTCTAAGCCAGTTATCCTGGAGCGTTTGGTGAATGCATCCATTGATGAATCCGTTTTCCCACGGGATCTTAAGACTGGGAGTATTACACCTTTGCCAAAATCAGGTGATAGTAGTAAGGTGACAAATTGGCGTCCAGTCAGCCAGCTGAGCATACTGTCCAAGGTTATTGAGAAGGCAATACATCATCAGTTAATGTCATACATATTACTCCACGGCACAATTGACAAATGTCAATTTGGTTTTATGCCGGAAAGGTCAACTACAGATGCGTGTTTTGGATTGATTCAGTTTATTTATGAAGCCAGGAATAGGGGGGAAGTAGTGTCGATCGCCTTCCTTGATTTAAGGAAGGCGTTCGACACTGTCAATCATTCAATACTGCTTAGCGCGCTGGTTAAGATGGGCTGTTCGCGGAGTACTGTTGAGTGGTTCAAGAGCTACCTGACGGATCGAAAACAATGTACTGTGGTGAATGGGTGTAAATCGAGTGAACAAGGTATAGAGTGTGGCGTACCTCAGGGATCCGTCCTTGGACCGTTGTTGTTTAATGTATACATAAATGGGATTGTGATCAACATACTGAATTGTGTCCACTTTATGTATGCTGATGATTTGGCTATATGTGTGTCTAATAGAGACCCGGAGATAGCTAGAATATTACTACAGAATGACCTAACGCGCACAGCTGAGTGGTGTGATACTAATAGGCTTACAGTCAACATTGACAAGACTCATGTACTGTGGTGTCACCCAGAGGACGATGGTATTAACTATAATAACTATCAACTCAAATTGAGTGGTAGGGTGCTAAAAAATGTAAAAGTCTTCAACTACTTGGGTGTCATAGTAGACGACGTGTGTAGTTTTGAACCACTTTGTTGTAAAGTACAAGGCTCAGTGAAAGCTAAATTAAGACACATGCGTAGAACAAAGAAAGTAATGGACACTGATCTATCACTGACAATGTATAAACAAATGGTGCTACCGGTGATGGACTATTGCGACTTTGCCCTTGAGTGTGGCCTAGAGAGCAGCGTTGCGAATTTGCAGACTTTGCAGAACCACTGTCTGCGTACGTCAATGGGTATAAAAGACCCAAGGCAGATTAGCAGACTGGAACTGCATAGAACCTGTAGTTGTGACAAGCTGCTAGCTAGGAGAGACATACATCTTCTAAGTCTAATGTATAAATATACAAGAGATAACAGCAATTTGGTATCAGATGTAAGAGTATTACGTAGTAACTGTAAGAGGAAAATTAAGTTGCAAAGACCGAAAGACAATCTCTATAAGAGGAGCCCATTGTATAGAGGCAGTTTCTTGTGGAATAGGCTCACTGCAGATGTGCAGAATCTGACGAGTCATAGCCTGTTCATGAAGAAAATTCAAAGTAAGTGATTATATGGATGGATGTGAGATTCAACTGATTTGTATCTTTATACGTAGTGGTGGACCCGACTAAATAATGTGTCACGTGATTCCATGTGTCCTGGTGTCGTGGTCATGAAGAAAACGTAGGGTGTATGATGACTTAGTTACATGTATGATAACTGTGGAACTGACTGACTGAATAATGTGTCACGTGATTCCATGTGACCCACTGTCGTGAATATTATAGTGATACTGTACTGTGAAGAGAAGCTATCTGAAATGTGATATATGTATAGGTAGGATATTTTTGTGATAGTATGTGCATGATCAGCAGGACTGCTCTGGCTATATGGTACTGTATTGAATTTATGCCTGAGACTTGCGTGTCCTATATTCCCGGCCATTAATAGTATTTGAGATATGGTGGATGATCTGATGGTACTGAAAAATATATTATTCTTGCTCCAACTGTATACCACTGTTTGCTACGCTCACTTCGCTGCCCGATCTTTCTATATGTCTATGTGTGTATGTCCATGTTTTTCCTGTGTACTGAATGGTTGAAGTTTCGGTATTTGAATGTATATGTGAGATGTGTATGCTAACGACATTACGTTGTAACCTGCTCATAAACATGTGTTATTTCTTTGGCCTCATTTGAGAAACGTTACTTGTAATGGAATTTGTGCCAAATAAAAATTTTGAAAAACTCAAACTCAACTGTCCTAACAGCTGATCTCCAGGCACAAGTCTGTCTGTCAGTGCCCCGGTGTGTCTACGACAAGTTGTCAGAACAGCCACCACAAACAACACCTCTCAGAGTTCTCATTTGTAGGTTTGTAAATATGATATTTTAACATTATATTATGGTTTCATCCCAATCATTTATTCAGGAGAAAGCTCTACAGTTAGAGTTTGTGCTTTTCCCCAATGATCCTTTATTGTTTGGTTAGTGGTAAATTGATAGACATGTTTCCCTCTGGTGAATTCTTCGCTGGGAGCACTTTATTTTTCTTCATTTATTTCCTTGGATTTAGCATGGTTAAAAGTCACAAATAGTTTGAGATGTTATTTCTACACTCATAGAATGAGACTGTGTGAGCGTGCACAGCAGCTTTAAGGGGAAAATAACAAATCCTAAATCTTGGTCATTATTTTATTTTCAATTCATGCTTATACATTTCCAATGGTGGTAATATTTGTTCATGTATATTGTTTGGTTATTACATTTGGTTGCTGCTCTCTTATAAGGAAAACAACCAAAAAGTCTTGAGCACATATACATGATATTATAGATGTATATCAATTTAACATATAACAAATGAAAATAACAAATCCTAAATCTTGGTCATTATTTTATTTTCAATTCATGCTTATACATTTCCAATGGTGGTAATATTTGTTCATGTATACTGTTTGATTATTACATTTGGTTGCTGCTCTCTTATAAGGAAAACAACCAAAAAGTCTTGAGCACATATACATGATGGTATAGATGTTTATCAATTTCTTTATTTCCGATTATCAATGGTATTTTGGTACGAACCTGACACTCATCATATATATCAATCACATAGAACATGCATGTGAAACACGCATACTTTGTTCTTCTGGCACTGAATTCCTTCTTTGAAGGGTACAACACATCTATCCTCACGAGATACATGACTTTCAAAGTATCTGGATGTCCTTCTTATTACAAGGGATTATCATGATTATTGGTGATGCATTATAACATGAGTATATAGAAACCTTTAGTTATACATAATTTGGTTGTCTTTGAATGACTTTCAGATGTGCTACTGCATCCATCTCATTCCATCTCTGAATCACATACACTTCTTAATTACAATTGAGGCACTCTATCACAAGTTAAAATCAGCTCTAAGAAACCTTTCAGAAGATAGGCATCATTAACATTTGCGACCCTTGAGTTCTAGTTCAGGTACATAGCATCTTCCGTTCTCCCTTGTTACTGTTAGGTGTAGTCTGTGTCTTTGAGAGTGCTGAACCTGATAGAGGAGGGAATGTCCTCTGGGGCTGGATGCGGGTGCTGGGTACTCAATTTTTACTTGTAGCTTCTCTCCTGGCAGGAACCGGGCTTCAGTGATATCCACACACTGATCACCCCATGTCTCGTAGTTCATAGTCACCGTCTGAGCATTTTCAGTCACTGCAAGGAGAAGAACAATGCCAATAAGTGTGAGTTGGTGTTTCTAGTACGTCAGCATTAGATAAAGAATGGTATGGATGGGCAGTGAGTAATTTATCTTTATGTATAGAAATTCTAAACATGTGTTATCATTGATTGTGTCTTATATATTATTTTAATTTTTTTTTGTATCTTTCTTTTTTCAATCTGTTATTAATATTATTTTGAGTCATGCATAGATAATGCGATAGTGGGGTTCTTTTTCCTGTATCCATGTTGGCTTCAAAATATTGAATTAATCTCGATCCTAGTACATTTTCCAGCCTTGAACCTGCCTAGCAGTTCCTCATTTGGGAATTCAATTATTTAGCAATTTAGTAGAACCTTTTTGCTGTGATCTATATTCCAGTTTGGTTTATCATTAGAATGCTTTTAAATTAGGCTTTCAAATTTCCAAGCATTAGGATACTACATCCCAACATACTATAGATACTCCCTAAATTGCAAATGCTATTCGTCTGTATACTTACCACAAGGGATGATCTTTACATGGCAGTTGTCACCTTCACATATCCAATTGCATGGGCACAGTGCTCCAGTCCCTTGATGATACATTTAGGAAATTATTAGATTCCATAATTATGATGCAGTTATGGATGAATCATATAAACATTTAATATAACTATAGATACTTTATCAAACTGCTAAAGATGTAAGGGGCATCATTACTATAAAGAAGCGATGGTCAGTTTTCCCAGACATGAGAAACTGTGTTTTGTGATCTACATGGTTTTTGTTTATTGATTCTGGGTTTATAAATACATACTTCCTCTATAGTAAATGAACTGCATATTTTCTATGTAAATGGTCTACAGATTAATAGTCTGACAGTTATCAATGCAATGTAGAATGTATTTAGTTTTTACAGATTTTTAACAAGTACATGCAATGTGTATTATACCTCTGAGACACAAATATATTTATAATCATGTTGCAGTGGCGTCTATCCCACACAAAACATGTATATACATTCATTATAAGTTTATGTAAATCAATATTAAACATTAATCAACATTAAACATAAATCTGCATATTATCTTACATATATGTATCCTACCACAATTCTATGTGTAGATATACACTAATGATATCTAATGAACTTACTGGGTATAAGGGGTCTCCCAAATTCCTCAAGTGCTGCTTGACCGATGACCTCCTCACATCCGTTGTTTGGCTCTGCAAATAATTTTCAAGGTGTTCTAAGTTGCAGGTTCAATTTAGTACTTGAGGAGCATTCTCAAATGATATAAACTATTGAACTTTCCTAATGCCTCTAAGTCTTAAAGAAGTGCTCATTTTTAAACAACAGTTAGGGGGTGTGGTGAAATATCGCATGCATGCTCGGAAATCTTTCAACCCCGCCCCTATAGCAATAAGTCTAGTGTCTCCATATGGCTGGCCATATCAGTTCTGTCCATGGAATTTCTTTAGGCAGGGACTACATTTAGGCAGGGACCAGACTCCAACAGACCATAGGGAACATGCTACGTTCTGAGAAGAGAACCAAGTTCTCACAAAATGATGTGTACCTGCCTGACATAATTATGGTTCCTTAACTACGCAGGTTTAATGCTTATTTAGCTCAATTCCAATGATACCTTCCCCCACTAAATAGACCACTAGGATTTTAGCAGTGTTATTCATTGGTTGCTAGGACCAGTGGTTGTTTAGCAACAGCCATTCTAAATGATTACATCCTCAGTTACGCAGGTTTAATGACTACTTAGCTCAATTGCAAAGAGGAAATAAACATTTAGAATAGCTGTTGCAACAAACCAATAACATGATTGGATTCCCAGGGCAATAGGTATGGTTCAAATTTGTATAAGGGCAATATCAATGATATAGGAGATGTATTTTGGATAATTTGGTGGCCATCTTGGCTGTTTCCATGGTAACGAATTAGGTTTGAAGGCTAAAATGAATCTTTATGGCCAAATGAACATCTATGAGAAATCTGGCGCTTTTGTCACTCCGGTAACGATATCCCCCCAAATCGAGGCTAAGGGACCTTACTACAAAGGATGAAGGGCATATTAAACCCCTATGCTGGGGTATCTCCCAGTATGAACAGTTACAATATCCTGTCTTGGGCAGCAATTACTTTAGAGATTATTTTGAATAACATTACAGCACTATCCACTTTAACATTTAGATGAGGTGAACTACAAGACCGAGACAGGTCTCTCATAAAATCAGAAAGGATACAAGAAGGACCATCACCACATCACTAAATATCTCTCTCCAGCAATGGGACATTGAAAGGTGAACTGCTCACTTGGATCATGGGGCCCATGAGCTTCTCACACACACTTGAACAAGCAGCTCCCATGCTGTCATCACTGAGAACCCGCTCTCTACTTATAACAGGATTGTGATTTTGAACTTGTAGTTGGACTCTATACATTTGTGTATAAATTATGTGACACAATCGGCGAAAAGGCCCTCAGTGCAGGATGCATGAAGGTCCCTTTTCCAAGTAGATGTCACATATATTGGAAACACTCCAGATTGGAAACACTTCATAATTGTTATACTTCAGGTTGGAATAACTAAAACTACTTCCATATAACAGTCTAGCAGTTCCTCATCTATAGCATATATTAAACATATAACAGAATGCTGCTATACACACACACACACACACACACACACACACACACAAAATAATGGTATGATTTATGTAGCTTATATTAAGTTATGTCTCACCTCCGGTCCGTTTGAGCATGCGCAGTATAGGTGAGCGTGGGAGGTCTATGCTGAAGCTGTGAGCAGTGAACATACCATATCCTAGACACATCAGAATTACAGAAACTGCTCTCCACATGTTAGTCATTTTGCCTTGTTGCTTGTAACCTGAAACTCAACATAAAGACAAAGTAGGATGAGATGCTAATGCACATTTTGTTAATATAGTACAAATTTCAGTTTTCAAGCCTGTGTTACTGTTCTTTCAAAGCTGACTATATGGTTATGACCACTGAGTGGACTATTATAATCAATAGGCCTCTCACAACTTAGTACTCGAAGAGTACTATGGATACATAGGACAACCGAAATGAAAGATGCGTTTTGTATATCCTAATCTATCCTCCCTAGCTATCTGGGCATACCAAGTGCATATAAGCCTACAGAACTTAGTCCCTATCAATTTAAACAGACCCAAATACATGACAGATGCATATAATTTTTATAGGATATCAATGAAATGTCACCCTTGGCAACCATACTGTAACAGGCAGCGGAAAACGTGTGACTATCGTGGGCATTGCCCGCTACAATACTATAGATCATGGATATTAGCTGATTTAGGAAAATGTCCAAGCTAACAGAGAGGCTTATGTTTGATATAAAGAATATAGGAAAATGAGGGATGTATTAAATAGGACAACTAATGGAGTGCTGCCATGAGCTTATGGGATAGACAAGCCATATAGGCAACAATTTTGGTACAGGTTTAATTAAACTGGATGTGTACCTATCTAGTCTTAATAGAATTCAACTTTATATTTTGGAAATACAAAATCTCCTATGCTTGAGCACTGGAAGGCCGTATTCAATGCCCCCATTGAATACAATGTGGCCGTATTCAATGGGCTAAGAAAAAGTAGTTTTTCCTTCATTAAATGGCTTCAAATAAAAAATCTTTTTATACAAATGCCAACTACATTGATGACACTCTGATCTATTTCACTCATATGGGCTGGGGTGCATCCCACTCAGCCTGAAAGATACTGCCCCAGCCCCCACTCGTGAAATACAACAGAGACGGTATCAATGGGCATTGGCATTTGTCTATATATTTTTCCGAAGAAAACATTTTAAAGCAATGCAACTAGAGGACCATGCAGATGCTGACGCTGTTTCTGCCCACGAGCCATATATACTTTTCCCGGCCAGCTAGTGCATTAAAGGGTATCGCTACCTGTTCGATGATCTAGATATTCTATTGATTTCTGCATATAACTTAGTATAATATTAGTTCAATACATAAGGAACTAGAAAAAGTAAAGAAAATGGCATGGTACAGTGCTCAATTCTATAGGAAAGCCACTTGAAAAAGCTAGTTCTTAACTAAGCTAAAAGAGCATTTTTATTTTGTGGTCAGATGACCATGTTCTTCTATTACTATCTTCGAATCACTTTGGATTAGATTAGTTGGCAGAATAATCAAATAGAAAATGGAAAAAAAATTACATGTTGTGGTGCTCATTAATTTTTTCTGTAATGCCCATTTAAAGAAAAAGTACTTCCTTTGTGAGGCAATCTAGCCCTATAGCCCATGCAATGGACATTGCTGCTTAAATACTCTCTATGTGAAAATTAGAATATAATGCAAGATTCCTTCCCCCCTTTATTTTACCCCCGCCCCCCCCCCCCCCCCCACCAAAAAAAAAAGAATAACTATACCTTTTTTTGAGAAAAGGTCATGGCACCTTCTGGGATAGAACTCCGGATCCTCTGATTGCAAAGCAGGCATCATAACCACTACACTACAGATTCTGGTGGAGATCTGAAGAACTGTTGTGCTATTATTCCATACATCTCTTATTGACATATGCCATGAGAGGGCAGCACTAGCTACATAGTACAATGTTGTTTCTCTGACATCCACAGGGTTCCAGCACCTACTTTTGTAGCGATACCCTTTAACTCCCTCACAATTAAGCGTCGAACAGTGGTCAAAGTGTGACTATACAGGGTGACAATAAGATCTTTAATCTACACCAGACCTAGTGTACTAATAAGAGCTCGTATGGACATGCTAAGGGCGTGTGAATAAATGAACGGTGCACTTCCAGTATACATATATATATATATATATATATATATATATATATATATATACACATACATACATGTACTATGTCTATTTCCCTGCTTGGAGAGCTACCAAAACACTACTGCCCCCTGATGACGATCTGCAGTACTAGATCGTATCTGGCCTAGACTTCTATCCACTAATTTGGTGATCAGATTGCTTTAATGCACTAACTAGATTAGTACTGATAGTACCTTAATGCACTATGAAGAGGGTGTTAATGATATTAGATAGTGATATCCTGAGAACTACAAAATCATCTTTTCCGAATGTAAGATCCTATTATTGTAATATAACTATGGACCTGTGTAGTTAAATTCTATAACCTAAGAATGTGGACATGTATAATGATTAACTATTCTTTAAGAATGCGATTCAGGTCTGTATGGCAAGCGATATGTTCACCCCTGATATTGAAGTTCCTAACTTTGATATTACAGTTTCTAACTTTGATATCACTGTTGCTAACTTTGATATCGCAGTTTTAAACTCTGATATCGGAGATTCTAACTCTGATATCAGAGTCCCCAACTCAAATATCAAAATTTTAAACTCTGATAGCGAAGTTTAAAACTCTGAAATCAGAATTCCTTACTCTGATATCAGAGTTTAAAACTTTGATATCGAGGGTGAACAAATGGCTTGCCACAGTATGGCCTGGGTGTATAGGTAGATCTGGGACCTACCTGTTCTCCTGGGTGGCTGCGTAGTCAGCTGGTGGTGCGTTCACCCTTCTGTGCTGTCTCCTGTGTCCTGGAGGTCTCCACCAACACTGAGATATGATCTGCCCCTTATATACATCCACCTGTCTCACATTCCATCAATGACCAGCCAAAGTCTAGCCATCCCACACACATATGGGATAATAAAGGTACTGACTGCGGGTGCTGTGGTGGCACCTTTCGCCCCAAGACAAAACAGAGATCAGACACCATTGAAGGGGGCAAAGTACGTTGGCGGAGGCTAGTGGTTCCAGAAAGAACAGAAAACGGATATTGGCCTGTGGGGTCCTTATCCCTCAAACGAGCCCTTAACCCTCAAATGAGTATCCGTTTGAGGGTCAAGGGCACACCACGGGCTCTTATCCCTCAAATATGGCGTTAAAGCACAAACGGCCTTATTCCTCAAACGGCCTTATTCCTCAAACGTCCTTATCCCTCAACGGCCTTAACCCTCAAAGGGGGTTAAAAGAAAAGACCAGCGTAATTCGATGTGACCTTATATCTCTAGTATTGGTATTGATTAACAATATCCTGACATATACACTATTGAATTATACACAATGTAGCACTAATCCTGAAATATACAGTGGCAGGCCAGGCCAGAAATGATGTCACAAAAGACCAGAAATGTACCAGACACACTCAGCCCATCTCCATTGATTGGTCCAGACACCACTGCAATGACCTCTTGATTGGTTGCTCGGTAATCTACACCAATCTTGGTATGCAATGCCAGCCAATTAAGAGCCACTCAAGGGCCAACCATAGGTCAGAGTAGGTGCAGACGATTTTGTTTTTTCTATCTGTTTCATAAATATTGGCTCTTGTGGCCTTCCGGATAACTCTCTTCATGAAATGTCAAGGTAAGAGGGATCATTATATATGGTTTGAGGGATAAGGGCAAGGTTATATTTTAGGCAAGTTAGATATAATATTAGATCACTTTGTTATAGCGTTTGAGGGATAAGGGCAAGTTGATATTTTTGACTAGTTAGGGAATACATTTTATCAAATTGATATATTAGGCAAGTTAGGTATATATATAGGATCACTATATAGCGTTTGAGGGATAAGGGCAAGTTGATATTTTAGGCAAGTTAGGTATACAGGATCACTATATAGCGTTTGAGGGATGAGGGCAAGTTATTCTTTTAGTACAGTTAGGTATATTGGATCATGATATATTGTGGCACGATCTGCGAAAAGGGACCTTAGGGCTGGGTGCATTGAGGTCCCTTTTCCCAGCACATGTCACTATGTAGAGTCTGAGGGATAAGGGCAAGTTGATATTTCAGACCAGTTAGGTATATGGGATCATTATATAGCGTTTGAGGGATAAGGGCAAGTTGATATTTTAGGCCAGTTAGGTATATAGGATCACTATATAGTGCTAATATTCCCAACTAGTCCAACATATTAACTTGCCTTTATGCCTCAAACACTATATAGTGATCCTATATACCTAACTTGCCTAAAATATCAACTTGCCCTTATCCCTTAAACCCTATATAGTGATCCTATATACCTAACATGCCTAAATCAGGGGCGTGGCAAGCAGTTTCAAAGTCTCCCCCCCCCCCGTTCCCCCGGTTGCCACGCCCCTGTCAGGGGCATAGCAAGCAGTTTCAAAGTAGAGGGGACTGAGGGATATTTTGACCCTTTTTGACCCCTTTTTTACTTGACCTTTTTGGTTTGACCTTTTTTGGGGTTGGCCAAATGTGGGGGGGGGGGGGACATGTCCCCCCCCGTCCCTTCCGGTTGCCACGCCCCTGTAAATATCAACTAGAATATCAACTTGCCCTTATCCCTCAAACGCTCTATAGTGATCTAATATGCCTAACTAGTCCAAAATATCAACTTGCCCTTATGCCTCAAACACTATATAGAGATCTAATATACCTAACTAGTCAAACAATTATTTAGCCTTATCCCTCAAACGCTACAGTATGTAGTGATCTAATATACCTAACTAGTCCAAAATATCAACTTGCCCTTATCCCTCAAACGCTATGATATAGTGATCTAATATATCTAACTTGCCTAAAGTATAACCTTTCCCTTATCCCTCACACCATATATAGTGATCCACTATACCTTACGTGCCTGAAATATCAACTTGCCCTCAAACGCTATATAGTGAGCCTTTACACCTAGTACCACTTGTGTATCAGCTTGCCCTTATCCCTCAAACCCTATACAGTGATCTTATTATATACCTAACTGCTCCAAAATATCATCCTGCCCTTATCCCTCAAACCCTATATATAGTGAGCTCTACACCTACTACCACCTGTGAATCAACCTCAAACGCTATATATAGTTGACATGTGTAGTATACATCTGAGGATGTTTGAGGGTTAAGGCCATTTGAGGGATAAGGCCGTTTGTGGGTTAAGGCCATTTGAGGGTTAAGGCCGTTTGTGGGTTAAGCCCGTTTGAGGGATAAGGCCGTTTGAGGGATAAGGCTGTTTGAGGGATAAGGCTGTTTGTGCTTTAACACCATATTTGAGGGATAAAGGCCTGTGGTGTGCCCTTGTGTGAGGGTTAAGGGCTCGTCTGAGGGATAAGGGCCCCACATGGCCATCCTCATTTAACCTATATGACCTTTTTGTTTTTAGCCCTCCCCCCATATGCACTAATTCCTACCCCCCCCCCCCTCTATCTGACGTTATACGTCTGTCTGGTGCCTTAGCTTATAGAGAAGACAAAAACCAGCATTTTTAGCATCAGAGTCGTCTGCTGAGATGACCTGGAAGACCGACCATATGACCCTCTCATTTACCAGCTGGTTGATGTCTATTTCGGTTAAATTATGTCCAGCAAGTCTTAACCAGGTAGGGGTGTAATTAGTACCTGTGGAACTACACAGCGAAAGGAGGATGGCTGGTAAGTAGATAGTACATTTATACATTTAAACATTTATACCATCATAATTTTTTAAAACAACAGAAGATGCCATCTACATTTTCTTCCTTTTAAAATTCTAGCACTTCCAGCTCCCCCTACCAACTTAAACACTGACAAGTACAATACAATATAAGAGTCTCTCTGTCAGTCTCAAAGCCAGCTATTTCTAAATGTATCTAGTTTTGAGAGCCTGAGATCAATTTTGTTTCGAGAGTATCCTACCGTAGGACTTTGTGTAAGTATTTATATGAAACTATCTATTCTGCTAGTTAACAGAGTTGAGTATTGACACAATAGCATTTTGAGACTATCTAGTCGTATCTATAGCCATGTACACACCAATACTAATCGAGTTAAGATTGTCATATACAACCCATAAGTGGGATACTATAGATGGGCTGCCATCAGTTAAATGATAACTCACACTGGATCCCAATCTGACATTTATTGACCATAGTATGAATGTAAGGAAAAACATAAGGCACAAAATCAGGCAGCTACGTAAATTCCGACACTGACATTGATACATCTCTAAACATCTCTCAGTCTATGGTATTACCCACTATTGATTATGCAGGTTTTATTTGGGACAGTGCCAATAAGGGGGGAAATGTTGTTGTATACAAAGTTAAATTAGAGAAATATCCTGTATTAAACAAGAGACGTTACAAGCAAGTGTAACATTGTATTATGCTTTCTCTCTAGCAAAGGATGATGTATATATCTTGTAATACAAAGTGTTTTATATAGCAGTATCACCGCCTGGAACAATCTCAAACCAGATTATACTTTAATAGAGACCCTCTGTCAGTTCAAGCTGGCAATTGCATCTCTCTGGTGCCTGCACGCCTGTCCTGTACACGTGCATCTCTCTGGTGCCTGCACGCCTGTCCTGTACACGTGCATCTCTCTGGTGCCTGCACGCCTGTCCTGTACACGTGCATCTATCTGGTGCCTCCACGCCTGTCCTGTACACGTGCATCTATCTGGTGCCTGCACGCCTGTCCTGTACACGTGCATCTATCTGGTGCCTCCACGCCTGTCCTGTACACGTGCATCTATCTGGTGCCTGCACGCCTGTCCTGTACACGTGCATCTCTCTGGTGCCTGCACGCCTGTCCTGTACACGTGCATCTATCTGGTGCCTCCACGCCTGTCCTGTACACGTGCATCTATCTGGTGCCTGCACGCCTGTCCTGTACACGTGCATCTCTCTGGTGCCTGCACGCCTGTCCTGTACACGTGCATCTCTCTGGTGCCTGCACGCCTGTCCTGTACACGTGCATCTCTCTGGTGCCTGCACGCCTGTCCTGTACACGTGCATCTCTCTGGTGCCTGCACGCCTGTCCTGTACACGTGCATCTCTCTGGTGCTGTAAGAATTAATATAGGAATTAACGGATAATCCCAACTTTGGTAACCTTCTCTTCTCCTGAACTGCAGCTACCAGAATTAGTTTTACAACAGTTAGTCATCCTCAATACTGGATAAAGAAGATCAATTGAGAGTTTTGTGTTTTCCCTCTAGTGTAAATTCTTGCGCAGAGGCCATGGTTAGTACACAAATTAGACTGCCGGTGCGGCTAATAACATTGACCCAAAGTGGAGTTTTTATAAGCATGCTACCATACGTAATTAGCAATTTTCTGAGGCTTATATGATTTGTCAAAGTTAGGGGTGAGGCTAATACGCGAGAATTAAAGGTACTTTCTGAATCATTGCACTCACCAGCTGCTGTTATGATTTAAATTGTAATTTGTGATAAAGAGTGTTGGTGAAGAATTGGAAACTAGTATGGCTAGCATGACAATGAAGGGGAATTAATGGTCCAATGTCCTTGTATTTTCATATAGGAGCATTGGAAATAAACATGTGCCAATCATAATCAGCTGATAGTACGACATTAATACAGGCACTTATTTATGACCAGCATTTAGTGCATAAGAAATATCTCAGATGTTAAACGCACACTACTCGTTTTTAAACCTAGGACTTAAAGATAATAATATCTGTAGATTTATCACAAACTTACCTTATATATATACATTTTGTATATAGGATGTCTTGTGATAGGACAACCATCATCAAGGGCAGATACAACGTTATTTGGAGGCAAGTCTGAGGATCATTGATCCTCAATAATAGGCTCACTCGTATCCAGACTGGGCATACAGGGTAACTTACAATCTATGTGCTGGTGTTATGGTATGGAAAAGGTGCAGGAAAGGTCAGGGTCAGGCTGATTAAAGCTGGTGTATCAGCTAATCGACCTCCCGAACCTTTTCTTCAAAATGGATATAATTTTAATGTCAAGGGTTTTGTTATTATTTTAGCTGATATGCAGTACTCAATGTTAAATATATTTGTCTATAAATGCATCATTTGAGATAGAAAACAATGTTGCTTATTCACCTCACTGACTCAGTCACTCCCCCAGGTGAGTACAGGGGAAATTAGCCTGGTAGAGAGAGCACTGAGCCATGCAGTACCACAACATAGCAAGTTTTAGTGTCGACCTACAGTAAAAATGAGTGTACTGCATGTGCTCATCTCATAGACTAAGACACTGCCAATTCTTTTAAAATTTATGGAGTATGTATAGGATAGGATATGCAATAGTAATATGGCATGATTAAAAAGTCATCGAATTTTAGCTGGGACACCATCTTTAAGCATATCACACTTAAGCTCACTTTGAATGTAGTGGGTATGGTATAAGTAAGACGCAGTATAAGTGTTATAAGCCAAGGATAGGGTAATTGTGCAAGGATAATTACCATTATCCACCGCGTACAACACTTATGCAGCTCTCTGCCTTATACAGCAGGATTGGTTTGTGCATTGTTTGTATATGTTATACAGGTACACAGCTTATTCTGTTCTCCCAGCCAACTGTGGTAAAAAGGATTTGCAATATGTTTTGAATACTCTCAATTGTAGAGAGCATGCAAAATAACATCAGAGGATTCTGGATATATCTGTAAATATTATACATAATATATAATATATGAATTGTGCTCAATTTTTTTAATTTCAAACCTCATGGACAGCCATCTCAAACTCATTTCCATTCTGGGCTGTATTCACCCTTACTGCAGCATTCATTCTCTCCACTGGCAGCACATATAAAAGGTTGTCCCAGAATTTGTGCGATTCACGCTCAATATACGTATAGTGTTCAAAAAATGACCGCATACCGGTTTGTAGAGTTTTGATGTCTATTACTGTGTCTTTTATGGTAACTAAACGATTGCATCGATCCCTTACCTGCAATGTAAGGGCAGTGTGGAATTCGTGCATGCACAGTCCACTCCCCAGGTATGACTTTGAGAAGAAAACAAGAGTTCTTTTGCTGTTCATGATAGCTGTGTGGATATTTCCAATTATAGATTCTCCGGCAAGAAAATGTTCCCGATGATGGCATATCTTAAAACCATATGCCTCAAGCTTTGGAAGTATATTCTCGATATATTCAGAATCGTCTTCAGAATATGACAGAAATATATCAAATTCTTTCATTGCCTCTTCTGCCCCATCCCTATGAAAGGGATGCCATTTAAACATCTTGTATATCCACACCCTTTTGACATAGACAAAACATATTGCAAAGATTCCAAAGATTAGCAGTGTGCTGACAACAATGAGCGCCACTAAGATCCCACTGGTAATATTAGGCTCATTGACCTCACAAAGAACAAATTTCACGTGATTGAATTTTTGCCCTTTGAGATTATCAGGTCCACTACAGGTTACACTCGAATAGTCCACAACTCTTTCTTTGTTGTCCTCAATCTGCTCGATTGTTGGCTTGTTTTCACATGAACAGAACCAATCATTCTGACCGAGGTATATTTTTTCTGGCCAGTTATCAATGATAAAAGGTAATGTCCTGATCTTGTTATTATCTAGTTTGAGAACTTTGAATCTCTTCAGATCATCAAAGAGTCCAGCTGGGACATCTCTAATGTCATTATGACTGAATGATGCATTTGTCACCCATTGTAGATAATCCCAGTTTCCCAAGTTAACCAAGGACCCATCTTCAAAATCGAGAGTGTATCTGAATTGAGAAGTATTCCTCCAGTTGTTGGGCATTTTCTGGGGGAGATTCTTCCCTATATAGTTATGACAGTTTATTGCCAATATCTCCCGGCTAGGTATGTCTGTGCAGATACAGCTGTCTGGGCAGTCTGTGATGATTGGACATGTAAACATATCAAGCTCTATCTCCGCTAAACTATACCCTGCAAGACCCTCAGGGGCACCACATGAAAGAGGGGGAGGTTGATTGACTAGTTTCAGTTCCTTGTAAATGGTGAAATCTATACAGTCACACGTGATTGGGTTATCTGCCAGGATCAGATGTGCACTGGTCAGATGATATACCAATTCGTCATGAGTAATGTTCAGGCTATCTGAGATGTCATAGAGGTAATGTATATCATTATGAGATAAATCAACCTTCCACTTTACATTACCTCTGGTGAGAGGCCTTATGGAATACCCATTAGGGTTTGTGATGTTGGATATGTCATTATTTGATACATCCAACAATCTCACATCATTACTTGAAAGTGGTCTGGATGATAACCTAAATAACAAAGAGTCCAGAATGGTAAGATTATTATTGCTGAGATCCAGTGTCTTCCAGTTTAGTTTGTTAGTAGAGATGGCAAGGATTGTAGATATTTGGTTATTACTTAAGTCAACTATTCTGTGGGGCACACTAAATGTGCTACTGATATTGATAGATGTGATGTTGTTATGATTTGCTGTAATGTTCACTAGCAATGGCAGCTGGACTATGATAGTAGGGAGTGTTATAAGATGATTGTTGGAGATGTCCAATGTCCTTAAAGCTGACAGATTACCCATGCTATCAGGGAGCTCTGTCAAGCCATTCTCATAGACATACAAATCTACTAATGATGCCAGGTTGCCAATAGTCTCAGGAAGTGTTCCCAGTGGGTTTCCCCCTACCGACAACTCCACTACTGCTTTTAGATTACCTATACTAGCAGGCAACTCACTTAGCATGTTGTTCTCGACATACAACATCTGTAGTAATGATAAATAACCAATACAATCTGGCAGCTCCATCAACGTGTTGTTGTCGACATATAGTTCCACTGATGTTGACAGATTGCATGTACTATCAGGCAGCATTGATAGTTGGTTGTTAAACACGGACAATATCTGTAATGAGGACAGATGGCCAATACTCCTAGGCAGCTCTAGAAGACTGTTATTATATGCATACAGTTCCAATAGTGATTTCAGATTCCCTACAGTATCAGGCAATGTAGTCAATTGGTTTCCTCCAATAGACAGCTCCAGTATTGCTGACATATCACCTATAGTATCAGGCAGCTCTTTCAGATTATTGTTGTTCACATATAACTCTACTAATCCTGATAGATTACCTATACTATAAGGTAGCTTGGTTAAATTGTTATTGTTGGCCAACAACAGTCGTAATTGTCCCAAGTCACCCATATTTTCAGGGAGCTCTTTCAAACTGTTGTCATCCGCAGACAATAGCTGTAAATCTGACAAGTAACTGATGCTCCCAGGTAGCTCTATCAGGCTGTTTTCATAGACATACAGCTTTACTAACGATGACATGTTACCCATACTATAGGGTAGTGTAACCAGGTTGTTGCCATTGATACTAAATATCTGCAGTGATGTTAGGTTGCCTATGCTATCAGGGAGCTTGGTAAGCTTATTATTGCTGGCATAAAACGTCTTCAATGCTGACAGATTCCCTATGCTATCAGGAAGCTCTGTCAGCTGGTTGTCGCTGAGGGACAAGAACATCAGTGATGACAGATGCCCTATAGTATCAGGAAGCACTGTCATGTTGTTAAGGGAGATGTCAAGTAGCTTTAAGGATGTCAATTTGCCAAATTCAGCGATTAGTTCTGTGTTTATTGGGCTACTATATACCTCTAACCCATCAACAGAGGGATAGGTCCGTAATATCTGAACTATGGAGTTGTACTTATCGGTTCTACAGTGATGTATGGACACCCCATTAGAGACTTCCAGTTGCACATCCCTCCTGTAACCCACTGGCATCCTATATGGATGTGCACATACACATGTCTGTGGACAGTCTCTTGGGTTATATTGCTGCCCCTGTATCTGACCCACCAAACCTACACACAACACCAACAATTGTAAGACTGCTCTATCCATACTGCCTTTTGTGTGAACAAGTTGAGTTGCCCTCGAATACCTGCAATGTAAAATGGAAGACATAGACATAATAAGACACCTACTCGATGAATGCAATTGAATATCCTTTGTTTTTGTAAATGGGGGTGGATGCCTAGGAATCTGACAAGGAAGGCGTTTCTAGCTTATGGAGGTGACTTATGGACCTCCATAAGAAGTTTATGGACTCCATAGTTAATTTATCGACTATGGTGTTATAAATAATACCATGAGGTCCATACAGGCTGTGCCTTACTTTTCTGTGTCTTCCTAACCTTAATTAAAAGAACTAGAAGGAAAAAAGTTATGATTTTATGGGAGAAATTAAAGTCTATGGAAAAAAAGTTATGGACTTCATAAGTCTATGTGTCTAGAATCTAAACGCATTTGATATGTGTTTAAAAAACGGGACAGTGATATCTTTAACTTCTGCACACTGTCTTACAGTGTACTAAATACACGTGTAGCATACAGCCCCTGTTCAGTAACTACTGAATCCAGGCGGCAATTAACCTGAGATTACTGGAGAGAAAGTTGACATCTTGCCAGAGACGTCAAGGGATAAAGTGTGGCATGACATCACAGAAACAAGAAATTGAAACAACAAATTTAAAGGAAAGTTATCTTACTAGCTGTAGTAGCATACAGCTTTAAAACGCATAGATGCCAATTTAAAAAGCCCCTATCCCTCAAATGTTTGTAGGATAGGGGCCTTTTGAGATTTAGGTCCCTCTATTATGACAAAAGGTCCCTAACCCACATGTTTTTAATACTTAGGGACCACATTCAGACAGTCCCTATCTCTCACTTTAAAGATGTGTTGGATAGGGGCCAGTTTAAGAAATAGGGACATGCCAGACCCCTATCTCTAAAAACCCCTAAGTCTCAAAATCCCTATTCAGCAAAAGCCTTTGTAAGTTATTTTAGGTGTGTTTTTCACTTGTGCAGCAAAAAAGAGCAGGCCTCACAAGAGTTGAATTATTCGAAGTTACCAAAATATACTAACCTAATGGGGTTATAAATGTACCATCTTCTAGTTCCTCCCCCTCCCCCTTCCTCTTATGATAATACATACATACTTAACAGTAGGTCGGAACATTATGCGCATTTTGAGACCACAGTAGTATTATATGTATCGGAACGGGACTATGCTTAAGTACTGTTTATTACTCAATCGACCTGCAGCCAATCAGAGGCCTCCATTTGGTCACGTGACCCCCTCATTTGCATAATTACGTAATAGGCCACGCCCCCTCATTTGCATAATTACGTAATAGGCCACGCCCCCTTGATCACCAGCCAATCAGAGGCCGCCATTTGGTCACGTGACCCCCTCATTTGCATAATAGGCCACGCCCCCTTGATCACGTGACCCCCTCATTTGCATAATAGACTACGCCCCTTTGATCACCAGCCAATCAGGGGCTTCCATTTGGTCACGTGACTCCCTCATTTGCATAATAATGGATCACGTGACCCCCTCATTTGCATAATAGGACCACACCCCCTTGGTCACGTGACCGGAAGCGCTCTTTATTTGGAAAATAGACCACACCCCCTTGGTCACGTGACCTGAACCCCTCCCTCATTTGCATAATATAGATAATAGACAGACCACGCCCCCCTTTTGGTCACATGACTTGGACCAGCCAATGGGAGGCTTCTATGGGGGGGAGGGGCAGGGGGAGGGGGGGAGGGGGCACTTTAAGATGCATGGGGAGGGGAGGGGGGAGGGGGGCACTATTTTGGGGTGGGCGGGCACTTGGGGGGGAGGGGGGGCCTTTGGGGTCTGCTGGGGAGAAAAAAAATTATTTTATCTGATCTCTAGGGAATCGCTTCCTCCCTACCCCCCTTTAGGGGGGTAGGGAGGAGGCGAGTCGGAGGTGACTGTAGAGGAGTTTTTCGGTGACTTGATGACTTTCAAACGACCATACTGATAGTTGATAAATTTGACTTTTGACTTGAATATTCTTGCGACTTTGCGACTTGTAAGCGAAAGCGAAAGCGACTTTGCGACCTGTAGCCCCTTAAAAGAGGTGACTTTGTAACCTCAGGGGGGAGATCCTTCTACACCCCCACGGAGGAGAAAGGATCTCGGTTGATTGACTGTACTTTGACTTGTTGTTGTAAACAAAAACAAAAAAAAAATCAATGAATAGAACGACCCCCTTATTGCTAACAAAGGAACGACTTTGAATTACACAAATGAGACTACCCTCTTTTGTAGGGGTTAGTGGTAACTCGACTTAAATTAGAGTATTAGGGAGAGCAAAACGCGACTACACGCCGTCTTAGACTGTCTTACGGACCGGATAACAATAACCATAGTTACCTTGGTTACTGTTGATGACGCGTAATGAGCAACGTCGTCAAAATTAAGCTGACGTCAGCGGTCGGCTAGCCAGACAGTTTTTTTTGTCAAAATGACCGGAGCAGGTTACGTTGCGGTCGCTCAAGAGACGGTGATGGATCTGGTCACGAGGATACTGAAAGAAGGTCTACCTAGAACCACCACGCTAGTTTGAGCGCGGCGGGTATCAGTCATCATGGGGCCCTTGACGGGTGGGTCCTCCCCATGCAGCCGTATGTCGAATTTAAGAAATGCCCATGTCACATGTCACTAAGGGAGAAACGTTTTTGAAATATTTAGAACCCAAATTTGAGCATTCTGGTACATTTTTAAGGACCCAGACACTGCAAAGCCGGGTACCATCCAAGAAAAAAAAAAATTTGGCGAAATGTTTAGGCTTGAAATGGTACTTTTCTGATGCACTCTTCGAACATTTTTTTTCTCATGTCACTATGGTCCATGTCACATGTCGGACTTAAGAAATGCCCCATGTCCCATGTCACTTAGATGACCATGCCCCATGTCGATTTTTTAAGATATGCCCGTGTCGTCGTATCGAATTTTAAGAAAATGACCATGTCACCATATCGAATTTAGGGGTCTAGGGACATCAGCATGTCCGGCTATCCTCCACAAATTTAGCTCTAAAATGTTTACTTTTTTTGGGGCTGATTTTTCATCATTTTAAAAAAACAATAGGATGTTGAAATGTTTGCTGTTGTAAATGGAAACAAAACAAAACAAGCGCATGGTAAGATTATGTCACATTGTAGTCGCGGGTCCGCTCGTGGCTTATCCAGCCTCTTCGTGGATCCGCGACTGACAATGTGATCATATACTAATCACCCGGCGTTTACGGTATTATATACTAAGGTATGAGACAGACCGTACAGAAAAGGTGTCTAAAAGCGCTGGGACCTGATTAAAATGACGTCAGCGGCGTCTGCTCGTCAGCGCCAGCTGTAGGACATACCATCCTGCTTTGCTGGATGTTTTGAAATATTTTGATTTAACTGATAATACCTGATAACAAGCCTCTGAAGCAGTTTTGATCGAGTACGTGTTCTCTACTTTTCCATTGATTAGCTGCTTCAGCAAAAAAATCGCGCGCGCACGGTCTAGATGACGGAGGCGCTAAAGCTCTGTTTAGAGAGTGGAAGTTGACTATAGACTCAGTACTAACTGAAGGCCCGGGGTCACCCCTCATGTGGGTACATGTACAAGCTCAGGTTCTTCACTTTACGGCTTGACTAAAACTGAGACGCGTCCATGATAAACTCTAGCATTTTTTTTTCTTTTCTAGGATCGAGAGATTTTAAATGGGGCGGTTATCTAAATAGCGTGGAACTAAAATCAGGCTGCGGCAGATAGTATCTCTGCGCACCTCAAGACTCAACGTAGCTTTCACTCTCCAGCAGAGGTTTAGTTGTCACTAATTATGGGCGGCGACCATCATGCACCGGCGGATATTGGAGAGTGTTGGAGAGCTGAAGCCTACAGACATATAAATCAATATCAATCGCTCTGGTGGAGACAAGTGTCGGAAATATCTCGCCATAGATTGGAACCAAAAACTTATCTAATGGAATCGTTATCAGTTTTCAGTTTTCTTGCCGTACAAAATTTATTTCCCACTCTTCACGTGGTGATAGCTGAAGGTCACTCGTCGTAGGTACGTGTGACCGAAACACCCTTTTGGTTTTGGCGCGGGTTGACATCAGATTTGTACCGTACTGTCGCGATTAAGGACTCTGAGGGAGTGCTTTTCAATTCGGTGAAGTTCTAACTCAGGAGCTATATACAAGCCAGGCGCTGGCGCTTATTCAAAGTCGCGATTTTAGTGCTTAAGAAAAAACATTTAGAGGCTCTTATACTCCGGCGCTTATTCAAGACCGGCGCACTTTCAACACTAGTTGCTGCTGCTCTAGACACCTATGACTAAACTTAGTAGGTGTTATTTACAAACAAAGAGAGCCACGTGGTGTTGTTGTGGCTTATTATGCAAAATGAAGAGGTCGCGTGACCACAGGCTGTTGCTTTTGCTGTTGATGTTGCTGCTGCTGCTCCTGCTGCTGCTGCTCCTGCTGCTACTGCTGCTGCTGCTACTGCTGCTGAAGATGTTGCTCCTGCTGCTGCTGCTGCTGCTGCTGCTGCTGCTGCTCTAGACACTTACGACTAAACTTAGTAGGTGTTGTTTACAAACAAAGAGAGCCACGTGCTGTTGTTGTGGTTTATTATGCAAATTATGAAGAGGTCGCGTGACCACGGGCTGCTGTCTGCTGCTGCTGAAGATGCTGCTGCTGCTGCTGCTACTGCTGCTGCTGCTACCTATGACTAAACTTAGTAGGTGTCATTTACAAACAAGAGAGCCACGTGGTGTTGTTTACAAACAAAGAGAGCCACGTGGTGTTGTTTACAAACAAAGAGAGCCCCGTGATGTTGTTGTGGCCTATCAAATTTATCAACTATCAGTATGGTCGTTTGAAAGTCATCAAGTCACCGAAAAACTCCTCTACAGTCACCTCCGACTCGCCTCCTCCCTACCCCCCTAAAGGGGGGTAGGGAGGAAGCGAGTCCCTAGAGATCAGATAAAATTATTTTTTTTCTCCCCAGCAGACCCCAAAGGCCCCCCCCTCCCCCCCAAGTGCCCGCCCACCCCAAAATAGTGCCCCCCTCCCCCCCTCCCCTCCCCATGCATCTTAAAGTGCCCCCCTCCCCCCCTCCCCCTGCCCCTCCCCCCCATAGAAGCCTCCCATTGGCTGGTCCAAGTCATGTGACCAAAAGGGGGGCGTGGTCTGTCTATTATCTATATTATGCAAATGAGGGAGGGGTTCAGGTCACGTGACCAAGGGGGTGTGGTCTATTTTCCAAATAAAGAGCGCTTCCGGTCACGTGACCAAGGGGGTGTGGTCCTATTATGCAAATGAGGGGGTCACGTGATCCATTATTATGCAAATGAGGGAGTCACGTGACCAAATGGAAGCCTCTGATTGGCTGGTGATCTAAGGGGCGTAGTCTATTATGCAAATGAGGGGGTCACGTGATCAAGGGGGCGTGGCCTATTATGCAAATGAGGGGGTCACGTGACCAAATGGCGGCTTCTGATTGGCTGGTGATCAAGGGGGCGTGGCCTATTACGTAATTCACTGATTCTCATGGATGTGATGCAACTCCTCTGTCTGACCGTTTTTGGGGTTTTTGCTAATTATAATGAACCCATTCATTGTTGTATGTAATTTTTTTTACCTATCATGTCCAAAAAGTTTAGTTCTAGCAGACTATATATGGTTTACCCTACTTATGTACCATATTTCTCCCATATGAGGCCAAAAACCAGCCAAAAATTGTCGTCAAATTTTACCCCTAAGCGGAATACCGTGATTTAAAAAAAATCAACAGGTGCACTGCAGTCATTTATGTTTTTAACTATAAGAAACTGATACTTGGCTTCAACCTGAGTGAAAATTTTGTATATTTTTCTCATATAGGCAGCGCAGGACAATTATAACTGTCTCGAGCCTACTTTCCTCTGTCTGACTGTTTTTGGGAATTTTTGTAGATTTGTAACCGTTTGCCATACCCCATGTACATTATAATATCTGAAGGTCTATAACATGTTCCATCACACATTTAATGTCATGTAGCATTGGGTAGAAAAATCTCCATTCCTCATATTTGCCTCTTTTCCAAGCAGAGCGGTTATCAAAAAGTTGATGTAGCTCCATTCCTCTGTCTGACCTTTTTTTTTCAATCCAGTGGCCCATCCGGAGTTCATTTAAATAATTATGTACAATATGTCCATCATGTAGGCCCCATATGGGCCTCAAATGTAATCCAAACATTAAGACTGTGTGACTGACACAAAAAAATTTATGCAAATGAGGGGGCGTGGCCTATTACGTAATTATGCAAATGAGGGGGTCACGTGACCAAATGGCGGCCTCTGATTGGCTGCAGGTCGATTGAGTAATAAACAGTACTTAAGCATAGTCCCGTTCCGATACATATAATACTACTGACCACATACCGACTTCACTATATATCAAATGGGACAATATTGAGGGATAGGTGATTATGAGGGATATGGACTGGGCAAAACAGTTTGTGACCTAAGAACCAATTGCTGATGGAGGCGCGTAACTGTATACTGTAGTATCAGAGCTCGCCGACATGATACAGGCCAATTTCATACATCACATGGATGGCTGCCCCCATTAGAAACTGAATGTCAGAAAGCAGGCGAGGGTGGAAATCGAGGGATATATGGGGTTAGGAAGAGATAAGTTAAAGTAGTTGAAGTCAAGACATTTTGGATCCAAATATTGATAATTATTCTATAATTCACCAGGTGCAAAACTAGTTTTGAATGAGCAAGTGAATGAGTCTGGTTGCGAGATGTGGCAGGTGGACAGGAGCAATGGAGGAGGACAATGGAGCAGGACATCAAAAGTAGACTGTATAATTATCAGATAGATCAGGGAGGGGTAGGGGAGGACACATTGGGTGTGGAAGTCATAGAAGTCTCTAAATCTTTGAACATAAAGGGATAGGAATCCTAATACCTTCAACTAGCAACAAGAAAGATAAACCTTAAATACCAAAGTGATTTGGTAAACAGTCTAAAATGGATACTTACGCAGTGTTTCTCCAGCGTGTGTCGGTCGCCTTCTGCGTACATGTAAACGTCTGGTATTACATCTACCTACAGGTGTAATGATGCTACTAGTAAGAAAATATGTCACAGGCCACTGATTTACTCATCTAGGTAGCATGCTTCTTGCTGGTTATTTTTAAAAAGAGAAGCGGAATTCTGAAACGGGTCAGTGCCCATAGGTAGTGAGACTGGGTTTTCCCTGAAGTTTCTCAGTGTACAACACATATATACTTACATCACACTTGGGCCTGAGGAAGGGTGGGGTCCAATGTAGGGTAGACTGACCTAAAGGTAACCACGTACCATGAGATGTCCACCTTAATTATGTAGTCATTCGTGTATGGTATTGTACCTTTTCTCTTTGCTGGAAAGAGTATACTGTGATACACAAAAACAGAGCTAAATCATGAATGGATGACTACAACATTGAGGTGGTCATCTCATGGTATTTGGTTACCTTTAGGTCAGTCTACCCTACTACAATATGACAGGAGGAATGTGGCGAGGGGAGTGTCGGACTGGTCAGTTTCTAAGGAGGAGGGAAGGAAGTATTAGGATTATGTAAGGCCTAAGGTGCCATTGATTGTTATTGTGGATCGTTGGGTCATTTTCGCTCAGTGCCTGGACATTGCATGCATGCATGATAATGATGCTCACCACCCCCCCCCCCTCCCCCACCCGTTTTTTTTTCTCCATGAGTTGAGTTTGAGTTTTGATTATCACGTACAAGGGGCACTTTTAAGCAAACCCAAAATGAACAGTCGAGCGATTTGTTCAGGATAGATTTAGGATACATCTTATACAATCGAGTTCTCTGTCATTGTTCATGTTCAAATTCCCATTTTGAGATATATTCAGGTTCAAGATTACTAAGTCCCGCGGCTCTCGATAAAATAACCGTAAAACGTTCTTTCTTGCAAGTAGTCTAAACCTATCCCCTAAGATTATAAGGCTGTGTCTCATGCGATCGTAACAATTGGATAGACTTTGACCGGGTGACGTCTTTGACTGGCATGAGATGGGAGGTTATGTACATGGAAATGCCGGGAAATTTGTAAAATATAGTGTTATAACATAATAAAATTACATAAACTTTTTCTGCGGCATTTCTTTCTAAATAGGCCCCTTTTCAACTGTTTTAATCTTGCCGGTCAAAGACGTCACCCGATTAAATATGTCACCCGGTCAAATTAAGACGTCCCCCGGTCAAAGACGTCACGCGGTCAAAGACTATCTGATTGTTACAATCTCCTGAGACACAGCCATAAAGTGATATGTTTAGTTTGGGAGATATCCAATGCCCAGGATGCTGTTTCTCCACAAATTTGCGGACCCCCGTATATATTTGTGGAGCTCCGCAAATTTATCGAATGTGTATTCTGCAAATTTGTGGATGTCCGCAAATTTCGTTTTCTATACTTAAGCATACAAATACGGACCTCCGTATATATTTGCGGACATCCATATATTTGCGGACTATTTGAGGACGTCCGCAAATTTGTGGAGAAACAGCACCCAGGCACTGTATTGGAATGACATCAAATTCGGAGGGAATGAGTGAGGCACATTGATAGCAAGGGAAGGCGAGAAAAGAGAGGGCAAGCATTACACAGAGATATTACACACGTGTTTCATATGTGAGAGTCAAACAGACTCGGAGAGAGATTAATGGTGGGAGAGAATGAGTATATCAAATAGACTGATAGTTATGAGAATAGAGAGGAATTGAAGTGTATAGACTATTGAGAACCAATTCTTCAATTCTAACGGTTGACATTTGGAGTGGAATAGTGAGGCAGGGTCCCGTTTCTCCACAAATTTGTGGAGCTCCGCAAATATATACGGATGTCCGCAAATATATAGGGAGGTAGTATTTGTATGCTTAAGTAGGCCTACCAAAAAGACTTAATTTGCGGAGCTCCATAAATATATTTGCGGATGTCCGCAAATTTACGGACGTCCGTATATTTGTGGAGAAACACCATCCAGGGTGCTGTTTCTCCACAAGATACGGAAATCATATGATGCGGCCAAAATGGGCGGTATTGATGTGTTAATACAAGTATTACGGTGGTTCAGCCACTTGCTCCCAGGGGGCGCTCTCACCCACCTCAGCGCCACCTACCGGTCCCGGCTACCCTATGACGTCACAGCCCGGGGACGGCGTTCCTGATGGTGGCTGCTACAGACTGAACTTGAATAATTTTTTCTGGCATCGTTAAGTCGGTAGCTCAATGAGTTAAAAGTGTCAGCCGACGATGGTACTATGCTGGAAATGTGCCACTGATCACCAGGAACCCGCAGGTCATCTTTGTCCCCGCCCAAGCAGCGGCGCCCGGGATATACGGGCTAATAAGAGAAAGGACGGAGTGACAGACGAACTGACTGACCAGCAGCGGTCAAACAACATGGCCACCAACCAAGGTCAGGTGGGCGATAAAGAGGAGGACGACAGTTCCGTACAGATCTTGGTGGAACCAGACGAGGAGGAGAAGGCCCTCTTAGCGGAATACGCCGAGGAAGAGAGGAAAAGTAGGAAATTACGCCTCAAAGCCAAGATCGCGTTGATGAAGTCCAAAAACGAGGACTTGGAGGCTGGCCGCGGCGCTCAGCCGCAACATCAGCCAGCGCAGCCGCCTCCGCAGCCCCCGCAGGGCCCCCCGTCTGTTGTTCTCCCGCCGGGGGCCCCCAACCTACAGGAGGAAAGAGAGAGTAAGTACGCCATTCACCGCTTCCTCCCGAAACTTGATAAAATACGTGAGGCCAACTTTAATGAACTTATGTTTGGTGCGCTGGAGTGGGCGGTATGCTCCGGTATGGCCGAGGGGCCCATGAAGGGGTACCTTCAACACCTTGCCTACATGTGCTTTATGACTGCCTCCAACATCTACCCGCCCCTAGCCTCAGTGGAGTATGATCTGGGGGTCCGGGCTAACGCTGATACTGTTGGGATGGACGCCTTCGGCCCCTCTGACAGCAATCTGACTATGCGTCACTACGGGATGCGGTCCACATATGAAGGGCTGCGCATGGCACAGGGCCAGGGCGGCCCCTCCCAGTCTCAGCCCGCCAAGAAAAAGAGCTCAGGTGGGGGTGCCGCTAAAGCCCAACCACCCCTCACTGGAGCCGACAACGCTTGTATCCTATGGAATTACGAGTCTTCATGCCCCAAGGCGCAGAAGTGCCGCTTCCCCCACATCTGTAGGACCTGCGGCGGGGATCACAAGGCCCCCAAGTGCTCGAAAGGGAAATAGGATGAGGTGGGGCCCCCGGCGGGGGATGCTACCGTTACCCGGTGTGAGCGTCTTTCCCCGGCCGACGGCCCCCCTTCAGCGCCCCTCCGCCCCTCCCGCGCCGCGTCTGTGGCGGTGAGGCGGGAAACTGAGACGCCCGACAAGAGGCCCCGGGTGGGGATTCCCCCGGCGCCTGCACGTGGCGCGTCCCTCCAATCCGGGAACCCCCGCTGGGGCCCCCCGTCCATCGCGAGGCTGGAATCTACTGTCAAGGACTGTGATTGGCTGCGCGTGTCGCCAGGCGGCCGGAGCCACCCAATCAGAGGCCGGCTTCTATGCAGCTGGCATTACGGCGTCCAAGATGGCGGCGCTGCTCCACAACAAGGCAGGATCGATGTGTTTGATGATTGTGTTTCGGGTTCCTGCGCTTGTGTACATTATGTGGGCGGCTGTAGGACTCAACTACGCCCGTGCAGGTTTATAACCAAAGCCCTCATGCAGGGGGACCCCGACCCGGATTGGGTTTACGTGATACACGGGGTCCTGTTTGGATTCAGTGTGATGGATCCTTCGTGCACGTCCCAATACACATGCCCCAACTACGGCGAGGTTACCTCGGAGGCCAACTACCCCCTTATGAACGCCAAGCTTGTGAAGGAACTGGGTAAGGAATGTATCTCTGTTGTTGACACTCCCATGCTGTGCACCCACGCCCTCGGATGCGTCCCCAAGGGGGAGGGCATCAGGGGCATTGTGGACTGTTCCCGCCCCCCGGTCTTAGCCGTGAATAATTTCACAGACGGGGTTGCGGAGAAGTTTAAGTACAAAAGCGTCCATGACGTAACCAACATGGTAACCGGGGGGGAGGCCCTGTGTACCGTAGATATTTCAGATGCCTTCAGGGCGGTCCACACTCACCCCGACTCCAGACTACGCCAGGGCCTGACCTGGGACTTCGGCGCAGGCCAGGTTTTTCTGAAGGACAACAGACTGTGTATGGGGCTCAGCTCCGCCCCCTACTGCTTCAACAAGCTGTCTGACTTTGTGGTCCGTGTTCTGGGGGCCGAGGGGGTCCCCCGCTGTGTCAATTACCTGGATGACTTCTGCCTGGTGTCAGATTCCAAGGCCCAAGGCAGAGAGCACCAATGCCACCTGGTCAGGATACTCCGTCACCTGGGCTTCGACATCAGCTTCAAAAAGCTCACTGATCCGGCAACCACCACCAGGTTCCTGGGCATAGACATTGACACAATGGACATGTGCCTCAGACTCCCAGAGGACAAGTTATCCCGCCTAGCATCCACAGTGGAGGGTTACTCCTCTAAATCCAGTGCAACTAAGCAGGAGCTAGATGAACTAGCAGGCCTGCTGGCCCACTGCAGCACAGTGATCAGGGGGGGTAACACCTTTACCCGGCGCATCTATGACTTATGTGCCTCGGAGTCCCGTCCCTACATGCACATCTCCCTCACAGAGGAGTTCCATGAGGATATAGAATGGTGGTCGGGGTTCGCCGCCTTCTTCAATGGGTCAGCTAAGATAAAGAGTCCCAACACGCCCACCCTCGGCCTATACAGTGACTCCTCCTTCTGGGGGTATGGTGCCTACTCCGATTATGACTGGCTAGCCGGCCCCTGGGACACTTCCAACAAGTGGGCCCTCAAACTGGGTCACCACTATGAGGGGTCCACTGATGTGGCTACAGATGAGAACATCAACGTGCTGGAACTCTTTCCCATCCTGAAAGCTATCCAGAGGTGGGGGGACAAGTGGCAGGACTCCAAAGTGTGTTGCGTCACTGACAACACCCAGGTTATGTGGGCCCTCCGCAAAGGTCGCAGCAAAAATAAGTTCTCAATGTGTTGGCTTCGCGAGATCTTCTGGCTCTCTGTCCATTATAACATCACTCTCTCGTCAGTATATATAGCCAGTGAGGATAATGTTTTGTGTGACAGCCTCAGCAGGTTAGACCTGCCTGAGTCAATCAGTAGAATAAGGAATCTCATGACAAAAGACAGTATGTGCTGCTATGATCTATTCTGTGATGGCTCTTCTTGCAGTTAAACTGAGGCAGCTGGTGAAGGAGTGCCAGGCCCTCCAGAGGCGCTACATCTCTGAGGAGTCAGCAAAGACCCGTTCTTCCCAGATGAACAAGTACTACAAATTCTGTCATGAGTTCCTCCTGGACCCGGTGCCGTGCCCCTCCCACCAGGTGGCGTGGTACGTCACCTTTATGGCCCGTACCCTCAGGCCAGTGTCGATCAGGAACTATGTCACCGCCCTGTCGGATTACCTCAAGACGGAGGGTGCCCCCCCCGTGGATTACGGCAACGTGGGGGTAAGCAGGGCCCTATCCGGGGCTAGTAGGCTGTTAGGGGAGGAGGTTCGTCGGGCGGCGCCCATACTACCATCCCTCCTCCTGACCATGTTCTCATACTTCACTGAGCAGCCTATACACAACGCCCTTCGGGCCGCCATCCTTACCTCATTCAGGGCCCTCCTGAGGAAGCAGAACGTGACCATGTCCCCTGCGGTCCTGCGGCGACGCAACTTTACTTTTCTCCCATGGGGAATGCTAGTGGAGGTGGAGAAAACAAAGACGATCCAGAAGAGGGAGAAGGTGCTCAGGATCCCTGTGGCCTTCTGCCCGGACCCCCAGCTATGTGCAGCCTACTGGACACGCCGGCACTTCCAGGAGGTGCCAGCAGCGCCGGATGATCCGGCCTTCATGCTGCCACACCCTGTCCCCTCCCCGCTGGATTATGACACCTACAATGCTGCCATCAAACACTTCGCCGGCTTGGCTGGGTGTAACCCCGCCGACTTCTCCTCCCACAGCATGAGGCGTGGGGGCACCACCTACATTTGGCTCACTGGTGCCTCGAAGGAGGAGATCCAGGCTCGGGGAGATTGGTCGAGTGATGCATACAAGGTCTACCTCACCTCCCCCCTGGAGGAGCGCATCTCCAGGGACATCCAAGTGGCCGCCACCCTCAGTTCTGTTGTGGCCCACTTGGATCATATGGCTGGCTAGTTTGGGGACTTACGGAATCAATGTGGACAAAATAAAATATAAACTTAAAATCGTTTCTGTTACCCATCCGCATCACGACCGCATCTTTGAGGCCAATTCCGCATTCAAATGCCGTATCATACGGACATTTCCTGTCCCTTTTACTAAAAGATACAAGAACCAGTCTACATTGCGGGAAACCCCTACGGAAATCCATTAATGACGTCATATTTCTCCGTATTTTGCGGAGTCCTGCTCTAGGCTACCGCAAACGTTAACTATTGGGAGGGATGTGTGTGTGTGTGGGGGCGGATTTCAAGGCTTGAATCAAGGACCACGTGCGTCGGCTCGATCGGGTGAAATCACGTAGGGAGGGGGTTGCTGTGTGCGAATACACTAATACAGCTTTTCACACATCATTCATACTCCGCCATGCCAGGAAGATAATTGATGCCCTGCCTGCAAGCTCTTGTGTCAGTTGACTTTTAGCTAGGCCTATAGATTTTATGTGTCCGTCGAATTTCAAGCTAACATTTTCTGTGTCCGTCGATTTTTAGCACAAAGTTTTATGGATTTATGTGTCCGTCGATCTTTAAAACCCTTGCGTCACATGTCACGTGTCGATTTTTAAAACCCTCGTGTCGCCGTGTCGCACGTGTCGATTTTTACCCATGGAGAGGCACAATTAATGTTTGTGTTTGTGAAAGTATATCTGACGTTGTTGATTTCATCATGAAACTCTAGTAGTTTCATGTGTGACATCGTGGAGGCTGGTAGGCCTAGTAGGCCTACGCCCCCCCCCCCCCCCCCCCCCCCCCAGACTGAGTTTCGTCTGTATCCGGAGGAACTGACGTGAGAGGATCGGGAGGCTTAGTGGGGGTACGGGAGTGGCTCCCCCCCCGGGGGGGCCACTCCCACATTTATGGATACCATGTGCGTACATCACCTTGAATTTGGACCCCTTTTGGCGGGATAAAAATCAGGAAATCAGGCCCCTTTTCTTAGGACACCACCCTGGATTTGCAAAAATCAGACCCCTTTTGGCAGATTACCCTAAAATTGCCAAAAAATGACCCCTTTTTGCGGGATACCCTCCTAAATTTACCAAAATTGGACCCCTTTTGGCAGGATACCACCCTAAATTTGGAGCAAATTCCCTCAAAATAAACCCCTTTTTAGAGGTACTTTTGGACGATTTGGTTGGATATTTCTGGCCCAAAAACGTATACCCCTTTTGCCCCAAAATGGCTTAAAAAGCAACCCTATTGGCGGGCCCGGGTGGGCCCGCCAATGGGTCCCAAAAAGGACCCCTTTCCCGCTACTTTGTGTACGCACATAGCTACTATAGAACATATAGGGAGTGGCCCCCCTGGGCTCCCCCCCCCCCCCCTCCCCCCGCGGTCGCCACGTCGCCTGAAAAACAGCCCGTATCATGTGGAAATGAGATACATGGTACCCCACCCTACGACCGCATCTTATATTAAATTTTGCGCCACATGCGGACATTTACATCTCCGCATGACGTGGAGAAACAGTTTTTTTCCGCATCTGAATGCGGACCCCCACATCTGAATGCGGACCTCCGCATGATACAGCTTTTGACGAGGAGAAACGATTTTGGCCCTTTTTATATTATATGGACCCTTTTTTAGGGATACGGACCCTCCGTATCTTGTGGAGAAACAGCACCCTGGTAGAAAGATAGAAGGAAAACAGGGATAGACGGCGATGTACAAGGTAAATGGGGCACTAAGAAATATGCGTTTGTGCATTACAACTGCGATATTTATGTGATTTCTAACGTGATTTAAGATTTGAAAATGCAATTTGGACACTTTGTAACAGTTGGATGTGGACCTATTGTCTTTTGTGGACAATTGGAAAATGCATTTTACCCAAACTCTTCTTTGAGTTTATAATTGCCTTGTGTGATGTTCATGAGAACAGTATTTGTCAACTTAGTGGTGAGCATGGCGGTATCATTCCGCTCGGCTTCTAAGTACGATTGAAACTCACCATTAGGACATATGCCGTACAGAGTACAAGGATGCTTTCCCATATTAGTGCTTTGACATGTTGGATCGAAACAAATGCATGTCTCCTAGTTGTATGTGGACCATACGTTTGGACATTTCTTTCTCTGCCAATTTCTGGACCCCCAAATGAAAAAATTACATATTATGATGTGCACGGAAATTACATTATGTCCTCTTTACAATGCAAACTGTCCTCATTTTACATTTGTCCACACTTGACTTTTACAAATTGTCACCAAAAGACATGGGGTATGTTGGGGGTGGGGATTAGCTCAGGCGGCAGAGCGTTGGACTCGGATGTGGGAGGTACCCCGCTGGAGTCTCACTAGCACCCTGCTGTGTCATGTTACGAACTGCCCCCTGCTGTGGTTGACATACAGCATACCAAAGGCCTGTCCATCTAACACCATGCCTGTGTAGTGTCCGATGTTAAATAACCATTGCCTTGGTAAAGGTGTAGGGGCGTGCTTTCTACTTTCACTCACCTCATAGATTCGATCACCATCACTTCCCCCCTTGGCATAATGTGAATAATTTGTGGATAACCAGCTTGGAACAAAATTGAATAAGTTTTGACGCACAAAACGTGATGAAGACTCGTCGTGTCATGTGGATGAAATGTGACACGACAGGGAAGAAATCCCTTTTTTTCAGCAAAATATCTGACCAATCTCATCTGTATAATAGGTTCAAAAGGAATTTTCTGATCGAACGTCTGAAATTATACTAAAAAATCAGAATACATTTGCACCGCGAGTCTCAGCCTCTGTGGTGACTCATGTTTTACTAAAAAAAACAAAAGGCCTGAGTAATAGTTCGAAGACAAACACAACAAGTTTATTGCACAATAGCTGGTATCCCCTGGGATACCTTGCCCCCACGGCTGGCCGACAGAGTTTGCCACATCAGTTCAACAATCTGCTCCTCTACAGTAACAATGCATATTTTTTTAATCAAATACAACAGCGCCATTGGTCAAAAACAGACAAAGCCGTATTTTGCGGCCCCGTTGAATAACCCGCGCTAGTATTCTGCGACCCTGTGAAGTCACCAAAACGAGACAAGGTGGGGACGCGCATGGATTTGTTTACATTTGTACAGCATAGAAAAGGTCAATTTATCTCATTTTATCTTATTTCGATCTGTTGAAGGGTCATTTTGATGTGTTGGTGGAATACGGGCTGACTTCCAACTCATGAAATAACTCGGTCAATACACCAAAATCTGTGGACCTTTTGTCTATATTTGATGATGTAGGCAGAGGCATTTACAAGCAAACGTCAACATTATTTATGTTAGTGAGGTTCAGATGCCCTGTTCACACTGACATTAAAAGCTTTAACAACGTTGTCTTACCATGAGATGTATTGTCAGACAAAAGAGTTTTCTGCAGCAGAAAGTGTCAAATAGCCTCACTAGTTGTTAAAACCAGGTGTTGAATCTATCATGCATTGGTTCGAATTGCATAATGATGAAAATGTCCAATAAATACAGGTCACTATATTACAGTAGATGAATGTAAAAATCGACATGATTGTCTTTCAGTCGAGAAGTTTAGGTGGTTTGATTTCTGAATCCTCGACATTTCAAGTGTTTTTGTTTTATATGGATTTGCGCAATCTCCAATGCCACATTGATAAGCCCAGTGTCAGATAACGGCATACATTCTGTATGTATTAGCTATTATCAGGGATATAAAGTACTATACCCCATGCTATTATCAAAGGTCTTATAGGCCTAAATATATTTTCTCTGGTGATTGGCAATGCTCACTCCGAAATGTCATTATTATGATTAACATTAATGTTGGGAGTTGAAATGCAGTATAGGACCTGTACATCCAAGCACCATAATATGTACTTTCTTAAATAAATATTTCGTGGGATGCCACATAAAGTATATGGTCACAATTAGTCACTGCAATTTAATATTTATTCACGCTACAGAGAGAGTAGCCTTCAACATGTTATGATCTAGTCATCATTCACCAAATGCTTGCAACCAATTGAAATAGCCTAATTGTGTCCTATTATTAATATACTAGTTTGCAAATCAAACGAAATGCACAGGGTAAGTTACCATGATATTAATATCAACTTCTTATAATACTTAACTACCAAAAGTAACGATCTCTTATTCACATACCTACATTGTTCTCAGCATGCATAAACAAGCTTCATTGATATTATATTTTCTGTAGTTACTTATCTGAACGTACTCGTGTATACCTATCTATAGAGATGGCCTCTTAACTGTTATGCATGTTCTGACATAATGGAACTCGGGTACTTTGAAAACAAACTTGAACGCATGACAGTCTTCCTATTTGTACTTATAAAGCCAAATGAGTCTGTGAGCCGCTCGGTGATAGGAAGTGCCATATAAACCGTAAACTATTGTGATGCTTGCTGTGGTGACTGTATTTGTATCTTTTATGATCATTTGGTGTTGATCCTTTAAAGAAGTATGGCTTTTTATTTAAGAGAGCCTATTTTATGTGCATGTTGAGGGCTCTGTCTACAGTGACCACAAAGCCATCTTACAGGTCCACTTAGTGATTATACATTACATATACATTCTTCTATTTACATGGTTTACATGTTAGGATCTCCCCCTGGTCACTACCAGTCTCTGCCACTGCTAGAAAACTGTTAAAATGTTCAACATCAGTCCGGCCGGCCTATTGCCTAAACTTATCCTATTTACATATTCCGACAATTCCTTATTTCCTATAATCTACGCACGGTGAGCTCAGCTCTCCGGCTTCTTAAACCACTTGAGGATGCTGTCTTCGAAGTATTTTTTGGGGTTAGTGTAGGAGGTTTTCAGGCATGAGTTAAGCATGGTGACCATGCCACACGGTCCCGTCTCCTGGGCCACGCAGTTCTCGGCCCATGCCTCTTGTCATTTCTTGCGCACGGGCGGGACGGTGGTGCTGAAGAGTTTGCCGGTGACGGGACACACGTTCTTGTTCTTGGCGCAGTGTATGTGGGTGATGACGCCGTTGGGGTAGCGCATGAAGGTGGGCTCGGTAAACACCCGGTTACACACCGCACACGACCTATTATAAAGAGGGATATATTCAGTGTCAGTCACAGGCTTTCAAGTATCATTTTATATATCATTTGGTCGATTACTTTTCTTAAATAAGGGGTAAAAGTGACCAATCTAAAAAAAAAGAAATATTCAAATGGAAACACCTGAAGACAGTTTCTCTAATGTAAGTACAGGTTTTCGTATGAGAGAATAAGTTGGGGACAGAGGGACTACTACAAAGTACATGTATCTAGAGCCTATTCTGCAACGGCATTAGAAGTACAAGTACAATGTACTAATCTTTAAACACTTCTAACACGGCTATGGACTTGCAACAGTGGTGGGTGCTCTCTAGGATCCTACTTTATGAAAAAGGAATAAACTATTTTTCATTGGTTCATTAAAAGGGAAATATAAATAAGCGCCTGTTAAAATACCTACAAGCACCACACAACATCTATAGTTACTGATGGCTACTGACTATGCTGAAAATCTGGAACTTGTGGCTCTTGAGATTTATGGAAAATGGAAACAGTACTATGGCATGTTATGCCAAATTATTACTGCATAGGTCTAGTTACCACTAGGAGATTAAATTGGGGTAGAATATAAACCAGCCAGTTCCATAATGGTTCTTTAATGGTTATAATATACAAAGCTGCACAATGAAAACTCCACTTCGCAAATAGGCAATGCTGTACAAATCTGTTATAGCACATGGCATAAATTATTGAAAGTTGAAATACGTTTAAACTCAAAGGACAAACATAACACTGCGGCATCAGTATCTATATTATATCTACCACCTGTTGTTAGCATTTGGGGGATTGGCAAGACATGTGTCTATAAACATGTGGAAGTTAAACTGTCACTGATGATAAGGGACGGGTCATTAGATGCCACATGGATGGGGGGGAGGGGGGGGGGGCGATTGTTGAATATATTCAAGAGGGTAAAGGGAAATAGATGCCTATAGTCGTGGGGGTTGGGGGACCAAACCTAAAAAGAACAGGCGGGGTAAAGGAGAAGTTTCAAATTTGCGATAAGGGTATTTTAACCTATTTGGAGATGGTAGATGTAATATATAAATCACAACACGTTGACTACCGACACGTCAGTACGGCTACATGCATGATGAGTAACACGCCCAACTTACTGCTCAGCACCCCGACTGGAAGGGAGCAAAGCGGAAAACAAACTACATCATTGACATCCCAATCCTCTATAGTAAACTGCTGATGGTTACAAACAGGAGTGAACCCTCGGTATATATAAAACTCTGTGATGTGAAAGTTTGCAAGTAGAGAAGTGATTGTTCCTCTGATGATAGAAAACGGCATGTGTGAAATCACAGACCTTTGATGAGTTATCATTATGTGTGTTTTTTGCGGTAGCTGTCCCCATATGAAGTATCACAGAAAAACAGTTTGTTCTTCTTTTCATAAAATCAGTTGTGTACACACTCCCACCCAGCGAGCAAACCCTCTGACTATACCACTATATCCCAAGACTTCTTAAATTAATAATGTATACCCATACCTTTCTTCTCCTAGTTGGACTGCTCCCCGTTTGAGTTGAATTGCCTCGCCTCGTACGGCCAGGTTATCTCCGCGAGCCAACATGCGTTCCAGTCTCGTGGTGCGCGCCTGGTTAGTCGACTTGCGGACAGACGAGACCAGGAACTGGTTCAGCAGACCAATGGACCAGTTGTCTGGCAGCATCTGTAGTACCTGATGGGGCAAGTTAATTGGGATATTAGCGATTAGAATAGTTGGCTAAATGTTTTACTAACGTTTTTTCCATTTTTGAATAAAATAATTTTTTAATAACATTTATTTTTTTTCTTATTTTTTTCACTTAACTGTTACTTTAAGTAATGACTCTTTTTTTAAATGTTGGCTGCCTCACTCATTAACGTTGTTCTTTTAACATTTCCCTGATGGATAATAATATCAAAGTCGTGATATGTTTTTACGAGGTTAGCAGGAAGAAGATGTGTTCACAAAACTGGTATCAAATAGTCAGACGTTCCATGACGGGTGAGAAATTAAAGCACCGGTTTTCCCAAAATCTGGCCTAGACCTTGATACCTTTGGTAACATTAAAATCAAAGATATACCACTCTAGTTTCTGACTATTTATGCAAACTGGTTGATACTTAAGTGGTTTACCTTAACTGTGTCAAAGTCGTTCTGGTTGTTGTTGAGTAAGGCCACAGCTGGCGCCACCAGCGGCTCCCGACTCCTGAGGACAATCAAACACATATTTTATAAACGTACTGTCTACCGTAAAGCCTCGCGTAGAAGCCGCAACTTCTACGAGAGTCAGACTCAGTTTTCTTTTGATACCGAACATGCCTATACCGGTATGTTAAAACTATATCTGGCATGCATGATGACAGAAATCTACAGAGCTAACTTTATCTCATAAACTGCACACAGAGATGTTGATTGTACGGATAATGATTGGTTGTAGCAACTAAGACACTTCCGGGGGTAGTGGTGGCGATGGGGTATTAAATGCATCACTGGCGAGTAACTCGCCAGGGCTGTATTCATAACCAGGGCTGTATTCATAACCGTCCTTAAAGGGTAAAAACATGCATGCAGACAACGATAATAAAACGTGTATGAGAGACGTTTACTCCATCAATATACACACATGATGGGCATTGTACTACTTGGGGTATCCACGCACGCACGTGGCTGCGCCCTGTACACTCTACAGTACTGGTTAGGTGTAAAAGGTGGAAGGTGGAGATGGCACCCAAAAGGAGAAATGCTTGTAAAATGTTTAATATCACATTAAAAAATACATGAACATTTTTCTCTAAATGGGAATGACATTCCCCATTAGTGGGTGGTTCAAATACCAACATAAGGGTTGTATTTGCGTCAGTATAAGGTGCAGAAGATTTGAATTACGGCCCCACCATGTGGAGAGGTTGATGGTGAAATGTACATGGTGAACGTGACTGGTGGTTTGGATTGGGGGTTACCATCTTCAGCTACAGTAGGACACTGAAAGGCAAACCAATCCATGCGCTCACTGACCATGTCCTTTTGGTATATTATTATATTATGCTTTATACCAAGGGATGGATTCTTAAACCCTAAACCTACTACCACATACCTCTCTCCCCTATAGGGGAAGATGGGAGTAGTGGTACGCTGTTCTACCCACCAGTACATGTATGGGACCCGTTACTTATGAACCACTGAATAGAGGTCAATATGCCCTTCATTCAGTAGAAAATGAATGCTAACTTGTACCAAAACGTACCAAATACCTCTATAGAGATTGGAGTAGTGGTACGCTCTTCTACCCGCCAGTACATGTATGGATAGCTCTACTTTTTTTTGTCTCCCCTATAAGGGGAAGATGGGAGTAGTGGTACGCTAGTCTACCTACCAGTACATGTATGGATACCTATACTTTGGCATTGTACTACTTTGGGTATCCACGTACGCACGTGGCTGCGCCCTATAAACTCTACAGTACTGGTTTGGTGTCAAAGGTGGAAGATGGACATGGCACTTAAAACGAGAAATGGTCCTAATATTTTAAATATGATATTTTAAAAAATGTTGATATTTTTCCCAAGTTGGGGATGAAACTCTTCATTATTGGGTAGGTCCAATACCACCAAAGCTGTTGTATTTGGGTCACTATGATGAAGATACGACCTGAATTACGGGCCCACCACGTGGGTGACTACTACTGCAATCTGCACCTGGCAGCTACAGTAGGACACTGAAAGGCAAACCAATCCACATTCCCTATAAGGGGAAGATGTGAGTTGTGGTACGCTGCCCCACCCACCTCTACATGTATGTGGATACCTACATGTGTCTCCCCTATAAGGGGAAGATGTGAATTGTGGTACGCTGCCCCTACCACCTGTACATGTATGTGGATACCTACATGTGTCTCCCCTATAAGGGGAAGATGTGAGTTGTGGTACGCTGCCCCACCCACCTGTACATGTATGTGGATACCTACATTTGTCTCCCCTATAAGGGGAAGATGTGAGTTGTGGTACGCTGCCCCACCCACCTGTGCATGTATATGGATACCTACATTTTTGCCTCCCCTATAAGGGGAAGATGTGAGTTGTGGTACGCTGCCCCACCCACCTGTACATGTATATGGATACCTACATTTTTGCCTCCCCTATAAGGGGATGATGGGAGCTGTACCAAGCACGTACTTCACATACAATGTACACATTCCTCTTATACAGATGTATGTCATGTATAGGAGAACTCAGCCTTGATTTCTTACTGAATAAAGGGCATATTGACCTTATTCAGTAGATAAATAGAGGAGAATTTGGCCTTGATTTCCTACTGAATAAAGGGTATATTGACCTTTATTCAGTAGATAAATACGGGAGAACTCGGTCTTGATTCCTACTGAATAAAGGGCATATTGACCTTTATTCAGTAGATAAATAGAGGAGAACTCGGTCTTGATTTCCTACTGAAATATACAGCAGTCCAACATTATAGCACTCCAATGCACTATATGGATATATATCTAAAACTGGACATCGACATCCATGGAACAGAATCCTTCCAACAGAAATCTATATTTAGTAGAAGTAGAAATCCATGAATATCTATATGAAGGAGAACACCATGTTCATGCCTATGAATATGTCTGTGTGTATGTTCATTTAAAGATTCAAGATTGCAACCATTCATTGAATGCCACCATGCTTTCAATGTAATCTCGAATTGCAATTGCAGTAATTTGATACTAATAAAAAAAAAATCTATTCCATTTTTCTTTCATGAACAGTTGGCATCCCATAGATTCAAGATGGCTATCACTCATTGAATGTCCCGATGTTTGAAATGCAATCTTGACTTGTAGTTGCATTAATTTGATACTATCAAAAAAACAAATCCTATTTGATTTTTCCTTCATTCAACCCATTCAAGATGGCTACCATTTACTAAATGCCACAATGCTTTCAGTGCAATGAAGAATTATAGTTGCATTAATTTGTATAATTCATATAAGAAAATTTCTATTTGATACCTTTTTCAAACACAGTTGGTTATCACTTTCTTGGTGAAATTCTCTCACCCTCAACCAGCGCAATGTCTGACCCTCTACCATGGTGACGGAGTCACCGAGGGAGTCATGCATCGAGCCCAAAGCGGGAGGGGAGTATTTTTCCGCAAAAATTTTTTTTTTTTTGCGGAAAAATACTCCCCTCCCGCTTTGGGCTCGATGCATGACTCCCTCGGTGACTCCGTCACCATGGTAGAGGGTCAGACATTGCGCTGGTTGAGGGTGAGAGAATTTCACCAAGAAAGTGATACCCAGTGTATTGACTCTGGTGTTAACCATATGACCGCCACAGAACCAGTAGAATCTATAGGACTAAGCGACTATAGCTTCCATCTACAAATACTCACGCACCTGGCTCACAACCATGTGCCCCAGTTGAACTCATTTCACTGAAATGACCAACAAAAGTATCAATGTATACTTAAAATGCCCGGACCTACTGCACACTGGATGTGTATAGGCCCAGCCATGCAAGTCCACCACTGTGTGGCACTGCATGGCTAAAACCTGATTTTTTCTATTTTTTAGAAAACAATCACCTTACAATTCTGAATTGTACCCTTAATGCTTCTGATGAGTCAATTGACGAAACCGAACTACTTTGTTGCTAAAACTGAAACACAAACAAATAAATATTTTTTGGGTTTCACCAGTCTACTGAGTCACCAGTGTCAAACTATTGGGTTGTTCTACCTATAGTACACCCTGTGGGAATATCAGCCTTTATAGGCCTATAACCATGGGTTGGACACTAACTTCTAAGACAAGACTGGGGTGTGAGATGGACTGAATAAAATTCAGACCATAATAAATAAGTCCCCACTGGGACTGAGTCTAGTCTACAGCTTGGGTGGTCTCCCACCCAGCTCTGACCTTGACCCAACACATAGACCTATCATAGGCCTAGTTTTGGGACACACCTTAGCAACAAGATAAACACTGACCTGGATTGGTTCTAGGTTGGTCACATGGCACTCTGTGAGTTGTAGAGGGAAATCAAATCCCCTGGTTCTGTGTCACATTCGGTCAAGCAAGGGTCCACCCCACACCTCGTCAGCAAGTCCGCCCGGACTTGCCAACCACATTTTTCAAACACAGTTGGCACCCTATAGGTTTAGGATGGCCACCATTCATTGAATGCCACAATGCTTTAAATGCAATCTTGAAATGTAGTTGCATAAATTTTATACTGTTAAAAAAATCCAATTTAGTTGTTCTTTTCATGAAGAGTTGGCACCCCATAGGTTCAAGATGGCCACCAGTCATTGAATGCCATAATGCTTAAATGCAATCTTGAATTGCAGTTGCATTAATTTGATTCTTAAAAAAAATACTTTCTTTTCTTTCTTTCATGAACAGTTGGCACCCCATACATTCAAGGTGGCTACCAGTCATTGCATGCCACAATGCTTTAAGTGCAATCACAAATTGTAGTTGCATTAATCTGATACTAATAAAAAAACTAATTCTATTCTTTTTTTTTAATTCATGAACAGTTGGCACCCCATATATTTAAGATGACTACCATTGATTTAAGATGCTTAAAATGCAATCTCGAATTGTAGTTGCATCAATTTAATGCTAATAAAAAACAAATTCTTATAGATTTTTCTTTCATGAATAGTTGGCACCCCATAAGGTGGCTACTATTCATATTAATGCAAATACAATGCTTTAAGTGCTAAATTACGAATTGTAGTTGCATTAATCTGATACTAAAAAAAAAAAAAATATTCTATTTGATTTTTCTTTCATGAACAGTTGGCACCCCATAAATTAAAAATGCACCCAGCACCCAGGTCAACAGCTATATACGGACACATGAACCTCCCCTGCCTGTTCTCCTTCAATGCAGAGTGAAGTGGGTGGGAGGGGGTGACCATCAACAGTGCATAAACACTTTGATTGGATGACAATGCAGTTTTTATATTACAACCCTAAATTTGTGCAACGAAAATCATCAAGAAATACTAAGTATTTTTTCCAAAGAATAGCTTTTCTAGAATGGCTCGATACTCAGAAATCCTACTGCGAATAAAAAAAAGTCAAATTCTGATTCTAAACACCTGAAAAGTGAGAAATGCTGGCGTTCACGGTTTATGTAGGAAATGTACTAAAAACACCAAAAATATGCAACAAAACCCTGATTTTCTCAAAAACTGTTCAGTAGGATTTTTTCTAACTGAGGTTCCAGTGTTTTCTACCCTCATATTACACATTGGCATAGAGAATATATTGGCACCTAGTCAGGATTTTGCCCTAGAAGCAATCTGTGAGGCAAAAAACAGCCAAAATGAGCCACTGGTCTGAAGTATAAAACTGGGCATCGATCACTATAGAGCTACAAAGAGAGAGAATCGATGTCCAGTAATAAAGGGTATATTGACCTTTATTCAGAAGATAAATATGGGAGAACTCGGTCTTGATTTCCTACCGAATAAAGGGTATATTGACCTTTATTCAGTAGATAAGTATGGGAGAACTCGGCCTTGATTTCCTACTGAATAAAGGGTATATTGACCTTTATTCAGTAGATAAATATGGGAGAACTCGGTCTTGATTTCCTACTGAATAAAGGGTATATTGACCTTTATTCAGTAGATAAATATGGGAGAACTCGGCCTTGATTTCCTACTGAATAAAGGGTATATTGACCTTTATTCAGTAGATAAATACGGGAGAACTCGGTCTTGATTCCTACTGAATAAAGGCTATATTGACCTTTATTCAGTAGATAAATAGAGGAGAACTCGGTCTTGATTTCCTTTTTTTTTTTTTTTTTTTTATTGAAACCTCATATTTTCACATGATCTTCCGGAGACAATTTGGTACCGGCCGTTACATCTTCTGAATAGTATAAATGAAGTGGACTTGATGTTGACCTATTAGTTCAACATGTGTAATATTATAGATAATTTCTTGTTATTATAGAATAGAGTTATGATAATTTATGATAAGGTATACGTTTATATGTGTGGAGATTATGATCTTCTTTCTTCTCCTCACAGGCGACGGAGCCTCCAAGAAGCTCCGCTGCACATTCTCGGCTTCCCGGAAGCTGAGCTTCACCGGTCTCTAGGAGACTGATGGTACTATCCACGCGTAATTCGGCCGCTTTCGCTGTCAACTGGATACGACAGACTATAACCATAAACAACTATGAATGTACAAGATGGGATGAGAGAAAAAATTATGAATAAAGGAATAAAATAATTAATGTATAGAGTTCTTGTTTTTTTTTGGTTCAAATTGCGGGGATCCATTTATGCCACAGAGAGCGGGAGGTTGTTACTTCTTTTTCTTGCATTTTTTCTTTTTGCTCTCCAGGAGAGCTGCTCGCTGCCCTTTCATGGCTGTACCAAACCACCTTTTAAGTCTAACTTTTAACTGGGTCTTGTGTTGTGAGTTTTGAATAGAGAGAGGGAGAGAGTTCCATAACTTCTTTCCTCTGTAGGATGGGCTACGCTTGTATACCGTAAGGGTGGGTCTGGGAAGTTTGAAGTTTAGTTTATGATCTGCTCTTGTTCTGCTCTTGGTGATGGGATGGGGGGTTTTGTTGTATTTTCTGTACATTAGTGAAGTGAGAAGCTCTTTTCTCCTTTGGCCTTGAAGGGGGATTTCACATAGCTTGTGTAGGTCTTCCACTGTTTGAGTTTTAAGACCTGCTTTTAAGATGCAGCGAAGGCCTCTGTTCTGGGTTGATTGTATTCTTTGGGATAGGTCTAGACTACAGGAGTCGACGAGGTAGGAGCAGTAATCAAACTGGGGCATTACCATATGCTTGTATACTTCCAGGGCTACTTCTAGGGTTAGGTTGTCTCTCAGCTGGCCAAATTTAAACACATGAAAGTTGGTCTTCTTTATGCTAGCTTTTGTGTGGGACTTGAAGTTTAGGGTTTTGTCAATGTTGGCCCCTAAATAGGAGAAAGTGTGAACTAGCGTGAGGGGTTTCCTGGAAACCTTTGGGGTGGCATCTGGGCAGGTCTTACAGCGTTGGGTGGAGCCGTACCAGGCAAACTTGGTTTTTTCCTCGTTTATTGTCAGGCCCAGTTTTTTACATCCTAGGACTAGTCTGTCAAGATCCCTTTGCAGTCTGTCAAGGGCTACCCCTGCATTTTTGTGGCTAGAATAAAGCACCACGTCGTCTGCGTAGAGCTTTATGGAGGATTCAACCGGGGTTTTTGTTAGATAATCTATGAAAAATATAAAGAGAATGGGGCCTAGCACTGACCCTTGGGGTACACCATATAGAACTTTGGTTGTGTCAGATACTGCCCCGTTTGCCGCTGTACAGTGTTGTCTATTGCCGAGATATGCTTCTAACCATAGTAGGAGTTTCTTGTTCATGCGAGTTTTTTTAAGCTTGTGTAGTAACATGGAATGATTCAAAGAATCAAAAGCCTTCCGGATATCGACGAAACAAGTTGCAGTTATTTTTCCTTTATCTCTTGCATCAAAAAGATCATGAGAGAGGTCAAAAATGGCCTCGGCTGTGCTTGTGTTTTGTCTAAAGCCATATTGGAGCGGTGATAGCAAGTTGTTCTCTTCGAGGAAATCTGAGAGAATAGTCTGGACTAGTTTTTCCATGATCTTACTCGGGAGGGGCAAGATCGATATGGGTCTCCAGTTGGTAACATTACTTAGGTCACCAGTCTTGGGTATTGGGGTGATGGTGGCGATGGACCAGTCGTTTGGAAATGTGCCAGTATGGTAGGAGTAGTTAAAAAGATATGTGAACTGGGGGCAGCAGATTGACATGCAGTCTTTGATTACTTGGGAGCTCACATGCAGAATACCTGAGGGCTTATGTACCTCAATCTGGGAGGTGAGGAAGCGTACCCTGCCTTCTGAGAATCTTTCTGCATCAGGGAACTGGCTGGTGTAGTGATCATCCGGCGAGGAGTAGGGGGGGGGGTGGGGACCCCTAACTTGTTGAACAGGGTTTCCCCTATCTGACTGTAGTATTCATTGATAAAGGTAGGCACGTCTTGGATCACTTCTTGTGTTGCTTTATCTAGTAGGTTTATTTTGAAGTCTTTTTTAGGAGACTTAAACAATGATTTTACTTCTTTCCAGAATTTGTGCGGGTCCTTCCTGTTCTCTTGAAGCTTCTTTTGTACAAAACTGGATTTTGCTTGGCGTACCGAGGTATTGATTTGTACTCTAAAACCCTTTGCTAGCTTTAGATCTAGGTAATTTTTGCACCTTTTAAAGCGCCTAACGTGATAATTCCTAAGGTGTATTAGTTTGGCAGTCTTCTGATTAAACCATTTGTTATGATAATCCTTAATTTTGAAAACCTTTATAGGGCAGAACTCATCTAGGAACTTGTTTATCAGTGCTAGGAGGAAGGACCATTTCAAGTTGATGTCTTGCAGGGTGTAGAAAGGGGTCCAGTCATGGTGCGTGAGGAATTCCCTGAAGGTATGGAAGTCATATCGCCGGTAAGACCTTCCTGTGAAGGTCTTGGTGCTGTGAATATTTCTTGACTTTTTCCTAAGCGCGCACACAGGCAGGTGGTCACTCATCAAGTTTGGTAGGACTGAACTTGAGGCGATGAACCTGCTATCTGTAAATATGTTGTCTATACATGTGCCTCCAGGTTTGTTGGGGTGTAGCCTCGTCACACTATTGATTAGCCATCTTAAGTTTAGATCCCTACAGAAGGTTTTAAGCTGGGTAGTGTCTGAACTTTGGGGATCTAAGAAGTCAATATTATAGTCTCCTAGAAACCAATTTTCTACATCAGGGTTGAAAATTTCAAGAAGTTGTGTGGTAAATTTGGTGAGGTCCCCATTTTTTGGTCTGTATATTGTAGTGATTCTCATGGGCTTCTGCTTCGGTACTTTGACGTCTACCACTAAACATTCTATGTCTCAATTGATTTTACTAAGCTTTTTGTTTTTGCTGGTGTAGGGATAAATGTCGTCCCTAATATAGCACAGGAGACCACCACCTTTTTTTTTCCTTTTGGTCCTCTTTCTGTCAATTCTATGGAAATCTTTTCCTGGCCAATCTATCATTGCTGGATCAAAGTTTTTATGTAACCATGTTTCTGACAGGGTGACATAGTCGAACCGGTCAAGCTCGAGGGCCACATCAACCAGTTTCTTCTTGAGGCTCCTGCAGTTAACCCTTTAAGGCCGACCAAAAATTTATTTTTCTGGTGATGGGGGCGAGACATTTTCACAGGAGCTTCCCCTAGGGCCGAGCCTTTGCTGATTCCCATAGAGTTATGTCGACTATAGTCGATGCTCGGCCAGCCATGGCGTCGACTATAGTCGATGCTCGGCCAGCCATGGCGTCGACTATAGTCGATGCTCGGCCCTAAAGGGTTAAAGTGGCATATCGAGATCCCCTTTAATTTCTTAGACTGTGCCCCAGAAGCCATAGTGGTAGTAGGGTGGGTCCTTTTATAGAAGAGATAAGGTCATGTGAAAAAAAGGTTGGTATAAAAATGGGTGAATGTATGATAGCTGAACACAGGTAAATGGTTCTGAAATTCAGCTTGATAACAAGTTGCCGTTGTTCCATGTTGCAGGTCCTAGAGGGCATTCCTTGCTGCAGCTCAGGCAAGGGGGATGACATGTACGCAGGTTTTGAATTTGAGCGGGAGTGCTCTGATCCTATGATCAATGTCATGGTAATTTAAAAATAATAACAGTGACAAGATAGTACTGAACATCAGAATTTTCTTATTCACTTAGAACAGGGGGGGGGGAGTGTGCATTTCCCAATGAGTAATGAGTAATATAGCGCATGCATGAACAAGTAATATATACCGTATCTAATCTGAGTCAGATACAAGAGGTTAAGTATGTTATGCCTTTGTATGAGAAATACAGTCTCTTAAAGTTAACAGTGCGTGAAGTGCACCCAAGGTATTATCAGTGGGTCTCCCAGAGACCAAGTCAAAAAGTGATGCACATTATTTGTGCCGAAGTACGGGTGCTTCTATAAAGTACTAGTAGTGAAGAAGGGAGCAGGTTTCCAAGATACCCACATATAGTTTCTACTGAGTGTAGAAGATGCGCCTCTTTTTTCTGGAGGGGGACTGTGATTCCGGTTCTTCATTGCTTACAGTGACTTTTATGTGGCTTGGGGGGGGGGGGTTCCCATCTGTATGGAGTGAACTGTCACATTTAGGCTTAGTGGTTCTTCTGGCTCGTCCTCATCTTGCATTTCAATGATCGTGTCGGCTGGGTAGTGAGTTGGGGGTGGGGGGGGGGGCATGTTGCCCCTCCTGCCACCATCATGATACTTAAAGGCTGCTTCAACCTCTTCGTCTAGTGATTCTAAGTCTGATGGGAGGTCTAGGCTGTCAAGTCTGCTTAGGCTGACTGTGCTTGGGGTGTTTTCAGGTGATTCGTCCAAGGAGGAGGAGTCTTCAGCTGGACAACTTTGCTGTGAAGTCGGCGGGGAGGAGGAGGGGGGGGGGTCTGGCTCTTCTTGGTCAGATTCACTGTCCGCCGAGTCTGAATACTGAGTAAGGTTTGGTTCAGACATGTGGTGTAGGTCTACTACATCCTTCACTGTTCTACTATAGCGCATGGCTATCATATTTGTTAGTTTTGGACCCGGGTCAATGCCATTTTCAAGCAGGCGGCTGAACTTGTATCTGGAACCTTGCTTCTTGGGAATGTTGCATTTAACATAGGTGTCTATGTGAGGTGTAAGGGTGCCTAGGTCTTGATTCCACTTAACTATTTCTATATTAAGTCGTTTGACCACTTCCTGGAAGTGTTCCTGGTCATAATCAAAGTGCTCTGGCAGATCAACCCGCCAGAGTTCAGCAGCATACAGTGTGGATATTATGATCTTAGAGTCAGGGCAGTGGAATTTTAATGAAGTCCACCAGTTCATACAGTCTTTCATTGAATCTTTTAGCAACATGATCTTCTGGGCAACGGAACAGAACAAACCCATCTTCATATGTTATGAGGTCATATAGACCGGCTGCAACAACTACAATGTCATATCTGCTCCCACGATCAAATTTTTTCTTCAGGTGTGGAATAAAGTCTGTGATGTGGGCAGTAGTACCAGTGCATGAACGTAGCCTGAATGGCAAATTCATCTGGATTTGGTTGTGTAACTCGTCGCTTACACGGGAATCAGTTAGGAGGAGGCAGGCTAGGTCTTGTAGGTTTTTCATGTTTACCTGTTGTTATTTCGGCGAAGGGGGGTGTAGGTGCTCCTGGAGCTCCGTGTATATTCTTTATATTCAGAGAAGTTGGGGGGTCTGTGTGTAGGGGTTCTATGGGAGTGGGGGGTGTCAGCTTGGTGCCAAGGAGGGTTGGCGCCCTGCCTGTAGGCCCTACTCTCTTGAGGTGTTGGAAAGGTGGCTTCGTAGGTAGGCCAGGGATCTTCCCAGCTTTGGCGTTCCCTGACTGTCCACTTGGGTTTATAATTTCTTTGAGATTCCCCGTGACTCCTAGAGTCGACAGAGTTTTTGCTGTAGTTATTGCTGCTGGTGTGACTCCTAGAGTCAGCCTGTCTCTCGTAGTTTCTATGATGACTCCTAGAGTCACGGCTAGTGTCCCTAGAGTAGGTCCTGCCGTATCTGTCTCTTGTGGCTGGGTGGGGGTGACCTGGATGTGGCCGATCATCCACACTTTCTCTCCTGTTTCTTTCCCCCTCGGCTGGGACAGCCTTCAGATGATGAACCAGCTCCGGCGTGGAAGGGGTGGCGTAGAGTAGCTCCTCCTGCGTGGGGGATGATTTGACTGCTTTGGTTCTCTTCCTGAGTAACGTGTCACGGACGGCTGTCAGTATTTGACCATGCAGATTTGTACCTGAGAAAGAGGAATTATCATAGACATCAGATGTGATGAGCGCTTTACCTCCCCATACTGAGTCGAAAGTGGCCTCAACCAGCTGTTTTGGAAAGCTGGAGGCCAGCCTGGATGCTAGGTTGGGGTGGGCTTCGAATTTGGCCAGGATCAAGGAATACATGAGATCCTGCCTGTATTCTTGCCACTCTAGTAATTTATGATCCGGGATTGTGATGGAGTGGCTGATCATTTTTATTGTAAAAGGGCAGGTCTCCGAGAGCACCTTCTTTTCCTTTTCAATTTTGTTGGCAAACCGGGCTTTGTAGAATGTATAACCTTGCTCTACGCTGACAAAATACTTATTTTCGCCCGACTTAGAAATGAACCTGAACGGGGACTCGAAGAAATTGCTAAGATATGCTTCTTTTCCGGCATATAATAGGAGGCCATTTGTTTCACGCGTGGGAGGGGGCTTTTGGGTCATCTTTTTCTCACCGTTTACCGTCGATCCTGCCTTTAAATCAGGTTTATTAGCTGTTTTTCCTGGAAGAGTTGCAGCGGTCACCACCTCGGGTCTGACGCACGTGTTTTGGTCAGCAGTCGGTTCTGGAATTTGCGACACGGGTGTGTTCGATGGCGCACCTGGGTTAGGTGTAGTGGCGGCTGCGCCACTCGATACAGTTAGCGCAGAACTCAGCGCGCCTTGAGCGGCCGTGTTCGGGGGAGAACTGTGGTTAGGTACTAAAGTGACCTTTTTTGGTGCATTTTGGTGAGGCAGGGCCGCTGCCGTCATTTCATCCAGGCGTGCTTGTATGGAGCTGGGTTTCGCTGGTAGGGGCTTTTCCTGTTTCTCTAATCCTTTGGACATGGATATTATCGCCTCTAGATCAGCGTCTAGCTCGACAGGGGCATTTGGTGGCCTATATTCCGGGGGGAGGAAAGGGGGTGGGATCTGGTCAAGCTGGTCTCCGTTATAGATTCTCCCCTGAATCTTAATTTTATCATCACAGGAGGGGGCCGGGAAGCCTCTTGCCAGGTTAAAGGCTGCAATTGTCCTGACTTTATGATGTATTTCTCTTACCTCGGTTGGGTGATCAAGTTGGAATTTCGCCCCTCTTAGTTTAGGGGTATTTCTGGGGGCAGTTGCCCCCTCTAGCAGGCGTCTGTGGGCTGTGTAGTTGCTCATAGATACCAGGACCGGGGATGTCTTGCCGGAGTCTGGTTTTTTGTTGCCTTTTCTGCACCTAGTTGCTCCTAGAACATCAACTGGGTTGAGGGGCACTGAGATAAGTCTGGCTATACTTAAGATTTTCCATTTCAGTTTCTCCCCCTCTTCCTCCTTCAGGTTGTAGACAATAAGGTTTCTTTCTCTGATAGGGTAGTCAAAAATCTTTGCAGGGGCAGTTTTTTCAGCTGTTGCAATGACAGTTTTTGAGGCTTCACTTGCATCTGGTCCGGCTGGAACACCAAGCTCCTCTATTTTTGACTCCAATGTGCTATTTCTGTCCTTTAATGATTGGATGGATGAGGTTTGATCAGATAGGGCCTTTTTTATGTCCTCCAGCTCTTGAAGAATTTGCGGGGGGGTTGTGAACTGCACAGCTGTGGGTTGGGAATTTTCTTTCAGTGTAGTATTCTCAGTTTCCAGCACTTCCAGGAGCTTGACATGACTCTCCAGAAGGCCTCGGAGCTGAACTGTGCTCTGAACCAGTTCATCCTGTGTTAATTTTAACTGGTCCACTGTCGCAGAGAGGGCTTTTGTTGCATTCTGGTTTTCCCCAATATGGAAGAGGTTTTTCTGTACCGAGGCTTTTATTATCCTACTGTTAGTGGTGTTGTCAGTGACAACATCTTTGATCCTGTTATTAAAATTGTTGGAGACCAGGGCTATGGCTGTGGATAATTTCCTGACCCTTTCTGAGTTGCCCGTGGTATAGACCTTTATTTCTTTCAGTTCCCCTTCCAACCCAGCAGAGGTGCCCTCCAAAGTGGTGACCCTGCTCCTTGTGCTTTCAGCAATGCTCTCCAATTCATCAATTTTGATTTTGTTTTGCTCACCAAGTTTTCTAAGTAGGTTGACGTCATCACTAAGGAGAGTGATTTGACCCGAAATTTTGGCATGTAGATCATGTACTGATTCTTTCATGGTGGACCTGAGAGAGGTTTGGACTATGTCTAGTTTGACCGATAGATCATACATGGTGGGGTTTGAAAGGGGGTGCATAGATTGAGGTACATCGGTTTGGGTGGCGACTGGGGAGGAGGTTCTAACATTCCTCAATCGACTACTATTTTCATGAGCAACTTCATTTGGCTGAGGGGAGATTTCAAATCCTGAGAAGTCGTTGCCACTGGTGTTGCCAGAGTCTACACTGGGAGCGGGAGAGGTGTGAAGAGTGAGGAAACTACCCTCTGTGCTATTCAGTAGCGGTGACAAAATTTGCGAAACATCTGAATGAGTTTCATCTCGAACGCTTTCAAACAAAACATTATTCGGCGTCGACTTTGAATCGGCAATCTCCGGGAGATCCCGAGCCTCGTTCTGGGACTGTTTACTCTGAATCGTATGCAAATGAGCCTCGGTTTGAGATTGAGTCTCGTGTGAAGTCACGCGAGAACTGGCGTGATGTGTCATGGCGGAATTTTGCAGCTGAAGGGAGACTTCGTCAAAGCTTTTGAACGTAATACAGGGCGATTTATCAATTGGATTTGTTAGATCGGTCACAGGTGATTGATCTATGTCTATAGATTGCCTTACCATGAGTGACGGCGTTGTGCCAGGTGTGAAGAACTGAGGATCGCTGTTTTTGCGGACTCGATCAGTGCGGGTCACGGTTTTTGAACTCCCAGAGTCCTGTTCGGTTTCCAAGATGGCGGCGCCCTGGTCCGCCATTCCGCCCTTGGTTTCTATGGCCGCTGGGGCCCCAGCAACGCCGGGTTTTTGTAGGGATTCTTCCTCAAAGAACAGCGCTGCTTCCATTTTTTCCCTCCTTGTCCTCGGAGTATGTCTCCCGGTCCGGATTGTTGATTTTGGGGACGGAGATTTTCTATTTCGCTTGTGTCGCGTGTATGTAGACATGACGACCTTCGTATTTCGTCATGGATGGCGGTGATGGCGATGAGTCCTGCAGATTTTCCTAGAAAATCAGTTTTTAAGAGGTTTGCAGGGGGTGCTGCTGGCGAAAATCATAAGATGCTGGGTCTTGAGGTATTCCTATGGGTTGAGTGCACTTCTGGAGGGGGGCTTTGGGAAAAAACCAGCACTTTTTAACTAAAATTACTGACAGCACTCCCTGGCGTGGACTCTACTCGTGAAGCGCCATACTGAATAAAGGGTATATTGACCTTTATTCAGAAGATAAATATGGGAGAACTCGGTCTTGATTTCCTACCGAATAAAGGGTATATTGACCTTTATTCAGTAGATAAGTATGGGAGAACTCGGCCTTGATTTCCTACTGAATAAAGGGTATATTGACCTTTATTCAGTAGATAAATATGGGAGAACTCGGTCTTGATTTCCTACCGAACTAGTAGTCATATAGTTAGGTAAAATAGATCAGAAAAGTTTGCCATAATAGACAAAGTATGCTCGGAGGCCCATTAGGCCACACCTAATGAAAAAGTTGGTCTACTGATTTTGTTTTTCAAAAAATGGTGAGAGCAGGCGATTTTTCCCCCATTTTTCTTTGGTTTAGGGATTTTAACCTTGAATCAATGGAGCGGGCGAATTTCTTTTTAAGACTAGGCTACAGTTAGTAGGCCTACAAATGTGTGGTAATCCCTTGTAGGTAGGCCTATAGAGAGAGCAGGCGCTACACATGGGTGGGGGGCGTAGGTAGGCCTAGCACTAAGTAGCAGTAGGCCTATAGAGAAGTAGGCTATGTGGGGGGCGTAGGTAGGCCTAGCACTAAGTAGCAGTAGGCCTATAGAGAAGTAGGCTATGTGGGGGGCGTAGGTAGGCCTAGCACTAAGTAGCAGTAGGCCTATAAAGAAGTAGGCTATGTGGGGGGCGTAGGTAGGCCTAGCAGTAGCCTATAGAGAAGTAGGCTATATGGGGGGGGGCGTAGGTAGGCCTAGCAGTATAATGGCCGATAGAGAAGTAGGCTATGTGGGAGTGGGGTGTAGGTAGGCCTAGCAGTATTAGAAGTAGGCTATGTGGCGGGGGGGGGGCGTAGGTAGGCCTAGCAGTATAGAGAAGTAGGCTATATGGGGGGGGGGCGTAGGTAGGCCTAGCAGTATAAATTAAATTCGACACGGCGACATGGGCCGTTTTTGGCCTTAGTGACATGGGACATGAGGAAAAAATAGATAGGGACATGGGACATGGGGCATTTCTTAAAATCGATATGGCGACATATGGCCATTTCTTAAAATCGATATGGCGACATGACCATTTCTTAAAATCGACATGGGACATGAGGACCCCCATCAAGGGCCCCAGTATAGAGAAGTAGGCTACGTAGGGGGGGGGGGGCCACAGGGGGTGAATACAGACTCGTACCACCAGTCTCCAACTCCGCCAGCCTCTGTAGGTGCGCTGATTGGACAGGCAGAATCACGGGGCAGCCGCCGCCATTTGGGCGGCAGGCGGCAAGGAAACTGCTGATCAAGTAAAGGCTTGTCTTTACCAAAATATTTTTGGATGCGCTATCTGCAAATATGTATTCCAAGACATTTAGCGTTCAATCCATCAAATGTCTTCGCAATCTTTGCAATACAGGCTGTTATTAATCAAATTCCCTCGAAAGACGGCGTCTTTCTGGCGTCAGGCGGCAACCACGGCAAAAGCACATTTGCCGGCTCGCCGAAGTCTAGTCACCGAAAATCAATAAAACATTCACTGGATTGCTGTCAGGGGTGGTAATTCGAGGGTAGAACCAATGTATTAGGGCCTATTTTGATTAATATTGATAGTATTGATGGTAGGCTCCCACAATATTTTAACCACAGAGCTGGGAACGGGAAAAATCTGGATCGATTGAGAGACCGTCTCTCTCGTGAAGTTCCCCGCTGCTACAGCAGTAGCGCCCGGCTAAGATTCATTCCGGGAGACGGTCTCAAAACTAAAATGGCGACTGGATTCCGGAAGATATGGGATCGAAATTTGTCCACCTATAATGATGTGACAGAAACCAATATAAGGGAAACAAACAGAAGATGTAGGAACAGCAATTATTTTAGCTTTATTTGTCATGCTTGATTTAGTGCCTGTTTAAGCAGAAATAGCGTTAATATAGCAGAGAAAATGATATTCACCCTCCTGCAACTTCAGTTTTGCCAAAAAAAAATTGATTTCATCAAAAAGTGAAAAAAAAGAAGATATATTTTTTGTGGTGAAAAAAATCATTTCTCAACATGTTAAGATATGGAAGTTCATTATGCTGCTGAAAAAAAACCATGATTACCTGCTGTATTTAGCTATTTAAATGGAAAATGGAAATCTGAAACTTGCATAACTATAGGCTAGTCGACCCCAGCCAGTGGTATGGAGGGGGAGTAGCACTTGGTGTGCTTAGTCTGGGTGCCTCCTCGCCAATAAAGGGTATATTGACCTTTATTCAGTAGATAAATATGGGAGAACTCGGCCTTGATTTCCTACTGAATAAAGGGTATATTGACCTTTATTCAGTAGATAAATATGGGAGAACTCGGCCTTGATTTCCTACTGAATAAAGGGTATATTGACCTTTATTCAGTAGATAAATATGGGAGAACTCGGTCTTGATTTCCTACTGAATAAAGGGTATATTGGCCTTATATCAACCCTTCCCCGCCCCCATGTGTCCTACTGTAGCTGCCAGGTGTAGAACGTGGCTGAGGGCGTGCTGACATATAAGCACCACTGCATTGGTAGCTACCCACGTGGTAGCCCCGTAATTTAGATCTTCTGCAAGATATAATGGCTTAAATACAGCACTTATGCTAGTATTTGGGGCTACTAATCAATGTAGAATTCTATTTCCAATTTGAGAAAAATATCCATATATTTTAAAATACAATATTTAAAATATTATGAGCGTTTCTCGTTTTGGGTGCCATCTGCACCTTCCACTTTTTACACCCAACCCACAACTCAGAGAGGTGTTTGGTCTTTTTAAGGTACAGTGATTATGTATCGATTTGTAATTATACCAGTCACCAACTGGCTCGATAGGAAATGAAGGCTGATTGTCCCCACATTTCTCTACTGAATAAAGGTCAATATGCCCTTTATTCAGTAATTTTCATGAGGCATGGGATGTCAGGATGAACATGTATGGGGTACAAAGTGACATATGACCTGTATCCAAAACGTACCACATCCCCTCTCATCAGGGGAAGATGGGAGTTGTGTCATACTGCCTTACCCACCCTTCACCCACCCATGTATGTGGTTATTTTTGGGTCCTACTATACTTTTAACACAACGGAGGGCGGCACGTGGCTGAGGTAGGCCAGCCCGCCAGCCAGCTTGTCTACCTTCTTACTGCAGACTCCCCCCCCCCCTCCCCCGCCATGTTCATTTTCATGTTGATTTCACCCCCGCCCATAACGGCCACTAAAGGCCCTACTAACTGTTTCAGTTACCCCTGTTAAAGGTGCAGATCTCGGTACCCCTCCAGTGGCAGTCAGAGTGGAGCCGGGACAGGTACTCAGCCCTATATATAGGAGCGCTGGGCCTTTAAATGGTAGCTACCCCCTCCACATACATGTACAGGTGGGTGGGGCAGCGTACCACAACTCCCATCTTCCCCTTATAGGGGAGACAACTGTAGCTATCCCCATACATGTACAGGTCACCGTGCAGGGGCGGATTTAGAGGGGGGGGCGGACCCGGCGTGCACCCCCCCCCCTATTTTTCTGTATATTTTAATTTGGCAATTTCCAATACCCCCAGTACATTGCCTATTTCACGCCCCCCCCCCCCTTTTCCAAAATCCTGGATCCGCCCCTGGGTGGGTGGGGCAGCGTACCACTACTCCCATCTTCCCCTTATAGGGGAGACAAAACTAGGTATCCACATACATGTACAGGTGGGTGGAGCAGCGTACTGCAACTCCCATCTTCCCCTTATAGGGGAGACAAAACTAGGTATTCCCATATGTATTTACATAATAACTGTACACCTTAATAAAAACACTTTAAAAATATATGTACAGGTGGCTGGGGCAGCGTACCACAACTCCCATCTTCCCCTTATAGGGGAGACAAAACTAGGTATTCCCATATTATATGTACAGGTGGGTGGGGCAGCGTACCACAACTCCCATTTTCCCCTTATAGGGGAGACAAAACTAGGTATTCCCATACATGTACAGGTGGGTGGAGCAGCGTACCACAACTCCCATCTCCCCCTTATAGGGGAGACAAAACTAGGTATTCCCATACATGTACAGGTGGGTGGAGCAGCGTACCACAACTCCCATCTTCCCCTTATAGGGGAGACAAAACTAGGTATTCCCATATATGTACAGGTGGGTGGAGCAGCGTAACACAGCCCTTATACTGCAGACCCTACCGCCCCCACCATAATATAGACCTCAATACCCATGGACACAGCGCCCTTTGATTGGTCTAGACATGGCTATAATTACAGTTGTTCATTTCCCCATCGCCCATAACAGCCACTCAAGTTGGAGTGGGTTCCAGGTGTGGGCATAATCCGATTTTGGGTACAGAATTAGGCCACAACCACTGTGGTGTATGGTGCCATGTGGTGAGGTCCGTTTGCTGAGTTCACCTTCCACTTTTTGACCAACCACGTAGCCCGCACATTGGATACCCCAAGTAGTACAATGCCACATGATGGATTTTACTTACTCAGGCCTGTGCAAGTTTGGGGGAGGAAACACACCTCTTTATCAATAAACGTTAAAATGACGTAAATTTGTATAAATCTACGTTGGCTGATATACAGTCAACTCCCTCTAATGAGGCCACCCTTGGGACTATGAAAAAGTGGCCGCTTTGGTGGGGTGGCTGCATTAGAGGGGGTCATTTTCTGTACATTGTAGTATGTCTGGGACTATGGAAAGTGTCTGCATTAGAGGGATTGGCTGCACTGGAGGGGTGGCCGCTAAGAGGGAGTTGACTGTATATGTACATGTACTGTGTAATTGGTATAGCATCCAAGTGGGTATCAATATAGTATCATTCAGAGATTATGTAAGAGGCGGGGAATATAATAGATGATTTATCAGTATCGAGTTAATCCTTTAGAAAAGGCCGCATAATGCTTTAATCGTCTATGCCTTTTGTTGTCATGATGCATGAATGCAAGTCTACTTCACTGGCAAGGCCTGTAGTCGTACATCATGCCGACCCTTGGGGATTGTATCAATCCCATAGGGTTAGCATGATGCTTGAATGCAGCAAGTTACTCGCCAGGGCTGCATTCATGCATCATAATGACAAAACACACAGTACAGGTTCTTTAAAGCACTATGCGGTCCTTAGAGGGTTAAACGCCAAGACGACTTACCCATTATTAGGGTCCAGGTAGACACCCAGTAGTGTCTGGAAGAGGCGCCTCCTGGCCTTAAGGTCTGCGTCCCTGGAGTTGACTTCGCAGTAATCCTCGGCCGCTGTAAAGTCTCGTATCTTGTGGACCAGGATCTTCAACGCCTTCTCATGGTCTCCAAGCTTGAAACACAATTCAAGAATTCGTCAGAATTAAAAGAATGATTGATCTCATTCTGTACACCACAGCTTAATATTAGAGCTGTTGTGGTAGGTATAATTTTGATCGGGGGGAAGTGGTTCTCTGCAGTTAAAAATCTGTTGAAACTTAGAAATGAGCGAATCAGAAAGTGTTACAGCGAGAGAGTTTAGAGTAAACCTGATCCTGCATAACAGTAGGAATATTATGATTAATCAAAATATCTGTTTTGGGTGAAAAGTGCATAGTCACCTTGCCATACAAGATGGCTGCCTCTGTGTGCATGTCCGTCTCCTTGATTTTACCGAGAAGTAGCTGGACACGGTAAAGGTTGGAGCTCTGTAGTAAATGCCGCAACTCTATCCTACAAAGGGCACATAAACATATTTAGAAGGGAAACTATATAAATATACCATTTATATAGTCATGTTCAGAACATTACTCCCACTGGATGAGGGATATATACTAACACTATTTTTGACCAGACAAAATATTTTTGACCTTAATTTTACATTTTTTTTACATGTGTTAAATATTTCTCAAATTTGCACATTCTAGTGAAAATGCGCAAATGTTTTACACTTTCCCACCATGAGACGCAGGCCCTGCGAAGGCAACTGGTCAATCAAGATTTCTTCTTTTTTGAGTAGCAAGAAGAAAATATTGTTGATTTTGAATACACTGTACTAGTAGAAAATGTAGCCTATGTTTATGACTAAAAGCCATGTGCCTTACCTGGCTTGTTCTAGCTCCTTGGGGTCTGCCTTCTCATCCTTCATCAGTTTGAGGGCACGGTCTAGGTAGAGCACCCCCAGGTGGGTATGGTACGACTCTTTCTGTAAGTAACATTATAATCAATACCATCATTAATACTTGCTCCAGAGTACATCATCAGAGTTATGCTTCCATTTCTTTTATTATAGTTACATTTTTTGTCGTGCCTGCAGGTCATACCCCCCCTTTCTGCGTTGTAAATCCTTCATCATCAGTAAAAGTAACGGTTGGATACTTCCTGCGTACTTTGATATTTCCAGTCTACTGGGAGTTATGTTGTAATAAATCAACATCCAGGAACTCGCACCTCTCTGTGCTCACTCTCAATGTTAGGTCATTTTGATATTGTATTGAGCATAATGTGGCGTGATAGACATATATATGAACCAACCTCTAGTTTTCGTTCATATATGAGGTATTGAAGGTAGATAACGACAGCTTGTGGGAAGCGGTGAAGATAATCAACAATAAGGTCCGGTCGTAACCGCTCTGATGGCGGTTCGTTCTCCGGCCGCTCTGTAAAAACCTGCATTAGAAATAATTGTCAATTTATACATTTTCGAATTCTGTGTAGACTAGAGAAAGTATTTAAGTTCCTTTAATAATATAACAGTGAACTCTTATTAAAAGGAGGACTGATACAAGGAATTTCCTGTTATAAGGAGTACGTTTCCATGGCCTCAATTGTCTATTATCTCTATATTCATTCCCTAGCGAAAGTCTGAGAAGGCCGAAACATGTAGGAATTTTAAAACACACTTTACTTTGGTCAAACGTTACAAGAAGCAAATTTTGCTGGTCCCAAGGCCCTCTTTATAACGAGATTCTTTAACTGTAAATGATACTTGAGGGGTTGCATTATTAACATTTGAATTAACTCTATTCATTGATATGAAATATTATTTCCTATTGCTGTCATTTCTTACCAAATCAGTTTGATCTACATCTATTGAATATGCTGACTGATGCTTTTCATTTTAAATCACTTGTATTTTTATTGGGAATTAATTATTTAGTATGAAGAACAACTCACCCTAACTCCTCGGGCTTGGTCGCGTTCCAAAACCCACTCTACGTATTTCCATACCATATCATGATCACTTAAACTGAAGAGTATTGAAACATTTATTGACACATTAAATAGCGGGCCTAATACTAGAAAATAACGCACTTGCATATGAAACCCAAATCGTAAATGGCAAAACTATACACATTTTCAAACTTAAAAATCCCTTTTTTGAAGGTTGGCTTTCTTTTACCTATTGCCAAATTATTTAAATTCATTTCTCATATTCATCTCAAACCTTTGAGTGATAATTATTTTCAGACTTGGTTAACTTACTTGGCAAGAAATTCTACAATAAAATCTATTCCAGGGAACAGTTCGTCAAAGAGTTCTCCATCTGCTATCCTGCAATGAATGAAAAGGGAAAAGACATTTTCACTATCCGCCGAATAGTTACAAAATGCCCTCTGTTTATGCTCCAGCATACATGCATATCAATGCCATATCCCAATTGTGAGTTAGGCCCTGCACAAATTGCCCAAAGTATGATACATATACCAGTGGTTTAATGTTCTAACTCCTGGTGAGAATTAACTGTAATGCGTTAATATTCACATAAACACATGTAATTCGAATAGACGGTCAAGACCCCTATGCACTTCGAATATGTTTGGAATTGGCGACTTTTCTACAAAGCATCGTAATGCACCCAGCTTACGGCAACGAGGTACTTACATTTTCTCTAAACTACTCTATCCAATTAAATTGCAATTCATTACGGGTGAGCCAGAAACTCATTGTTTAGCAGATCATGTCGTAAAGTTTATACTGCTTTAATTTGTTATGCCCTTGGTCGTTATGATGCATGGATGCAGCCATGGCGAGTCTACTCGCCAGGGCTTCATGCATCATGACGGCCCTCAAGGAGGGCACCAGCACCATAGGGTCGGCATGATACACGTTTGAGTACAGCACTGGCGAGTTACTCACTAGGGCTGCATTCATGCATCATGACGAGCAAGACTAGGAGACATTAAAGCACTATGCATTCCGGGGTTAAAAACTCTCAGCACCCAAATACCACTAAAACAGTTTGGAGTGGATGATTCCAAAGGAATGTGAAACTGGACATATCATACATCGATTTAACCGTCTATAATGCCTTCATCAAATTCCTTCTATTTTTCTCATTTCAGTCCACATTAATGTCTTCATACAGACCTTGTCCACACGGATAGCGCCTTGTCTATGTGTCCGTGGGTGCGGTGTAGCAGTGCCAGCGCGTGGTGCCGCTTGTATCGCTCTAACCACGGCGTGCAGTCGGCCACGTCCGCCCCGCTCTCACTCGCGATCATCGGGATCAGCTCGGGCGAGTTGAGTTCAGCATAGAGCTTCATGAGAGCTGTGTCTATCTCCTGGTAATATAAGGTGGTAAAGGTTAAAATGGAGTCTATTTTACTTTATTCACAGTAGTAGAATAATACTCCAATATTTTCATCTGCAAATAATCTGTTATAACTTGCATCCCTTTGTATATATCATGACAGAGTAGAGGATGACAGAGGAGTACAAACTGAATTTAATGGGACATATTTTACACGTTAAATTTTTGTTTTTTGTTTTTTTAAACAAATTGTAATATCCCAAATAACCGCACCTGTTCAACTCCTGTCCCTTGTTGCGTGTTCCGCACTTCTTCAAGGAAGGTCACCAAGAAGTTCTTGAACTGTGTGACCTTGGCCTTGTCGCCCCGTGACAATTGGTTAATGTCGGCAATCTCGTGTAACGCTGGCAGCGACCGGCTGAAGCTGGTGTTGCTAGGCAACAAGTCTGTGTACAACGTTATTAGCTGTTGGAGAGAGACATTTTAGTGTTAGTCTTCACTATGATTAATGCACGGTGGCCTTCCAAATTGGAAGATTTTTCTATCGATCTAGTTTCAAATTGTAATATATGTAATATGATAAATCAATCATGAATATGTACGAATTCTGCCTTTTGCATTATTAAACCGTCTATATTTTTCAAATACATATAATGTTTTCTATCATTCTAGTTAGCCTATAGTCAATAAAGAATCCGTTTAATATCGTTTATAACAATTCTCCCTTGCAAGCTAAAAGTTCATGATCGAAGTTTAAAAGTTGTTTTATAAATTGACAGAGCACTCACCTCTCGCACATCCAAACCTCCATCTCTGAATAGTTCTTGCGCATCATCAAAATGTAACTCGGAGAATTCTATAAAGCCAGCTTGCTGTTGTATTCGTTGGTACATCTGTCAAATACAAAGCTGGTTGCTGTACGTATAGTCATATTGAAAATGTTAAATCTCAACCAGGAAACTGGTGGCGGTGGTGGTGAAGTCATGGTTCTATTATTCATTATGAAAAGTGTTGCCCTTATTGTGGGGGGGGGGGGGCAATAGTGTTTGGCCCCTTTATAGCTACATGTAGTAGCATGACTAAAAATCAAAGGAGATGTTGACCCCTTGTGAGATTTAGGAGCAAAATTTGTTCGTGCTCCTTGCTAAAGTCTACCAGTCCCATAAACATGTCTAGTAACAGACGCTTACCTTCATGAATTGTTCCTTAGAAAGACCCGTTTTCCTTGCATTCTTGGCCAGGCCCAGCGCTTCCTGAACACGTTTGTCTTCTAACAAAGCTTGTATCTGAAAGAAATGAAATGTGGATATGAATAATGAACAAGCAATGGTCGGTTGGTTGGTTGACAAAATACCCTAGCCCCGTGCCTCCACTCTTTTCAAATTCGACATTATGATTAACATCACCAATGACCCAGGGCATCTTCCCACAGTATAACCCCCAAAGGGAGTGGTCATGTTTTGACGACAGGGGGAGGGGTGGCCATGTACGACATTGCGGCAAGGGGTTTTATCCAGGAATCTGCCCATTACAATAGTCATACCCCAACCCCTATGATGGCAAAGCTAAGCAAAGAACAGCCCCAGAATTCCTCTGAATCCCTTGTTATCATACTTGATGTAGGTCATGTAAAAGCAAGACTCTGTAAAGACTTGGATTCAATAGTACTAAATCCTGGAAGAATAGAAGAAAACGTTTTATTAATAAAGAACATCTCCCTTGCAAGGTGATGAAGATTAATAAATAAAAATTCCTGAAATGACATGACTGCACCACTTACTTGTTTCTCTATAGCTACAGGAGCTAGTGCATAGATCTCCTTACTGGAGGCGATGTAGAGGCGTCCGTCGAACTCCCCCAGCCACTGACCACCCTGGAAAGGTATGCTCTGCTTCTGTTGTTGATCTAATATGCTGCAATAAGGCAAAACTTTTTAAAAAAAATTCTAATCCACAAACTCATAGGGACACATATTTATAACAAGTACATTTTGTAGCAGAAAGCAGTTAAATTCTCCATATGCGTCCATATGGGACTAGTTTACTATGTAGTATGTGTTAATCCAATCCAATTTTGGCGTTTTAAATGGTAAAGTAAATTATCTGGGTACGCTATTACATACTGGTAAAACTAGGAAATTGCCCCTAACTTTGGTCATGTTTGCAGTCTGGTAGCACTGCTTACATTCAATGAGCACCCAAAAGCAGCAACATTTAATAAAGAATTACCTGTGAACTGTGATGAACTCGTCATTGAGTGCTAGAATGTAGGGGTGGGTGTAGGTGATGCACACAAGGTTGTCACTCCACTGGAGCGGGGGCCGCTGGGAGATACCGGTCGATGAGGCGAACATGCCGAGTGCACTGGGCGCGCTCAGTAGAAACTCACCCTGTATATATAGTTATAATTAGGTAAGTGAAAGAACACAAGAATACAAGCATAACTGGTTGTATGCAACATGGATAGAGTAGAATTGTTCCTCCCCGACCTAACATGGTTGTTTATACTTGTTTTTTATAATGTTAGTTCCCTATAAAGCTGGTATGTATATTATAGCGAAGAGGTATCTTATTCTTGATACAATACATAAAAAGTAACATTGCATGCACATCAGTAGATAGGTCAGTGAAAAGTGTTAAAATCCTTCTCCAAGTGACACAGTGAAGCTTGTAGAGCTTGGTAGACTTTTAATATACAGCAGTCCAACATTATAGCACTCCAATGCACTATATGGATATATATCTAAAACTGGACATCGACATCCATGTAACAGAATCCTTCCAACAGAAATCTATATTTAGTAGAAGTAGAAATCCATGAATATCTATATGAAGGAGAACACCATGTTCATGCCTATGAATATGTCTGTGTGTATGTTCATTTAAAGATTCAAGATTGCAACCATTCATTGAATGCCACCATGCTTTCAATGTAATCTCGAATTGCAGTTGCAGTAATTTGATACTAATAAAAAAAAAATCTATCCCATTTTTCTTTCATGAACAGTTGGCATCCCATAGATTCAAGATGGCTATCACTCATTAAATGTCCCGATGCTTGAAATGCAATCTTGACTTGTAGTTGCCTTAATTTGATACTATCAAAAAAACAAATCCTATTTGATTTTTCCTTCATTCAACCCATTCAATATGGCTACCATTTACTAAATGCCACAATGCTTCCAGTACAATGAAGAATTATAGTTGCATTAATTTGTATAATTCATATAAGAAAATTTCTATTTGATACCTTTTTCAAACACAGTTGGCACCCCATAGGTTTAGGATGGCCACCATTCATTGAATGCCACAATGCTTTAAATGCAATCTTGAAATGTAGTTGCATAAATTTTATACTGTTAAAAAATTCCAATTTAGTTGTTCTTTTCATGAAGAGATTGCACCCCATAGGTTCAAGATGGCCACCAGTCATTGAATGCCATGATGCTTAAATGCAATCTTGAATTGCAGTTGCATTAATTTGATTCTTAAAAAAAACACTTTCTTTTCTTTCTTTCATAAACAGTTGGCACCCCATACATTCAAGGTGGCTACCAGTCATTGCATGCCACAATGCTTTAAGTGCAATCACAAATTGTAGTTGCATTAATCTGATATTAATAAAAAAACTAATTCTATTCTTTTTTTTAAATTCATGAACAGTTGGCACCCCATATATTTAAGATGACTACCATTGATTTAAGATGCTTAAAATGCAATCTCGAATTGTAGTTGCATCAATTTAATGCTAATAAAAAACAAATTCTTATAGATTTTTCTTTAATGAATAGTTGGCACCCCATAAGGTGGCTACTATTCATATTAATGCAAATACAATGCTTTAAGTGCTAAATTACGAATTGTAGTTGCATTAATCTGATACTAAAAAAAATAAAATATTCTATTTGATTTTTCTTTCATGAACAGTTGGCACCCCATAAATTAAAAATGCACCCAGCACCCAGGTCAACAGCTATATACGGACACATGAACCTCCCCTGCCTGTTCTCCTTCAATGCAGAGTGAAGTGGGTGGGAGGGGGTGACCATCAACAGTGCATAAACACTTTGATTGGATGACAATGCAGTTTTTATATTACAACCCTAAATTTGTGCAACGAAAATCATCAAGAAATACTAAGTATTTTTTCCAAAGAATAGCTTTTCTAGAATGGCTCGATACTCAGAAATCCTACTGCGAATAAAAAAAAGTCAAATTCTGATTCTAAACACCTGAAAAGTGAGAAATGCTGGCGTTCACGGTTTATGTAGGAAATGTACTAAAAACACCAAAAATATGCAACAAAACCCTAATTTTCTCAAAAACTGTTCAGTAGGATTTTTTCTAACTGAGGTTCCAGTGTTTTCTACCCTCATATTACACATTGGCATAGAGAATATATTGGCACCTAGTCAGGATTTTGCCCTAGAAGCAATCTGTGAGGCAAAAAACAGCCAAAATGAGCCACTGGTCTGAAGTATAAAACTGGGCATCGATCACTATAGAGCTACAAAGAGAGAGAATCGATGTCCAGTAATTACCTGATAAACATCCCCACTTACTTCCCTCTCCCAATGACATCGCGCCCCGGCACCTACCTTTGTGATTCTGGAGACGAGGGGACGCGTCTGTTCAGGATTGTAGGGAAAGAGCTCTTGCTGCCGGCCATTCTCGTAGTTGACGATGACATACTGTGACATCATAGCGACGCATATGAAGGCACCATCCATGGCGGTAACGAGCGGTGGCTCCGGCACGTCTAGCGCCTTAGTCAGCTGGAGACGGTCTTCTGTTACACAGTACACGTGCACCTGCTTCTTCTTCAGCGCCACACACACCTACACAAAGTATTAAAGGGTCTCATCACTCTTACCAAATAATCAAAACTCAATCAAAACTCGCACAAACCTACACACAATATGAAATGTCTCATCACAAAGGGAGTGATCATTTTTTAACAACAGAGGGGGGGGGGGGGCAAAAACAGAACTAGATCAACAATTTTCAGACCTTCTCTGAGGTTTGTAAGATATGCCAAAGTTAGGGGTGCTGCTAAGATGTGATTTAGGCTTATACACGAGGTTTTACGGTTAATGTCTCATCACTCTCTTTTGACCGATCTATAATACTATAAATAATGCAAAATTATACTTTTTACATATTTGAGACAGCTTAATGCATTTTTTACACCGATTAAACTGGTGTTCTGAACAAACAATGTGGGTATTACCTCTACGCTGAAGGGGTTGCTGCTGATGGGGTTCTCGTTCAGACAAAACGAGGTGACCGACTTCACCCTGGTTCCACCGGGCATGGGCTGAAAATACACAACTTATCTTAACACAAGGACTCTATATAATCCACGCAATCAGAATAAGGCTTGCAGGGGAAAAAAATTGCCGAAATATCTTAAACATTTCGGCAAATTTTTTTTCCAATTAAATAATTTTATGAGTGTTTCAGTTTGTGATTTTCTGTGCTCCCATTGTTCGGTCTCGATGCCGGCAGCAAACAACAAAGGTGTTGCCTGGGAATATTTAAAGTGACATTAAATCATGGGTAAAAAAATATTATTTCATCTCTCTTTCTACTGTTTATTTTATGTGAAAATACATTTATAAGCGGAATTCTTTTTGAAAGAAAATTAAATAAAATTTGGACCTTTTTTGGGGACAGGGAATCCACAGACCAGCTATCTTTTGTTGGCATGGCTTTTTTTGTAAGCAAAAATCTACTAGCCCTTCATATATGACCAAAAGGGTGGTCTTCCAGTTTCAGGATGAAACGAGCTAGGTACGGTCAGAGCCATTTTTATTTGGCACTCTCTTGATAGGCAATGCCCCTGATGGTCATTATGCATGAATGTAGCCTGGTGAGTAACTTGCCTTGGTAGCATTCGTGGATTATGACGACCAAGGGTATATTCTACTAATCTTTTTTATCTTATTTTTTATTCTAATTTTATTTTTTAAGGCTATTCTACTATGGCCCTTAAAGGACTAGAGTTGCTGTATTTTTTTTCTCACAGTATTACTTACTTCCAAGTCAAACATGTTGAGCAGCATCAGTGTGTTGTCACAAAGCACGATAATCCGGTTGAGCGCTGAGGCCGCCTTTATTTGTGTAATCGGCTTTTTCTGAAATGAGGTAAAATATTTTAGAACTTGTCCTCATATCTTAAATAATACTGTGCCTATGAGAATTCATCTGGAGAAACATCACATATTTGTGTGACGAAATTCAAATGTTAGTGGTATACTTCATGGCTATACAGCGGTCAATAACACCAAACCAAAGTATCAGTTTTACAAAACAAGAGATGCATCAATAAAAGCTAAAACAAGTCCATTTCTTATGTACATAATATTAGGCAATACCCCTAAATTAAATCGGCGGATGAAGAAATGTCATGCACAGTACCATAACATCAATACATGAAACAATGGAGGAATTCTTTGACGACCCCCTGTACAGATAGTGGTTGTGATACAGATAGAGCTTGTACACCCCCCTCCACCCCATCCCTCCAACGCCTTCATCCCTCGGCCCGGGTTTCGCACTGACAGTATCGGGTACACATAGGATCCACAATTTCAAGCGCCTGATAGGGATGGCAACAGACACAAGACAAAGGGAGAGTGCACGTATGTGACGTTACATCTTTACAAGGATATGATGTAATAAAGGCGATAGCATTGGTAAAATAAATGGATCCATGTTATGTACAGGGTTGACATCATTACACCAATTTGTTGCTCCAATATGACTGGACTGTTTGGTATTGGACATTGTCTTTGTTTGGCATATCGGTACTCATACTGTACTGCCAAAATGTACCGATCGGGTAGGGGAAAAAATAATAGTATGCCCAGGGAGATATAGCAAGCACAGTTACAAGAATTCAGGCAAATAAATTTAAAAAATTTGAACGAAGGATATTGGGCATGATGATTGCTATGGTTACTCACTGGGGGTGAGGCTGATCCCTTTTTTATACCAGGACACAAACAAAAGAACTATTATTCTTTGCTTCTTCTTTTTCTGTGAACATTTCCATTAATTACGTTCGTATATTAAAGTGTTTAGCTAAAAAAAACGAAGAACCCCTATCACCAGAGCTATAGTCGATACATTCTTGAGGATTTTGATGTAGATCTAGACTAGTATACACGTACTTTAATGTACTAACTGAACGTCCACATTAGTTAATGAACGTTGTTTTCTCTATTAGGCTTATCAGTCTACATGTCCTACAGTCTACACGTTTTGGGAATTTCTCTCAAATAATTTCACTAATAAACATATAACGTATCAGGCATGTAAAACAAATACCCGGTTTGATATATCTAAATTCTAATATTACTCGTTCAACTTTATTTGGAATACAATGTTTTGCTATTAGTACATACCTGTGTTAAAAATTTCTGCCCCAGCTTTTCGCTGGTAAAAGTCAACCGTCCATTGACTGTCCGCTCCTCCACTTTGTATTGGATAACCATACTGAGGCACATCAAAAATAAGCATTGGTATTGAATAAGGATATGTATTGAGTTCTGGGAAAACTGGTTAACAATTAACGCATCATTATCAAATGAATGGTATCTGTGATTTATATCACAGTAGAACCAGGGCAATTGTAGGTCAAATTATAATTTAAGGGGCATGTCCACACTCATGGGGCCGCTACCACACTCATGGGGCCGCGACCACACTCATGGGGCCGCGTCCACACTCATGCGGCCATGTCCACACTCATGGGGCCATGTCCACTCATGGGTACGTGTCCTTGCAAACTCATGGTCAACTAGTGCTTTACTAAAAAAAAAATTAAAAAAAATAGTGTTCTACCAAAGGTAGAGGCAATATTGCGGCCTCAGAGCGTCTCAAAAAGCGTCTCACCCCGTTTTTACATAAGAATAAAGAGCATTTCATGCAAAGTTTGCTTGAAACCCCATCCTTTAGCATTGGGTTGAAAAAGTTGGGTTTGTGCTGTTTAGGTGACTTTTTTTCAATATCAATTTTGTGTATGAAATATTGCTTCTTTTGTTTCAATATTTGATGGCATGGATTGGCACTGATCAAGACTTGCATGCTGCAGCATTTAAATATTTTATTTGCAAATTTTTCACAGCAAAATAACACCCAAAATGCAAGTGATTTTTTCGGCAAAATTTGCAAAAATACCTGTCGTATAAGAACCTGGCACGAAGGAGCCATGGTTCAATAACTAATCTAAATCGGTTCTTTTTAACACATTGAACAGTTGGTTCAAAAATAGCGTGTAAATGTCAATAACTAAACATTTTTAAAAGAAAATTCCAATTACATTAATTGTCTTCAAAACATTAAACAGTTGGTTTGATCACAGTACCGGTATATAAATTTACACACAATAGTATTAGTGAATGTACTCACCATTCTGTTGTTCCTATGTACAAATTCTTTCCGCAACACTCAATGCATTCGATCTGAAAATATATATACCGTATCACAATTTCAGTGAGTGTGGAAACACATCCCCCAAAAGTCAAAACAGTTTTCTGAGAGTGAGACTTGTCACCTTTCCTAGGGAGTTCAAAATAGCATTGCCGCTGCCACTGTAGTCCGCCCGTTTCTGTGATCCAATATGCGCCCTTCCTAGAAGCACCCCCACTAGTCCATTGCATAAAAATAGCCCCCCTGACCTCATTTCTTGAGCTATAAAAAACACAAACCCCTCATTTTAATCACAATATCATGGCAGTCAACATGAATGGAGCCATTAGTGGAGAAGGTAAGAGTTTCTGTTTTCTGTGGCCTACAATATTATGGTGACATTCTTCATGTCAAAATGTGATAAATGAATATGACTTGTTAAAATTTGTTACCATGGGGATGTTGGTAATTGTGGTTTTGAAGACATATGTGAAATTCAGATCTGTGTGTCACTGCCCAATGCTGTCCCTAGCCATTTTAAGTTGACCTGTTCTGTCTGAGCTAGAAGGGTGCCTAGGGTCAGTGCTGCAGTACCACCAACTACTGTAGGTGCCCCTCTCCTGCCTAGATCACAGAAATGGGAAATATGTTCAGATGCATTCACCATGATCTATATCTGGATCTAGGTATGATAGAAACCTGACCTTTACAGATCTGAAAAGCTCTCATAGGGGTCTATACTAATGGAACCAATATGTATTCTTTAACTCATTTTTCAAAATTTATCAAACTCCCTACCTTTCCTACCACAGCTAGTCTATCATCACCTATATTATAATTGAACTATATAATTATACAGCGTGAGTTTCCCAGTCAGTAGGGTCACAGACTCACACTGGGACCGACAAGTCTAGTCATTTTCGGGTCTCTCTGTGTCTTTGAGCCAGAATACACTGTGGCTTATTATTAAACCACACCCCCTCTTTGAATAAATCCTCATATTATCGCCCCCTTTGCCGATGACAGCTGCGGTAGTCTGCCTGCATTCTTACCCTGTTTCGACTCTTGTCCCCGACTGCATCGATTCGCTCGATGGCAGGCACGAGATCAAACGCCCTCACACTCATCCTGCCGTGTGCTAAGCTGCCTCTGGACGGTACAACTAAATTAAAACCATCTTCTTCATCACCAGCAGATCTGTCATTTTATCTACCGGAAGTTTGGGTCGATTGTGATAGTGCCAGAGATATTCACCAGGTGGCGTCTTTGGAAAGTATGGTTCTTCTTTTTCTCTGCAGGTGACGCTTTTTCAGTTGTGGGGGGGGCAAGTCACGTGGGGCAGGGCCCTACGGTCCGCCCATGTAATCATACGTAATACTTCGCTGGTCCAAAAAAGTTCCGGCCTATCCTGTCTTTTAACCAGCGGTCCGGCTAACATCCGGCCGCCTCCCCCCCCCACCCCACCCCACCCTCTCGTCTATTCCCGTTCTGTTCCGAGACTCAGCGAGAACCTATCGTCGCCATCTTGAATCATCCATAACAAACCGCTTTTTTTAACCGCCGAATTATCCCGTCAACTGTCTGTATTATTCCTGCATTTTCACAATGTAGAAACCGTTCATATGAACAAATTAGTAATCCGCTGTGCAGTCTACCTGCTTACACTGCTGTACATCGGGGAGGATATACCGACGTCAAGCCATGTGCTGTCCCGACGCCTACACCAGGACGTCCTAGTAAGTAAAATGTCCGCGCCATTTCACTCTCCATTTTTCTCGGACATAATATACCACCAAATTATACTATACGTCATGTCAGTAATATGTAGACCGGTATGTAAGCTTCCTACTTTCGTAACAACAGATGTCATGGCACTGTAATTAGTATTCGGCAAGGGATAACGTCAATATTAAACGGGCTACCGTCCCTTCAATCTACACTCGGGCCGAGTCGGGTCCCCGCCGAGTCTGCTATCTATGTATTAATATTACTTCCTCAACGCCGTTCTCTCATATATAGGCGTAGCGTCTAATAATAAATGCGGATCAAGTACGCAAAGTCGGCATTTCTATGCAGAACCATAGCACCATACACTTCAATACACTTGCATATAACACACCCTCAAAATGCGTGTCTGTCAGTTTGGCAAATACGCTGTCACAATGTCAAAACATCTAATCTTTGGCACCAGTTCCGTGGAATCACCCTTATATCAGTTCATCTAAGGGAGTGGTCATATTTTTACAACCGGGGGGGGGGGGGGCATTTCGCGTGGAAATTTATCACCCCCTCCCCCTCCAAAGGGGTGAAAATGTGAAACCATCAACAAATGAGTTTTCTCGAGTATGAATACACCAGGATACAATGGAAATTAGTTCCACCATACAACTGCAAAATACAGCGCCCCCAAATCAAGAAATACTTCAATCGAAATACAGCATTACTTCAATTAGTACATCACCTGGGGCTCGCACCCCTTTTTCTTCCCCAAAAACAAGCACCTAAAATGCTCATCACATCAGGTGAAGATGTCAACTATCACACTGGTTCTCACCAGGGTTTATTGACTCAGGGCATTTAAGACACCTTTCTTTTTCTTTAAGACGTATTTTTGCCATTCTAAAATGCTTTTTACTGAACTTCAAAAATGCTGAATACTCAGTTTCTATTTTAGTTAAAAGATTGGGCAACATCAGGGGACAAATTTTTCCTTCAAAAAGTAAATCAATATCTCTCTTCTTCTCCTCACTAATCAACTGCATATTTTTCTCCCTTTCTTAAACACTTAAGAACTGATTATGACTACCCTCGAAATGAACTCTCCATAGGCTGCAAGGTTAAAAAAAATTGGAGCTGATAGAAATGCTATTCTCCCCATAAATAAGAAGTAGCACATTTCTCTCTTTCTGGCATAAATCTACCATCTAACATATTAAAATGCATTCCAATTAAGCTGAAATTCCCCTTTATTATTTAAATCACATAAAAGAACTTCAAATAATATTGTACATACCAAAAACAAGGATCACTTTTATTTACAATTTGGAAAGGGAGAAACCTTTTCTTTTAGGTTGTGTTGGACACAGACGTCAGAGGACAAAACACATAGATAGCCAAGATCGAGGGACATTAAAATCTGAATTTGGGCTCAAGGCCCCCCCCCCCCCAAAAAAAAAAAGTCAAGTGTTCAAATCTATTGTGAGTATACCCTTTTTTTTGCGTGACTTGCCTCATTCAGTGTGACTTTCTTAGGGCACCTGCGTCATGTGACCTATAGTTTGTGCGGTGCAGGTAGTTGTCAGTTCATGATATGGAAAATTGTGACGCACAATTTGGGTATGCTATGCGTAACGGTGCAGCCAGGATATAATAGGGGGAGCCAGTCAGGAATCCTGGAGAGAAGCTGGTATCAGGGTTCGAGCTAGCGACTCGCCAGATCGCCAGTGGCGAATTAAAACTCAAGCTGGCGAACCATGCTCCTATAGAATTTGCCAGACTGGCGACTTCTATCAGAGATTATCCTGGAAACAAACTTGGAAATACCTCATGTAGTATATCGTTGGAAAGCTAAAATCAAAGGAAAAACAGTCAGGATACTGGTACTCTCCTTCTGAGACATTAAGAATTTGAAATCTTAATTTATTTCTTGCAAAAAAACCTAGAAGTGGGCTACAATTCATTCTTTCAACCCTGATATGGCGGTGAATAACTCTTACAATGCAATTGACCCTCTGACTGTTCTTGTAATAGGTTGTATAATTGGCCAGTTATCCACATGGCCTTCTTATAATATAATAATACTTAGGATCTATTCAATATTATATCTATAAGCATCCCAAATGATTCTTCACAAGTATTCCTCTAGTCAGAAGAGTTAAATGTGCTCTATCTCTTTTCACTTTTAGACCACACTTCTTCTTCTTTTTTCCTTTATTTGGTAGGGGGGTCAAGGACAACTCAGGAAATTTCAAAAGCAGAGGAATAAATTCTAGAAAGGAAGAGATGAAATTAATGATTAATTTCATCTCTTCCTATTTTGAGATGTAAGTGCTCAGGGATTTCCCTGTAAATAGGGATTTTAAAGATCATTGTGCTGTTTAAATATATACTGAAAATAGCGGATTAAGGGTAACTGGGTACCTTTTCAGGGATTTTCTGGATACCCAACTTACATCCCTGGACCGTCACCGTCACGATATAGACTCCAGGCATTTTACTTGGACATCCCAATGTAGGTTGGGGGGAAAGGAAGGAAGATCCAACTATAGAAAAAAAACTTAAGCAAGACATTTCCCTATGGACGAGGCATTGCTGAATCCCATAGAGTTAGGATGACTATAGTTGATGCCCACCCTGCCATGGCATCACTATAGTCAATGCTTGCCCCCCCATGGCATCAACTATAGGCTCCCCCAGTTGATGTAGAAAAAGATAAAGAATAGCCCTCAGGATTGATTAAAAATCACATATGGATTCTGCTACATTCTCTTCATTTAAATCTGGCCATTTCAATGTGAATCTGGCTAATCCATCTTGGCACAAATTCGCCAGACTGGCTAACCAATAACATGTCCTAGCGCTAACCCAGGGTATGGTCACCAATGGATGCTATGGATAGTGCACATGGGTAAACCAAAGGAGCTGAATCCAATTCTGTTCTGTGAATGATATCTAGGTGGGAACAAGGTCAAAATCAAGATTAAAGGTCACGTCTTTATGCATCCTATTAATACAAGAGTGCACTATTTCTCTTTCTTACGATGATAAATGATACATTTCACTTCACAACTCTCCCTGACCTTGAGTCATCTGTGAGTTCACTCATACGCTTAATCCTTACATATTGAATGCCAATGTTCAATTGGACAATTATTGCCTGGAAATATAAAACTAATGGCGTGAAAGTTATTGGACGCTGGTGAATTTTATGCTGTCATTCTGCAGTCTGTGTAGAACCCTGCATCACGGCACAGGCTCCTGTTCCATTTAGGCCACTCCAAAAAAAAAGTTTCTCATCACCAAGCTGTAAAAAAATGACGTGGCTGTTTTTTTTAACAGTTTTTTTTACTTGAAGCCGAAATACATAGGGAAATTAGTATTTAATTAGTAAATCTTAGTTTCTTGGTCAGCAAAAGTTGTTCTAATGTAATTCAATTTCAGCTGACTGCAATACTGATAGCATAAGCTTCAATTTGATACCAAACTTTCCCAATATTTTTTCCAATTATAACACATTTTTCATAAAAAATTAAAATAATAATAAATTTACAGATCCTGATTTTTATGATGTGAGCGGTATTGAATTATCCTTCATCTTTTGGCGACCAAACGTTAGATTTGTATAGGTAGTTAGTCTAAACACTCTTCTTTAAGGTGACTGTAACCTTTAATTTGTTATATAATTTTAGGTCAATGCTACACATTTTTGATCCATTCAATAATAATAAGGGTCATTCCAGTGAAATCGAATTAGGCTGGCATTTTAGGTTAATTGTGAATTTTAAACCATTCTAGCACAATATTATCTCTTTCCTTGCTGCCATTTCAGGTGAATTGTTACTAATAATCCACTATTTGAACCCAAAGTAGACATTTTGGCCAAAGATGTCATTCTTTCTTTCGGTGATATTTTTATCATTAGCAAACTTTTAACCACCTTTAGGACCATACAAGACATTCTTTCCCCACATTTGCAAATATCTATTTCTTTTGTGCCATTGGATGTGAAATGTTCTCTTTTAAAGCACTTTAGTACCAGTTAGCAGACATTCTGGCCCAATTTTGTCTAGCTTACTATTTTACAGCCATTTAAGGTGTTTTGTCCATTTCCAAAGGGTATTAGCATCATATACAAGGCATTCTGCCCAAACAAGTACTTCTTTGCAGCCATTTACGGTCAGTTTTACAATTTATACTACACTTAGCACCATATAACAGGACATATTTCCCAAAAAAAAAGAAATTCTCCTGCCTTATCAGGTCATTTGTACATTTTTAACAGTCACAATACCGCAAAACACCGCCTGAAGTTGCGAATTGGCCAAAATATTGCTACTAAAGTGACTATAATATTGCCAAACACTGGCAAAAGTTGGGAAATAGGCACTCTGATAAATAAACAATAGACATCTGTTACACTCATTCAATTGAAGTCCGCTTTGTATATCCACCCGGCCATCTCGTATTATTTATGGTACCTTTATAGATCCATCTCTTTTCACTTAAGTCAGCATTATAGATCCACCCAACCATCTTGTTAATCTTGTCAGACTTTCGATCCACCAGACCATTTTGTTAATGTTACGTCAGACTTTTAGATCCACCCGACCATCTCGTTAATGACATGTCAGCTTCATACATCCCTCTGACTATCTCGTCCTTCTTGAGTCAGACTTATAGATGGACCTCGCCATCTTGTTTATCTTCCGTTATACTTATAGACCCACCTGTCCATCTGATAAATCTTATGTTCTAATCCTAATCATAGATCTTACCAGGCATTTCATAAATATTAGGCTTTGTCAGACTCTTTTATCCTCCTTACTTCCAGAGTTGAACTTTTATGGGGGGGGGGGCGGGGGGTTGTCAAATAACTTTAGACTCACACGCTTTTAGGGGGGCCTCATTTGCCCCCCCTCCATGCAAAATCCCTCCACTTGCCCGGGAGAGGGGGGGGGGTTATTTAAGACCATTCCCTAACCAAAGTGGTGAGAGAATACACAGAAAAATCAAAATTTGGTTAAGTGTCGAATGTGGCATTGCATTCAGACACTGTGCCACTAACTGTAGTGCATGGACTGGGACTGAGGCACAGTCCCAGTGACACTCTATTGGCAATAAAAATTGTCTGCCTGTTTCAATCACAATAAAACTGTAATTATTATGCTAGGTCGCCACGTCACTTAAATTTGTGCAGGAGTTTCAGGTAGCCTGTATTTTAAACAGGACTCCACAACTTTTTAGTTCGCCAGCATGTCTTTGGCACTCCGGAGCCATACTAGGTTTACGCTTATTACAACTCTATGAGAGATTCCGTGGATGCACAAACTGGAACTCACAACTGCAGGGTTCTCCGCAGGATGAAAAAGCACACCGTACATTTCGCGTTAATTTTGATATGTCGAGCATCGCGTCCCATAAGGGGGTTCAGGGTGACTCCTCCAAGACAATTTTGAAAAATAATGAATGTAGATTGGTATTTTTCTAAAGCATTTTGGTAGATTTTTTAAAAAGAAATTGCTCAAATAGGCATAACTTCTGTTCTAATTGGAGTATTTACAAAATTCAAAAACCTATGGATAGCTGAGAGCACACAGGCGGCGATTCTGAGGGGATTTTACACAGGCGGCTGTAAAAAGCATGCAGGCGGCCTGCCTGTGTAATCCCTATGTGCGGAGAACCCTGTCAACTGGGCTGGGTTATAATAACAGAAAACGCTAACCCAAACCCGCTTTTGATAGCCCTCTGCACTTTGAATAGGAACAGTGGTCAAAAAAATATTATTTTTGCATTGTCTGGTGTGTCTAATCCTAGATTTTGGTCCCATGACTTACTGACCTAAATTGGCTTATCAGTGGTCACTTGACCTTCTGTGTCATTGTGCAATACTGGCACTGCTTAATTTGTTGCCAGAAGTAATAAGACCAAATTATTTGCTGCGAGTAGTGGAGATCTCCCTTTTTTTCCAGAAGAGCAGGGTGTGTCTGTTCACCAATGAAAGTAGTGTAGTAAAACTTAGATCATGGTTGTAGGTCTGAGATGAATGACATAAACCAGTTTGCCTCCTCACATTGTCATAACTCAGTGCGCTAATGGACAAGGCATGGCCCTGACCCCCTTGTAATTTGACTTCATGGTTCGATTCCTGTGGGGGCGGAGGACTAGTTAGTGTGATTAGCCGCATTGGTGCCCCTAGTACAAATGCCATTGTTGATTTAGTGTATTTTTTATTCAATAAGATATTTTGTTCATGTGAAATAAATGGGCATTTGTACCCCTCTTAGGGGGTGGGGGCAAAAACTGATCCTGTTTTGGGCCAGAAAGCCCAGCGTTACCATGCGTCAAAGGGCTTGCCGCCGCTGATTGTAGTCTTCAGCCGTTTATCCGTTGAGTGAAAAATATTTCGCAGTCAGTGTTTGAATTTGATGTAAATCCCCTTGACTACTATTTTACAATAGCTGCTGGAAATGTGTGCCCTAACACTATCGCTATGTTGCTCCCTCATCCCTGATGTATTTTACTAATGGACACCAAGTAGCCAATATTTACATATATTATATAGTTTGGTGGACTGCTGTAACTATAGACCATATATAAACTACACGTCTTTATATTTTCAGATACGTCTCTTGCGAACGATGTCCATCCCCCTTACTCCAAATACAACGCCTCCTGTACTTACAGGTAATATATGTTTTCTCATCTACGTTATTGCTATCGCCCCCTCTCTGCAAACTTAGCTTATTGCCATGAAGCTTGATTATAGCCATTTTACTTATCCATTTCCAGATGTAACGGCGTATGTTGATGTGAGAACTAAGGATGAAGACCGTAGCCGCAGCATTGGTTTGCAGTTATCTCAGCTTGGTGCAAAGGTGGTTTCTGAATTTAACAACCAAGTCACCCATGTCATCTTCAAGGATGGATCCAAAGCTACTATTCTTAAAGCAAATAAACGTTCTGTTCATCTTGTATCGGTTCTCTGGGTTGACAGGTAGGTAATTTCATAGTCATTTTAACTTATACTTATTTTTACCAAGATTTTTCCTCTGTATTAAAGTATTCTGTATACCGTATTGTGGCGATAAAGCGACAGGGTATAGGGGCCTTGAAATTCCTTCCTAAGCAGTCAAATAGTTACTTTTAATAATCGCTTGTCTTGTAACAGCCGTCCAATTGAAGAGTAATCGCGGTGGAACTGTACATTCCAAACTTGTACTTCACCGCCGTTCCATTCGTTAGTTACAAATGTTGTTTTAATTACTTACTTGTATATTGCTTCTCTTTCAGCTGTAAAACCGAACAGAAGCATGTGGATGAAAAATGTTTCCCCCCCAACCTTCCTCAAACCGATTCCACACTGCCTTCTCTCCCACAAAAGGTAAAATCCGTTACATAAAATTCCACTAAAATTATCAATCTATACCCCAAGCAATTCAAATTTCGCATCTGACCTTAAGTATTAACGAAAGTTGTCTGAAAATATTCCCAAAACCCTCTTCAGGTTTTTTTGTCAAGTAGATGAGAAATCACAGAGACAATATATGGAGGTATTAGTCGTCAACATTTCAGCTCTTTTGAGTCATTTTCAGGACTCTTAAAAAAAATACCAGCCTAGTTTCATGATGACTTCAATCGGTGGTCTTGGTATCATTAAGAATATTCTAACACATTTAGTTAACCATGAGCTATTATAAGAGAGCACTGCAGGCGTATCTGCTGCAGGTCCGGACGTCACCATTGGGGCAAATACACTGGGTGCTGCATTGTTCAAGCCCAGAGGCTGTAATCAAACTACATCCTCGGGGTTCTAATTAAAAATATGAAATCCACAATGTCATGATAGTATGTAGGTCACTTTAGTGGGGTTATTTGGTGCTACTTGTTAAGAGAATCTACAAGCAGTGTCAAAGAAACCCACAAGGGGCATCTTGGTGTGTACAATCAGTGCTATGCAGGCTGTACTGGGGTGTTTTCTTTTAAGTATTAATATAAAATTCGATGCCTTATTGCACCTCATGAAATTTTATGCAATTTTTATACAGTCCCTGTCTGGTGTCATGTAATATCTATATCTACTCTTGCGACTTCTGCAGCTTTTCCTCATTGTTTTTTCGTAACTACTTTAGTAAACTACACTCATGCCCTGCATCAAAATTTCTCCAATTCTGGCCTTCCGCTTTTTACACCTCGAATTTTCCTACAATATATTACTTTGCTTTTTAGAGAAAGAAGGTCATGCAGCCTGATCTGTTTGAAGAGGAGTTGGCTAAAAGTGCTCAAAAATGCATCAAGCGTCGAAAGCGTGAAGTGACCCATGAAATGCCTCATCCCGTCAATCAGAGTTATGCAGTAAGTCAAAAACTCTTGCCTATAAGCGTATGCTTTTCTAAATATGGTTGTTTTATAATTCATTGTTAGTGCGTAACGGCATTGCAAAGTAATCTTTCAACCTGCCTTACGGACCGAGTCCTCCTAATTGCGTTAAATTTTCCTATACCTGGTGCCATTGGATAGTGGCTCTGTCGTTTACAAACATTTTGGCCTTACCCTAAAATCTCACTTATAGGTCGATTTTTATTTGGAATTAATATTTGCTGTAGGTCGATTTTTCTTGCCAAAAGTCCAATTCGACCTATAGGTGAGGTTTTGAAAAATAGTAAACCATTTAAAGAGCCAAAAAAAACTTCATTCTTAATACTGGAAAACATACCTTATTTTCTTAGATTATTATCCCTGTAAACCCAAATCTCTTTGTAGGGGTTGTCTAAAGGGCAAGATACCAGAAATAATAGTCATTTTGGCCTTGGAAAAAGCTTCTCTAGGGGGGTTCAGGGTGGGGTTTGCCCCCCCCCCCCCCCCCCAAAAAAAATCTCAAACTCCAATTCGACCTATAAGTGGGGGTTTCCTAAAGTTCAATGTATTTTGCTATAGGTCGATTTTTTCCCTCAAAATTCCAATTCGACCTATAAGTGAGGTCGACCTATAGGCGAGGTTTTACGGTAATATTTTAATATTGCCATCCATACAAAGCTAGGTATTAGCACCTCAATAGCGTCAACCCCCAATGTTGTATATCATAATTTTCAAGAGTAAGCGGGGTTGTAGGTTTCTTGGTGTTGAAATACCCTTTTGTACACAACGAGCGAGACAGGTTCTTATTCTTGCACCAAAGCCTTGAGTTTATATATAGACCATGCTCATCGTATTTTTAAAGTCTGTATTTTAATTAGTTTTCATCAATTTATGTAATTTTCTCTCTTACAGATTGCCCAGGAAGTATCTGCATGTATTGCTGCCTATTCGGAAGTGTTCCAAGACACCCTGCTTGCACCATCCTCACCTGTTTCTCCTGAGGCGTAAGTATTACCAAATCGCTATAAAAAAAATTGGTCCTCAACTGTCCAACACTTAAACTCTATCTTTGCCGGCGACGATAGGGCAGTTTTGTATATTCATACTAACCCCATAAGGTCACCGTCTATATCACCCTGTATACTTGATTCATGGTGTGGCTTTTGTAGTTTCTATTGTTCTTTACACCGTCCCTTTGAAACCTAGTATCCTTATCCAGGCACTTGTACACACTCTCAATTTTTAACCAATCATTGTTTCAAAACCTTCAGCCAATATGTTCTCATATATTTTATAATTGACCTCTGTTTCAGTGAATATCAACCTCTACGTAACAGAATAAGTTGGGAAACTGCTTCTACAACTATGGCGAGTTCTTCCATTGCTGTTGGTGCTGCCGCAGGCACTCCAGCCTCGGGTGTCATTGACCATTCTTTAGTACCACTGCTAAGTGCTTCTGCAGCAATTCTTAATCAAAATGCTACTGTTACACATGCCAATGCTGTGGCGGCCAGTTCATCAAACCATCCTATACTACCCCACCAAGGCGCTGCAGAGCCATCTCTGTCCAACCATTCCTCTTTGGGTGTTGCTGCTGATCTTCTCACTGAACCTGAACCTGGAGCACACCGGATCGCCACTGCGTCCAGTCCCACTCACCATCCTTTACTAGCTAATCTAGGCGCTGCAGAGGCAACTCTCACAGACCATCACTTGGTACCTCTCGGATGTGTTGTTCCAGACATGCTCACGGAAGATACTACTCCAGTGCAACCTCGCGCTCCTGTCAGTCAGACGGACCATCCCTTGTTACCCTACCACCGTGCTGTACAGGATAGTGTCACACACCATCCCTCTTTACCTCGACCTGGCCCTACCGTGGCTGAGCCCATGGACCCTCCCTCTCTTTCCCAGCAAGATGCTCCAGCGGCCTGTCTCACGCAGCATCCACCCATACCTCGCTCGTCTCCTGCTGCACTTTATGGTAATACTGTGGAGTCATCCCTCCCTACTACAAGTGCCGTGTGTTCAGGTGTAGATGTTAAAGCCACTTGTGGCAATTCCGACGATGCCTCTCTTCATGGTGATGGCGCCGCAGCCCCCTGGCGTGTGACTGGGCATCCCTCACTGCAAACGGATCCAGGTCCTGCCGACTGGGGGGATACCGGAGATGCAACGTATCAGGATGATACAGCTAGTTCAGTGACCACAACGCCAGCAAATTGCAGCCCTCCCGTTGAACAAGGGGCCTCGGTGGACAATGGCCAGCCATCTTCACCCCGCCAGCCATACTATCCTGAGGAGACTGGTAATTCCGACGATGCCTCTCTTCATGGTGATGGCGCCGCAGCCCCCTGGCGTGTGACTGGGCATCCCTCACTGCAAACGGATCCAGGTCCTGCCGACTGGGGGGATACCGGAGATGCAACGTATCAGGATGATACAGCTAGTTCAGTGACCACAACGCCAGCAAATTGCAGCCCTCCCGTTGAACAAGGGGCCTCGGTGGACAATGGCCAGCCATCTTCACCCCGCCAGCCATACTATCCTGAGGAGACTGGTAATTCCGACGATGCCTCTCTTCATGGTGATGGCGCCGCAGCCCCCTGGCGTGTGACTGGGCATCCCTCACTGCAAACGGATCCAGGTCCTGCCGACTGGGGGGATACCGGAGATGCAACGTATCAGGATGATACAGCTAGTTCAGTGACCACAACGCCAGCAAATTGCAGCCCTCCCGTTGAACAAGGGGCCTCGGTGGACAATGGCCAGCCATCTTCACCCCGCCAGCCATACTATCCTGACGAGACTTTATTCCGGCATGCAACCCCGATCAAAACACAGGTCTGTATATCTTTTCTCTTGGCAGTGCCCCCCCCCCCCCCCCCACGTGCATATCGGGAACTCCCATATTTTACCCCTTTTTTCCTGACATCGGATAGTGGTATATTTATATACCCCTCCTGACAACTAGCTGTAAATGGGAGATTTTCACCCAGCCCATTGTCGCGGAACCACAAACCTAGTATCACTGTAACACGCTAGCTTATGTATATATTGAAAGGCAGGCGTAACGCTTAACTTTACTTTTCATATGTCCAGAAATTTACTTACCATGATATTGTGTTCATGCTTGTAGTTCAGGGTTCTCCAGACTCAAAAATCGCACTGTAAATTCTGGCGCCCATGTCTAAAAACGTGCATGTAATGTCTCTATAGATATGTATTATATTTGTGTTCTTTTAAAATATGAAGTTCTAAATGAGTATAATTTTAGTTTAAATTGATGGATATAACGATTTATTCGATTAAAATGTCAATACCTATAGATAGCCAAAATGACCCGGCGGCGATTCGGGGCAATTTGTCCCCGGCGGCAGTAAAAACAACAATGGGGAGAGCCCTTTTTGTTAATGAATATAGTTACCTGATTACCCTTTCTTTTCAGGCCGACCCACTACTATATTTCAACTCTGCCCAGCAGGCTTTTCAATACCTTGATTCACAGTCCGACAAAGACCAATCCCAGTATGTTGTTGGTCATTCTGACAAAGGTTATGGTTCGACCACTCTTCAAGGTGCAGTTACTTACTCCATGGTTTAATTCATTACCAATAACAATTGTATATTAATAACAAATAAGGAGTAATGCATTCACAAATGACCTTAAATACTTAAAAACTTATTATCAATTTCTTGAAATAATGTGGGCGAAATCCTTTTACCAACTTCAATTTCACGTCTTGTCATTGGAGTTAAATACCAACCATCAGCCTCCCATATGGCAGAACTGTTTTATGTATATTGATACGAATTTTACCTTTTTGTTAATGACGGTGTGGTGAGCTGTCTCTATTCTGACTACACGGCGTGTGTTATAACATTACCACCAACAACTAATCACTCCCTGGTAAAATCAAAATAATTTGAATACCTCTCATTTCCAGACATTCGTGATACAGGTTGCGTGAATTTGTGGTGGACCGACCGAGCTCGCAAGACGTGCAAGCCCCCGATTCCTTCCCTTGGCCATCCTTTTCTCATCGTCGGTCTGAAAGAGTATCCCTGTCGATATGGTCCAAATACTCACCATTTACAGTCTGATCGAAGAAAGGAGGTGAGCTATATCTTTCATTTTAAAGATATTTTTCGTCCATTTTCCTTTAAAAAATCTATCCAGTGTAAAAGATTTGTATACTAGTATCCTGGCTTGTATCCTAGCTTAGAGAAAGGGTTTTTATCCTCAGTTTATTTCTTTCCTTATAGTTTGCATTCATCTTTATGCTAACCCTTTAAGGGTTGTACCAGCAGCTCCTCTGCCGGGTGGCGCTGGATAATTGTGGAGACAGCGTTTGTCTCACCTACTATACCTCATGGCGGGAATGTCTTAGCATCTCGCAAGTAGGGTTGGAGTAGCGTAACATTTTCAATCTCCAACCCTGAGTCCACGGTAGAACGTATGATGGGGCCAGCTTGGGGTCCAATGCATCCCTGGGTGGTGATCTGTTTTTTCTGATAGTTGTAACCATGGTTCAAGTGAACAGTGTTACATGCATGCATCTTGCCTTCTTTACACAACCCTATAAGGATGGTACCATGGTTCAAGTGAACACTGACGCATTCATGCATCATGTGCTCTCTACAATAACCGTCGGGGTGGTACAATGGTACACTAAGTGAAAAGCGATGCATTCATGCATCAAGCCTTCCTTACAATATCCCCATAAGGATGGTATCATGGTACAATTGAACAGTCTATGCATCAATGCCTCATAACTTCTTAATACTTATCTTTTCAGGAAGGTATTGTGCTTCGAGTGAACCGCGATGTATTCATTCAGCATCCCTTCTCATTACTTACCCATTTAGTATGGTTTTATGCTTCGAGGAACTGCGATAAAAGCATGCACATTAATGCATAACTTATCTTTAAAAACTGATATGTGTTTATTCTAGAGTCGTCAAAAGAAGCTGGCCTCCACACCTAGGGTGTTCATTTCCTAGATCCCTAAACTTTGAATCCTAGTATACTGCATGCTACACAGTGCTTTTTTCATCATTGACTTCTTACCGGGTTCTATCCTTTCTTTTTTAGGCTAATCGTGAGTCCGGAAGGGAAACTCCTTTTCTTTTCCAAGACACCATCAAACAGAACTGTCCTGCCAAAGCCATGGTCAGACACATCATTCTGTTTCCCGACGTTTTTGTAAGTACCACTTCTCCTACACCCTCTTTAACTTCATCCTTAAGCCACTTATAATACTATTGTATGGTGCCGCCATAACTTATTGTCTTTTAATTGCAAATTAGGTGAAGTCTGGCAATAGTTCACATTTTTATTAAAGACATGTCTCTTATATGTTCCTAATTTCTACTTGTTGACTCTGGGGCACCACCCAGAGTCTTTTACAATGGCTCGGGGAGGGTATATCAAGATAGTCAAAGTTCAACTTCACCGCCAATCTTCAGTGGCGAATACTCACGGTTTTTGTAAGACCTTTTTGGTACACTCTCTTCAAGTATTTGGAATTATCTTGCATTGTATTTATATGGCAGCTATCTTGTAATACTAGGTGAGACGCTTTTTGTAAGACCTTTTTTGGTACCTTTCTCTTCAAGTGTCTTGAATCATCTTGATTTATATTTTTATGTGGACAATGATCACCTCCCTTACTAAATGACGATAAAGATAACCAAGATGGGAAATCTAAGTCAGTCCACTCAATGCCGCCAGTCTGCATGTACAGTACCTTCGTCAGCGACTGACGGGGGACCCAAAATGTCCAGGGCTAACCTATTCCACGCATACGTCGTCGTTTTTCTGGTCTTTGCAGGCAAATGAAGGGGGCAGATCCCCACAGCCGAGTGCTCTCGCCCACACCCACCTGCTCACCAACACCTCCCTGCTTGCCCACACTCATGCTCACCCACACCCACCTTCTTGCCTGACTCTGAATAATATACAATGCAGGCACATAACTTAAGGGTAGTTCCTAACAAGGAATTTATTTCTGATCCCAAAAATGACCAATACCTGATTATAACAGTACCATATCTAAGTACATGATAAACCACCGACCCAGCTGAGTTTCTCAGTTAATCACCCTTACCCAGATTCATTTGTGATGTTAATCACATGGTCAATACTTTTCTTTGGTCACACTGGAGATACATACTGCAGCGTTTTTAATATAATTATTCTTGTGCTTCCCTAGTGTTGCCCGGCGAATGCTACGAAAAGACAAAAGGGGTCTGCGATGAAAGTACTGCGAAAAGAACTCCTCGATCCCGACAATGAACATATTCCACATGAACATCGCTTCTACATCCATGTGCCAGTCACCGACGATCACGGTGATCACATCAAGGGTGATGTAAGTATAATCCTTTTCTCTCCTATTCGGAACAATCTTGATGTGACGAGTTTGGATGCAAAACGACACAACGCTAAAACGCCAAAATATAAAATTGGGAAAATACAAGTCAGAGCCAGTGGCTATGACAAAATATAAAAAGTTGTGAAAAAAATTCATTAAAAAACTGTATTCAGTTCATAGGGCCTGCTGAAAATATTTTTTTTACAAAACGATCTAAATCTACTCCACCAGACATATTTATTGCACTTATGGCTTTTAAATTTTTCATGCGTAATGTCTAAACAGGTGTTATTATATATACGGTTGCTCTCCATCTATAAAAGTATTATCTTATAATGAAATAATAACTTATTTTGGCGAAATCTGAGATATGGTTACAAAAGTCAAATTTGATCACCATTGTGTATTTATGCCATTTTGCAAACAAAAACTGCTTTTGGTTTTAAGGTCGTTTTGCCAGAAAACAACTTATTTGAATTAAATTGAATCAAAGAAATCTTTAAAAATACACTGGTTGGCATTGTATTGAATGCCTACTTACCCAGAAAAACTTTTAAAATAATTTTGAAATGCCTGTTACCTCTTCAGGGGTATACACATAAAAATCAGCTTTTGGATTTATGTCATTTTGCCAAAAAAAGTACTGTATAATGACATTTCAATCATCTATTTTCACTTTCGATCAAAATCAAGGATTTGCAAAACCAATGTCTAGGTGTTTCCTTTATTCGCCATAATTCATTAATAACTGACAAAATGTTTATCTATTCACCAGTTCTTCAAAATTACAAATATGCTGTTATCTCAAAACTCGCTAAATGGATTTACGACCTTTGGCATCCAAACTCTTCATTTCTTCTGGTAAACGGGAAGTAGTAGTGTGTATATGGAGATATATAGACATAGAATATAAAGTTCTTTATTTTCTACAACCTCCCCTCCAGGCTTTAACAAACCAGTCTCAGTTTAATGCATTACTAGTTCTCTACCCGCGGTCTCACATATCATGCAAGTTCCCACTTTTGTGGTTGTGTTTTCTATGATTTCTGTGCATTATTTCATTGCATTAAATTACCTCCTCAGTACGCGGGTTATGGGCGCAAGCTGAAGCCAGTAATACGGGAACGGGTGGAAGCCCTTGCGCGTACAGGAGCTGCCATCGACACCATTGTCGCGGTCATACCGCACCAGATCGAATTTGAACTGTTCCCTGGTCGCCAGCAACCCTCCGCTCTTGACCGAGGCTTCAATCCTGATCACTCAACAATTTATGATATTTCCTACAGGTATGTTCACTCATCTTCGGGCTCGCCTCCCAATTGATACGTGGTAGTTTATTACTGTTATATAATATTTGAAATTGGACTGAACAGGGCTGCCAAGTAGTACGCTTTTGGCGTATTAGTACGCTTTTTGGCCTCATTTTGAGCCAGAATACGATTTTGCCTTTTGAGTACGATTGAGTACGCTTTTGAGTTATCAAGTAAGATTTTTCATTAATTTTGCTGTTATTTTACATATATTGAATACGATTTTCACTCACTAAAATTTAGAGGCTGTTTAAGTTAATTACAGGGATAAAAGTCTTCAAGTTTCCCCATTATTCACTCCCCAAATTGTTGTCAGTGATTTCTGAAAAAGTCACAAAATCTCATATTTTTAAAAGGAAAATCTTTGAAATACCAAAAAAGTTACAACAATTTTCAAACAAAATTTGATATGTAGTTAGGGAAATGTCCAGGAAAACTGAGGGAATTTAGAATTACCTTGTCAGTGTACTGTTTTAACCCTAACTTAAGAATACGTTTTTAGGACGAATTTTGGATAAAGGGAGTACGCTAAATACGCTTTTCGGGCCAGAAATCGCCCAAAAATTACGATTTTTGAAGTTTTCAGGTTGGCAGCTGAATGTGTTTACTGCTATGGGGACTAGCGTTTGTATGGGATCATGTGTGACTTGGGGATGGGTTTGGGGTCTGGCACTGGTTTGGGGTTTGTGTCTGGCTCTGCTTTGGGTATCGGGCACATGTTGGTTTTCTTGTCAGGTTCTTTTTGGCGTTGCATGCACTACAAACACACACACACAACCCAAACCTACCCATACACGCTTATATAGGGTCTATACACTTGCAAAGAACCATGCACATAGTAGTCCATTACCTAGAGCTTAACATTCTCCTTCGCTCTTTCCTTATTTACCAGAAAAGACAAGGCCTCAAGGTCTTCTAAGGATGATGTCCTCAATCTCGGCGCTGAACTGAAGAAATGGTATGCACAATTTAAGCAGAAACGGCGGTACATCAAGAGGCTGCAACCGGTGAAAAGGATGCAACCCATGCTTGTTCTGTTCCAAACGGAACATCAGAAGTACCTGCTCGAACGCTATGGAAACTTCATGACAATGATAGATGCCACCTACCATACCTCCAGGTACAGGAAATTGGCCCTCTACTTCCTGGTGGTTCCCACCAACTGTCGCTTCATGGTCGTTGCTACTTTTTTTATAAGTTCCGAGACGACCGAAGCACTGTATGAGGCATTGCTGCAGATCAGTCAGTGGAACTCGGGCTGGAAACCCAAGTATGTGATGTCTGATTCCCAAGAAAGTGCAATCAAGGCTTTCCACCGCTTGTTCAAAGGTAAGCTTCTCATCCCTTTCTGCTTTAGTTCTTTCATCAGGTACCCCTGTTGTCTGTACACCGCATCTGGGTCATTAGTCGAAGGATATAGGGGAATATTACACTGTTTCTGTCCCTATTGCCATCAATGAGTTGTGTTGGGGCTGATTGAGCCAGTTTTTGTCTTTCCAAAGAAGTCCGCGTCAATTGCTTTAATGCCCTTAATCAGAATATCACAATCTTATCGCATTGAATTTCGAAAATTTCCGATTACATGGTGCCTCAGATATGCCTCAGATAGGGCCAACTCAGAATGCAACATTTTATTAGAGTATGTTTCTCTAACGTTTTGAACCATTTTCTGAGCAGTTTTCCCCCAGAAATGCCTTATTAATAAAAAAAATGTGTTTTATTTTTATGTCCCTTTCCCAGAAGCGATACATCTCATCTGCCAGTACCATTATCTGGCTGCGTGGCGGAAGTGGCTCGACAAGCGGAGCAGCAATATCGAGTACGATTCCAGAGCTCCCCTTCGTGCCATGATGAAGGATATAGCACTTGCGCCCACCTTTCGGCTCATGAACGCTGCCATTGCTACTCTCCAGGCATCTCCCCACTACACTCCCCGAGTGCAAACATACATGGATACCACTTGGCTGAATAGGAAGAAGGTAACCATCTCCACTGTGTTTTGCTGCGCCATTATTTTATTTCACTGGAGTCCTTCGGCCTCTGGCGGATCGTATCCCTACCCTACCCTTGGCCCTGATATGACCTACTTGAGCTGACCTGACCTGTCCAAATAAGGCAGACTGCCTGTGTCTCAGAATAGTCTCCCGTTGTGAGTTTCCCCATGAGTAGGCCCTACCGATCTAGCAAAGATTCATTGAATACGTTGTTGAACTATTATAAATCCTCCCACCTATTTCGCTTCTGATTTTCATTATAAAGATTAAAGTAGGGAGTAATATGCTTCCTTAATTGACACGATATACAGAGATGTAAGTGGTTAGGGATTTCTCTAAAATAGGGATTTGAAAATTCTCTCCACTATATTAATCCATCCCGTTTACCTAAATAGCGGTCTAAGGGTAATTGAGTACCTTTTCATGGTTTTTGTAGTAAGATGTAATGTTCCCCTATATCCTTCCACTTATTACACAGATGTGGTGTACCGCCTACCATGACGACTTCGAGAAGAGGATCACTACCAACAACGGGGTAGAAAGGCTCAACAGGACCCTAAAGGAGGAGATCCTGAAATATAAAACCAACAAGGCCAACATGGTGTACATCTTTCGGCTTCTCATCTTGAACATGTTCCCTACCCTCAACAGACGGTGAGTTTGTAAACTGTTTATTGGAGTTTTTAATTACTAGTAATCTGAATAATCCTTCCAATTACCAATGGAACTATCGGCAACTGGAGTACGGTCCGTGTTCGTTTTTGTGCGGATTTATACTTATATACATCCCTTTGGTTTTGACTATATCACTCCCTTCGTTTAATCACCTCTACAAATTCCAGTTTTTTTGTTTTGTGATAAATAGGAATATTGTTTTCTTGAATCAATTTCTTATTGGATACACATAGCATCTTGTTTTAATCAATTTCGTATCGATGCATCATTGCAGTGATCCAAATTTAAAATAAACGATTTCAGTAAGATTTTAGGGTTAAGGAAGTAAGCTAATTATGCTTTTTAGCCAAAAATGTTACCTATTGAGGTTGGCAGCTCTGATTTCTTTACAGCTACATAAAGGACAATATCAGAGCATGGTCCAAAATCAAGTCGTACTCCAAGCTGCTTCCGATCTTCCTGTGGAACCGACTCCCCGCCTTCCGCAAGCATATCTTTGTCAGGTACACTTTGCTCAATTCAATACTAAATATCCTCAAATTATGACAATGTTTTCGTTCCAGTTGTTTTTTTCTAAATCAGTAATCAGTGCTCTGGCAGCCTGCTTTGGTACACAGTGTCTTTCAGGGTTGCCACTGTCTGTGAAAATGTCATGGAATATTACTTTCGCTCCAGGTCAGGAATATCTTATGGAAATTCCGAAAATGTAAGGGAAACTGATTTTCTATAAATGTCAGGGAAAATAATATGGCTGCTGGTTATGGTCGACTTGGCCACACATTTTGTGCAGTGGCGACCAATAATGGTTCTAATTTACGCACTACTTCTTCCTCATTCACGATCAAGGTGGTGCCTCGCCCAGAAAATGGTTCAGTCTGGCCATCCGTTACCTGTTCCGGTTGACACGCAAGGCCGCTTCCGGGTAAGAAGTGCGACCAAAAGACGGGTTGTGTATCTTGTGGACTTTGGAGGACCAGATCGCCAGCCAAAATGTGAATGTCCCGACTGGAGGAGATATCGCCTACCATGCAAGCACTTCTGCTTTGTCTTCCAGACGTAGGTGAATCATTTCCTATCTTGGTTTTTTAGTTATTTGCGTCCATATACTGCATTTTCCCAATTACTCTCGCTTTGCACTGCCCATAAATCTTTTGATGAGTAATACGGTTTCATCTTCAAATCTGAACGCTTTTAATTATGCACAGACACCCGTTTCCACTAGATGTTTTATTGTATACACCCTCAAAACACTGACTCTTTATCATACAGTGATCTCTAGTATGACGCAGCCGACTCTTAATGTTACACCATGTACGCAATGTACGATACAACCTGTGGAATCCGACCAGCTATTATACAGTAACAGGAGGAGCACGCTTATTGATGTTTATTTATAATATTTATCACTTTTGTTTAGAACCCAAAAAAATTATCATTCTGTACTATTATGAAGACCCATCTTAAGTAGTGACTTTCTAATTTTCGGTCTCCATCAACAGCATGTCATGACTATTTTCATACAATCCTAAAATCGTCAGTGTGCACTCCTGGGGACCTCATGGGGCCCATCGCATGGTGGATCTTCAAAAACATTCAGGGTTGTATGTAATTCCGCCCATTGACTAATGGGCCAGAGTTATGGTCTAGGCAGATTCAAAACATTTATTTTTATCAACTTTTTTGTACTCCCCTAATCCTGTTGTAAGAATTGCGGTCTTTGGTGACGTGGCTGTTCCCTGTTCGGCTGTAATTGGTTTCTTGTTTGTATTTTTATTGTTTCCTTATTGGGTGCCTTTGGCTTGGCTGTTTATCACCTTCTTTTACAAACAATTACACACCTTTCCAACCTTTATTGGGGCGTGGAATGTTTACTACTATGCCTTCTTAACACCTATGTTTACAAAGTTCCGGGTGCTTGTGTTTATAATGGGTTTTAATACTTATTAAAGTGGTTTTGTTTCTTAATTTGTCTTTGTGCATCAAATTCATTCACTAACCCTAAATTTGCAGTTGCCCAGAGTACCAGTGGGAGAATATGAGCCGCGCCTACATTGACTCAAAGTTCTTCTGCCTTGATCTCGACTTTGCGTATGACAAGGACCTCGGATTGTCCCGACCACCCTACAATGCAGATGAGGAAGTGCCTTCACTTCCTCTCTCTCAAATCAAAAGTCAGCTCAGTAATGACCAGCCCAGTTCCACTCGGCAATGTTTGGAGCAGCTAGTTGTGCTCGCCAAACACCTGCAGCAAAATCCCGCAGATGGGACACCGTTAGGGAAAGACATAGCAGCTTTGGTCTCGCACTACAGACCAACAGAAACAACTGTGGTTACTGAGAACGCTGAAGTAGCTACAGTAAATACAGAGGCTGGGTCAGTGTACCCCACTGCCACTATTCCTGCCCCCAAATGCCCAACCCAAGAACAATCAGGCTCACCGGGTTCTTCTCAGCTGAGAGGTGTTTTTTCTAAATTCTTTTCACACCCCTTTAGAGCTAAGAAGTTTATTTGTGTGTGTTGAATATCCGTTTCACTCTTTTGGTGTACACCTACTATTATTTAAGATTAACACACACCCTCCTTTATCCCGTCCCTACCGATAAGTTAGCGGCAAGACATGATCCAAAAATAGACCTAAGTGAACAGTTATTGCGCAGACATATGCCCATCCTGCATCAAAGCCATGCATGTGGTCAAAATTAAACCATCACCTACATGTCTAACACGATTAATACATTGTTACATTGCTAATTTGTGTGTTAACTGTCCACATGATGTTATGTTGTCCCCCGCGGACGACCACAATGCCAAAACCACTCGTGTCTTTAAATACTACGGACCGGAATTACAATATAAAATGTACCACTGTTATTAGCTTCTAAGTTCTCTGGAGGCTGACTAATATTTCATTTCATTTGCTATCTTGCATATATTCTAGCTCAGCAGTCTTCATTTTGTGTATGAATTATTCTCATTTTATCCACTCCATCACTTTACAATGCAAGGTTCTCTTCATGCAAGGTTCTTTTATTGCACGGTTCTTTTAATGCAAGGTTCTTATCCAATTTCAGTTCGTCCTGCTGAATTGAACAATGCAGGCAACGAGTGCTTCATCAATGTCCTTCTACAATCCCTGCGCGCATGTTCTGAACTGCAATCTGAGCTGGCTCGCTTCCACATCGATCGCTGTGAGTTCTCCTCATCCTGGGGATATTTGCATCTGTCAAAGGAATTTGTGGGCAGCCTACCGTTTATATATAATTATGTGCAGTTAGTTTAGACAGTTTTTTCATATTATCCTGTCATGATTTAGTTATAAATAAGTCTTCCTGCGTGTCCAGGGTAAAGCCACATATTCAACACTCTCTTTACAGTGCTTTCCATTCCTTGATCTCCTATTTATTTGGTTTTAATACTTGATCATCCTCAGGCCACCACCACTGCTTCCTGTGTGATATGAAGAAATTTCTCAAAGACAAACGAACCGCGACCCCTTTCATCATTGACCACATCAAGCGTAAGTTTTTGCTCTCATCACAATCCTACAGTTCAACCTCGTGTGTAAACCTTACTGACTGCTTGCATGCGCCGACCAAAGGCTTTACAGGGATGTAAGTCTTCCTGGAATTCCAGGAATTCCTGGAATCTCACTTTCATAAGAATTATCTATATTTCCATACTTTTTTGTTCTACCAGTGACAAAAAGTTCCGTTTTCACCCAACCTCCCCACCCTAGACCCTCCCTGCCTCTCCTGCAGTGTTCCCGGCCAGCAGAACGCCCCCAGGGAGGTCTCCTGTCCCATCTGAGGCCCTCCCCGCCTCCCCTGCAGTCCCTCCCGGCCAGCAGAGCGCCCCCTGGACGGTCTCTTTGACCCTCCTGGAATCTTCCCAGTGACTCACTGGGAACATTCTAGGAGGGTCAAAGAGACCGTCCAGGGGGCGCTCTGCTGGCCGGGAGGGAATGCAGGGGAGGCGGGGAGGGCCACAGGACCACTGGGGTTACTTTCCTATGCAGTTCTGCTGGCCGGGAGGGCCTAGTCCGACTTCCTGTTTTTCCACCTGTCCTGACTTACATCCCTGGCTTTAGTGTTCGTTATACTGATATGGTACCCATAACAACAATTCTATATGCTTAACTGGGGATTATCCTGTGCTTTCATTATTGTTCTGTGTGGCGTACCAACTAAGCCCTTTATTGCCAGCTTGTACTTTATTTATACAGGCTTTGTTCAATGACTGTGCACATACCACTGTAGTCAATCGATTATCAGCTTTGCGGGCACTTCTTTGGAAAAAAGCGATGCTTTCTTTTGTAATACTTCTTTCTGGAGGTGCGGGAGGGCCTTTTACTTTTTTTCCTTGTCAATGCGGGTCTTTTCAGAGGAAACAGGCGGAGTACGCAATGCTGATTATCAACCTTAATGGCCTTAGGGGTAGCTGTATTAGAAAGAATAACTGGTTGATTTTCTTCTGCGTTTTTTATTCTACCAGGTGTCTGGCCTTACTACAGAGACCATCCAGCAACCCAGGGGGACCCTCATGAACTGTTTCTCATAATCTCCCAAGCCATCGACTTAAGGTACGTACCATTTGCATTTTCACTGGTAACCAATACACTTCAACTGTTATGTAACCATTTGTACCTTGAGTACATTGGGCCAACTTCATGTGTTGCTGTCATTTTCGATTTCTGTCTTTCATCTGTTCAAAAGTCCTTGCTGATGTAAGCTGATCACTAAAAAAGGGTGTTTAATCAGGGATGTGAGTTTTCTTGGAATTCCAGGAATTCCATAGAATGTTTTTATATTTCGCTACTTTATTGGTCTACCGTTCAGTTTCCACCCCTGCAGTGCACCCCGCCAGGAGAACGCCCCCAGGACAGTCTTCTGTCCCCCCACGACGCCTTCCAGCCTCTCCTGCAGTCCCTCCTGGCCAGCACAAGGCCCACTAGACGGTGTCTTTGTCTTGGGGGCCTTCTGCTGGCCGGAAGGGACTGCAGCGGAGGCGGGTGGGTCTAGGTGTAGGTCCGACTTCCTATAATTTTCATCCGTCCTGACTTACCTCACCCACAACCACTATATTCGTTATTTGGTCCCTTATGAACAGGGAACTCGACTTTTTTTGACAACTAAATATCGTCTTGTCTTTCTCTTTTTTTCTACATTTTGAATGTGTTGTTAAGCTTACACCCTTACTGCTCTGTTCTGCCTTGCAGCTTCGATGGGGTTCAGCCGTTTCGCGAGGTCTTCCTGGTGAAAGCCTCAAGCCAAGGTGATTTTCCTTTAGAAACCAATTAATTCAGTCAAAGTCTTTCTTTCAATGGACTTTCATTCGGAAATTGTTTTTAAAAAATTGCAGACAATTCATCATTCTAACAGAATATTGGCTTATCAAATATTTTAGGGGGTTTAGTGGCGGAGGCCTGCATCCAAACTCTACAACACTTGTGTTCAGGGGCTAGCATTATAATCCTTCTACAATAACACCGAAAATTGAGTGAGAAGATGGTGTTCCCTCCACATGCGATTATCTGCATAATGCCTTTTGTTTCTCTTTCAGTGCGTTGCCAGCTATGTGAGCATTGCAGCATCCCTAGCAGAGCTGACATGACAAGCTGTGCAATTGACCTGGTACGTTTAACCAGTGTTTATTCTCAAGTGGGATTTTTTAAATCTTGATATTTCTGGCAACCATTCACCCGGTTTGTAATGTTCCCCCTTCTCTTGGAACTTCAGTTCAGACTCACTCGTGACTAATACGTGACTAGCTTTATGCTCTACCTTGTGGTAATCCGTTGCCTTACTGGGTTAGCGGTAGGGTCATTCCTTACATTTTTCCCAATAAACCGGGGTAGACCGATCCATTTGAAGAATTGTGAGAATTTAACGCAGATTTTCTCCAATAGCAGCTATAACATTTAAGCAAATCCTGATCAGCGAGGTCTAACCAGTTCATGTAGGCATACTGGGAAAGTACTTATTTCCACTATTTTCCATCAGTTCCATGATAGTTACCTGAAGTATATCTTACCGTTGAAAAGCCAAATTGTACTGGAGAAATATAAAACCCTAATTGTGATGGATTAATCTAACTATTTGGGCTAGCATCAACCCTAGATGATGCCTTTATTGGTCAAGCATTGACTATAGTGGATGCCAAGACAGGGTGGCATCGATTGTAGTCAGCCTGGCCTCATCCCTAGGGAAAATTCCCTGCTAAATTTCTTGTCCGCTATCCATAACACTTCCTGCATGTCCTGACAGGGTTAAAAGGGAAAAAAATTATCATTATACATGCTTATCTCTGACAGAATTTGCCATCTCCGAGAATTCTATAGGAGGTAGGTGCGCCAGACTCAGTTTTAATTCGCCAGTGGCGATCGGTCGAACGGCTCGCGCGCACTCGGCCTTATCTTGATCTAATGCAAATCTCTTTTATCCATAGTCGTGTGGATCAGTGAATGCCGGGATGCAAGCTCTCTTTGCCAACATTGAGGTGCCTGACTACAAATGCAGCAAGTTAGTTACTTTAGTACCTCTTCTTGTTATCTGGTTCATATTCATGTATCTTTTTAAATACATTTTCGGTGGTTCAAATAACTCGCATATCTCTTAAGTACTGTATTAACCCGCGGATAGTACGTGGGAGTTTATAGTACATATTCAGGGGCATCCCTGACCCTCATGATATCCGCAGTGACTCACCCAGCTGCACACCTGCGTCGGCTTACGAATGTAAACTGGCACCATTGGCTCGCTCACCTGTTGATGCCGTCCAGTTTCAGATGCTGTACCATCTAGTCCAATCACACTATACCCTGGACCTTAAAGCATATTTATTTTTTCTGACCTTTATCCGTCATGAACTAAACAATCACTCTCCTTTTCTCTCTTTTGATATTTTTTTTTCATTTCCAACCATTTTATGTAGATGTGGTCACAGGGATACGGCTACCCAACGGACTACGCTAGAAAAAACACCTCAATGCTTCCTCCTTCAGATGAAGAGGTAACAGTCACTTCTTTTGGTTATTGACACAATTGTTTCATATACTTTTGCTTTGCACAAAAACCTCGTTTTGTTAGTCTATTATCACAAGTCTTTGTTCTAGCATTAATAATTTGCTATAATAAGCTGCTTTTTTTCCCACAGGTTTAATTCCTTTAACCAGAAGCAGGCTGGGCACATAGAATTCTCGGATACGCTTGACATCTCCAAAATATCTACCACCGATGAACGCTTCGTCCTGTTTGCCGTCATCGACCACATAGGGGCCACGGTTCAACAGGGTCACTTTGTTGCTTCGGTATTGTTGAGCGGCCAATGGTGGGAGTGCAGTGACCACAATGTACGTTCATAACTTTAAAAAAAAACCCGTTTGGCTTTAACATATTGCCCTCACATAGAGTTTTCTCCCGTTGTGGTTTTGAATTTATGATAAAACCTTCGGGTGCCCACCTCACATCGTTATCACCCCAACATCACTTATACTGTTAAAAATATTCTGGTCTACCGTGTATCAAAAGTGGTGTAATTCGGTTTTCAGGTGGAGAGAAGGATCAGACCATTCAAATACACAGAACACTACCTGCTGTTTTACCGCAAAGGTTCGTACATACTTATCTCTTTTTCACTTTACATGGTTCAGCCTCCTCTCAAACATTTTTGACTCAGGGGAGGCTGAGTTATACCTTACAGCAGACCCACGTTTTAAAGATGGGTTAGGAGCTAATTTGGGGTCGAGTTTTATTCTTCATTTAAAGATCGCATTTCTGTTCATAATCTCCATATGAATATGTGTGCGGCTTTTCAAATCATACTGATAATTAAATATGGAGAAAATCAGGTCAGGAGACCCCTTTCTGTAATAGTGACGGGTCCCTTGACCTATGCTGACCTGATTTCTCTATATATTTCATGCATTTGTAAGTATAGGACCGATTTTATAAGCTACACACATATTTTTATGGACATTATGAACACTACTATGTTCTTTAAATGAAAAATAAAAATCGACTCCAAATTAACTCCTAACCCATCTATAAGACTTTTTGGGACATGGGAGAACCTTTGCATTCAGTGTCTGTTGGACCTAGACACTAGATGAGAAAATGGACCGATAGGCAAGGTAGGGGGACAAATCTTTCCCTGATAAACAATTTTAAAACGTCTTTCCTTTTTATGTGTTATTGTGCTGCATACTTCAGCAACCAATTGCTCTAACTTTGTCTCTAACCAAACCCCACAGTTTTAGTTAATGGTGAAGAAAGTCCCGCCGTCAATACGTCGCCCCTGTTGTATGAAACTAATTGTGGCCCATTTTATTTTTTCAGTACATGCCCTGCGCGGTAAGGCCACAACAAATGCTCGACAACCAATCGCAAGTAACTTGACAGCTCTGAACGCCAGCATGCCCCCTGGTTCCTCAGCTATGGCCACTCGGAAGAACAGCCCGTCTGCTGGTTCTGCTGGGGCTACAGCCACCGCAACTCGGAACACCAGCCCGTCTGCTGGTTCTGCTGGGGCTACAGCCACCGCAACTCGGAACACCCGCCCGTCTGCTGGTTCTGCTGGGGCTACAGCCACCGCAACTCGGAACACCCGCCCATCTGCTGGTTCTGCTGGGGCTACAGCCACCGCAACTCGGAACACCCGCCCATCTGCTGGTTCTGCTGGGGCTACAGCCACCGCAACTCGGAACACCCGCTCATCTGCTGGTTCTGCTGGGGCTACAGCCACCGCAACTCGGAACACCAGCCAGTCTGCTGCCGGCGGTGCAGCTACAGCCATCGCAACTCGGAACACCTGCCCATCTGCTGGTCCTGCTGGGGCTACAGCCACCGCAACTCGGAACACCTGCCCATCTGCTGGTTCTGCTGGGGCTACAGCCTCCGCAACCCGGAACACCAGCCCGTCTGCTGGTTCTGCCCGGGCTACAGCCACCGCAACTCGGAACACCAGCCTGTCTGCTGGTTCTGCTGGGGCCACAGCCACCGTAACTGGGAAATGCAGCCAGTCTGCTGCCGGCGGTTCAGCTACAGCCACCGCAACTCCGAACACCACCCTGGCTGCTGGATCTTGTGCACCTTCACTGGTCAGATTACGGCCCACTCGCCTGGTGAACATGCAAAAAAAAACTTCCATCCCACACCCAGTTGCGAAGGGCACGTCCACACTAACTGCCCCTACTGGCTTCCTTCAGCGTCAGGGCACTGCCACCCCAAGGGCACCTACCACCTCACACCCTGTCACCACGAGCTCACCCAGAATGGTAGGCCCCACCGTCTTCCTTCAGCGTCCGGGCCCGGCCACGCCAACGGGACTTGCCACCTCACACCCTGTCACCACCAGCTCACCCAGAATGGTAGGCCCCACTGTCTTCCTTCAGCGTCCGGGACCCGCCACGCTAACGGGACTTGCCACCTCACACCCTGTCATCACCAGCTCACCCAGAATGGTAGGCCCCACCGTCTTCCTTCAGCGTCAGGGCACTGCCACGCCAAGGGCAATTGCCACCTCACACCCTGTCACCACGAGCTCACCCAGAATCGTAGGCCCCACTGTCTTCCTTCAGCGTCCGGGACCCGCCACGCCAACGGGACTTGCCACCTCACACCCTGTCACCACCAGCTCACCCAGAATGGTAGGCCCCACCGTCTTCCCTCAGCGTCAGGGCACTGTCACGCAAAGGGCAATTGCCACCTCACACCCTGTCACCACACGCTCACCCAGAATGGTAGGCCCTACCGTCTTCCTTCAGCGTCAGGGCACTGCCACGCCAAGGGCAATTGCCACCTCACACCCTGTCACCACCAGCTCACCCAGAATGGTAGGCCCCACCGTCTTCCTTCAGCGTCCGGGCCCCGCCACGCCAACGGGACTTGCCACCTCACACCCTGTCACCACCAGCTCACCCAGAATGGTAGGCCCCACTGTCTTCCTTCAGCGTCCGGGACCCGCCACGCCAACGGGACTTGCCACCTCACACCCTGTCACCACCAGCTCACCCAGAATGGTAGGCCCCACCGTCTTCCTTCAGCGTCAGGGCACTGCCACGCCAAGGGCAATTGCCACCTCACACCCTGTCACCACGAGCTCACCCAGAATGGTAGGCCCCACCGTCTTCCTTCAGCGTCCGGGCCCCGCCACGCCAACGGGACTTGCCACCTCACACCCTGTCACCACCAGCTCACCCAGAATGGTAGGCCCCACCGTCATCCTTCAGCGTCAGGGCACTGCCAAGCCAAGGGCAATTGCCACCTCACACCCTGTCACCACAAGCTCACCCAGAATGGTAGGCCCCACTGTCTTCCTTCAGCGTCCGGGACCCGCCACGCCAACGGGACTTGCCACCTCACACCCTGTCACCACCAGCTCACCCAGAATGGTAGGCCCCACCGTCATCCTTCAGCGTCAGGGCACTGCCACGCCAAGGGCAATTGCCACCTCACACCCTGTCACCACCAGCTCACCCAGAATGGTAGGCCCCACCGTCATCCTTCAGCGTCAGGGCACTGCCAAGCCAAGGGCAATTGCCACCTCACACCCTGTCACCACAAGCTCACCCAGAATGGTAGGCCCCACTGTCTTCCTTCAGCGTCCGGGACCCGCCACGCCAACGGGACTTGCCACCTCACACCCTGTCACCACCAGCTCACCCAGAATGGTAGGCCCCACCGTCTTCCTTCAGCGTCAGGGCACTGCCACGCCAAGGGCAATTGCCACCTCACACCCTGTCACCACGAGCTCACCCAGAATGGTAGGCCCCACCGTCTTCCTTCAGCGTCCGGGCTCCGCCACGCCAAGGGCAATTGCCACCTCACCCCCTGTCACCACCAGCTCACCCAGAATGGGAGGCCCTACCGTCATCCTTCAGCGTCAGGGCACTGCCACGAGAAGGGCAATTGCCACCTCACACCCTGTCACCACAAGCTCACCCAGAATGGTAGGCCCCACCGTCTTCCCTCAGTGTCAGGGCACTGCCACGCCAACGGGACTGGCCCCCCCACCACTCAGTCACACAAATGGAACACTGACAGTTCGTGGGCCTACCATCATGCTTCAGCGTAAAGCCTCTGTCACCACAAGTGGACCTGCTGCCTCCCACCCTCCGACGCAGGGACCATCCGTGGTATCAGGTCCTACTGTCGTACTACAGCCTCAGCGCACTGCCACGCCAAGGGCCACCTCACCCCTTTACATGAATGGCACACCGGGCCGTTCCACCACACACACCATAACAAATGGCACTCCCAGAGTGGCAGGCAGTACGCTAGTTCAGCTCGTCCCACTGCCTCCTTCCTACCGTGAAGCTATGGCCATGTCACCTGCCACCTCACACCCTGTCACCACCGGCACACCCAGAGTGCTGGGCCCTACCGTCTTCAGTCCGCGTCAGGGGACTGCCTTGCCAAGGGCACCTGCCACCTCACACCCTGTCACCACCGGCACACCCAGAGCGGTGGGCCCCACCGTCTTCAGTCCGCGTCAGGGGACTGCCTTGCCAAGGGCACCTGCCACCTCACACCCAACATTGCCTGGCCCTTCTGTGATGGTTCAGCATCAGGCAGCTTCAACGCTAGTTCAGCTGGTCCCACCGCGACCCTCATACCGTGAAGCTATGGCTATGGCCCCGGCCAACTCACACCCTGTCACCACTGGCACACACAGAGCGGTGGGCCCCACTGTCTCCCATTTGAGTCAGGGAAGTGCCTTGCCAAGGGCACCTGCCACCTCACACCCTGTCACCAAGGGCACACAAAGGTTAGCAGCCCCTACTCTAATGCCTCAAAGCCAAACCAGTCGTATTCTGAGTAGCCCACCAACATCCATGTTTCCTTCTACTCAAGGAGGCAGTCTGCACATGGAGGAAAACATTGATCCAGTACAGTACCCTGTCTGTGATGTTCCTTTGTGAGTATTTTCGACTTTACATTCTTCTGATATATTTTCTCCTTCGTAAAGCGAATCCATTGCACCTTGGTGGACAAAATATCTTTATCCCTTTTATGTATAGATAGTACAATAAATTGTGTTTGCCACCCATTAATTTGTGTTGTAGTACCAACTAAGGGTAAATCGCCAGGCTTTTATCAAATTGAATACCCTAGGGATAAATCTTGACTCTGCTGCTTTTGCCTTCATTTCACATTAGACCGCTGGTGGGCGAACACCCTCCATCTCGCAACGCAACTGGAGCAAGGCCTGATCTTGGCAGTTCTGGATGCAAGGTATCAGCTGATGACATAGAGTCACAGGTAGGTTATGTAGCACTGTTATTCACTTTCTATTACTTCATGTATTGCTTGCCAGTACTGTTATCTATTTGCAACCCTAACTCCCGAATTCTTGTTCTAACTTGGTGTTCATTTAAATTTGTTTCTAAAGGAAGGAGACATACTTGGGCACCTAGGTCATATACTGAGGCAAGGTTCGGGGTGAGTCGCTCAATCTCTCTTGGTTTCTCCTTTCTTGCAGATACATTAGGGAATTATCATCATACCTACTTTAATCACATAGGTTCAGTCCTTACATGGTTTTAAGGCGGGGTCGACATGTATAGTCAATATATTTGATAAATATCACCTTTTTTGGGGGGGTTAAATGACATGAATGACATGTGGAATTTCCGTTGTATAGGCTGTACCTGAAGCTAAACACCACATGTCCTCTTCTACTCTACAGCTCAGAATACTGCTTCCACAATAGCTTCCTCCGACTTCCGGCCGCTCAGGAATATTGGAACTATGTTGCTGTCGCGCTAGATCATTTACATCCCGACGTGAGTTGTTAACACTCGTTTTGGTGACCTTTAAAATAACACTAAGGTAACGTTTCGTCGCATTTGCCAGCTGTCGAGCTGTCGTCGCCAATACCTTGCAGCCAGAGGTGCCATTCAAAAAGAGTGCATTTGTGACACTTATCAGACCTAACTTTTAGTACGTCCGTTTATTCCAAGGTATTTAGAATATAAAACTTGGCATCTCCTTATTACCTTTACAGTGCATCAACTTGCTGCAGACCCTCATACGGAAACATCTTTTCCATAATCAGGCGGGGTGAGTGTTACTTTGAAATGAAGACGTTTTTGTCACATTTTATTTGGGAATAGTCAGGCAATAGTCAGGGAGTTCATTGTCAGAGGGCCTGGTGTCCCAGGGGCCAGCGTTTGGGACTTTGGTTGTCATGAGGCTGTGGTTTTAGTCACTCCTCCTCTTTGATACTGCATTTACCCTGACCATGAGTCATTTGTGGAGAAGTCACACGCTCAATTTTTATGTTTCGGCACATTTCAGAGGCCCATTCGCATTGCGCAGGTTCAAGGGTAGTGACAGGATTCATAAAGTCATGCTCGACAACCAAATGCATCCAGTGTAAGTATACTTTGCCACAGCTCTTACCATATTAAATGAACTTGGGGACAGGGGTGGGGCTCTAATATATGTGTTAATAATCGCCATACTTATTAAAAGACATGCATTCCTTGTCACGCTGCCAGACTACCTTTATCGTCTCTATATCCAATTTTTTCATCATTGTACACCACTGGTTCTCACAAATTATGTTATCTTCACAGGGATTTCGGGATGATTTACCAGCGTGTCCTCCTCATTGAGGCAGTAGTGTTCCTACTACAACGGCATTTCAGCATGTCGTATGATGAGGCAGCGGTCATCTGCCGCAAAACAATGAAGGTACAGCAACGGAAGGCAACCCAAAGGCGGCAACCCCGAGTTCCGTTCACCTACTCCTCTAAAGCGAAGAAGCCTTTGCGACAGAGACTGCCCTAGTGTTTATCTACGCACTCCATGTAAGTTTCTCGACTTGATTACTTGAGGTTGCAAAGGTGGACAGTGGAGTAGCCCAGATTCATGCATGTGTCCAGGCAGTATTCTCGTATAAAGAGTACCCACAGAAATTTACCATTCTCAGAAAGAACCTTCCATATTTCAACAATGTTACGGTCCAAATCTGTAACGCACGTGTCTTTGATACACCAGCAACAGTGCTGAATGGTATTTGAAACCTCTTATAAACGAAATGCTCGTTCTAATGGTGTTTTTTACTATAGAAAAGTATGGAAAAGGATTTGGCAAGGCAAATGGCTCCTTATAACCGTCTGCTCCCTATAACCGTCCTCCTTATAACGAGATTTCACTGATTGTACTGTGTTACCATACTTCTAGATGTGTTTTGATTCATCCTGTTATCACAGGGGCCGTAAAATATAAAAAGGTATTCCACGACATGCTCTTTTACAGAAATTCCCGTCAGCACACTCCTTGTCACTGCCGTAAATTCTCGCGTAGAAGCCGCGGCTTGTACGCGAGTCAGACTCAGCTTCCTTTTGATACCAAACATGCCTATATAGGGTGCGGCTTATACGAGAGTTTTTATTAGTATACTACAGTACCAAAATCGCAATATTCAGACCCCCTCTGCGGCTTATATAATTTGTCAAAGTTAGGGGTGCGACTTATACGCGAGTTAGGCTTATACCCGAGAATTTACGGTACTGTAGGATTTCCTCCCATAGACTGGCAAATTTTTCCTTCAGACATCCTATTCAGACATTCCACCTACCACCAGCCAACGCCAATTTCGGTCCCAAGACACAAAATACTCCCTGTAATGCGGCCATCTTTGTCAAGTGAGAAAAACTATAAGGTATTTTCTCCAAAAGTCTGACAAATACCTTCAGCCGGGCACTTGGTTGGTGGTTTTTCTCCCGCATTTCTAGGACTTCTTCTGTGATCGTGGTCAACTGGAATGTCATGGAATTTTGTAACAATTTGTCGGATGTCATGGAATGTGATGGAAGTTGAAAATAATAGAATTAATATTACAAAATCTCCAGTGATGGACCATATGCTTTATAGATTTTAGACATTTTCTCGGGGGCCAAGCCCCATGACCCCACACAATAGTTTTATACATGACAGGAATCTGGGCACGACCTGGAAATTTGAGATTTTTGTCATGGAATGTCATGCAAAAGTCATGGAATTTCGATCGGAAATGTTTGTGGGAACCCTGAGTAATGTTTATGTCTTATTCTTTCCAAGAAGTCCTAGTGCTCCTGAATAACCTCAAATTTCACCCTCTGTATCAGGGTATCCAAGTGTCAGACTCTTGGTGAATCTACCCTAGCTTATTTCCAATTGTAAGTGTATTCATGTGACCTATATAAGTACCGGTAGGGCCACTGGGGCAAAGGGGTCTGCAACTGGGGTGGTGAGTGGGGCAAAGTTTTGAGGCGGGCAGCTTTGTCATTATTTTCTCATGCAAACCAGACCGATGTAGTTGGTCACGGTGGGTCACTGTACGAGCTCCATCTAACAATAGTCCTCTTTGCACATAATAAAAAGGCAGAAAATTATTATGTATACAGTCAGATCTTTAATACCAAATATATTATGCATTGCTCCTAAGCTTCCATAGGCTTTAACAGATTGTGTCACGGCAACATCAGTCTTACTTGTAAATAAATTGCCGAAAAAAAATCAAATTCCAAAGGAAAATATACTAGCCACTTGTTTGCTATCCAACTGGGAGGCAATAATTGTCCATAAATCAACTGTAACTAGTAGCTCGCTCGCACATAAAAAGATAAGAAAATACAGTTCTGGACATGGCAGTTCCTTATTAACTCGTTACTTCCGTTGTATACTATGGGAATAGTGCTTCAATGTGGTCAGGCTACTACAGAGAACTAAAATACACATGAGACAACTTGTCCCGCTTCTTCCATTTCAAATGAACAGTGCCATGTGGAACTTTGGCAAATTAATCTTTCAAGTCGTTGTCTCCCATCTATCCCGGCATCCATGCCTACACAATTGTTCATCAAACGATAGGTGGCGATAGGTTTGTGTTACCATTCCTCTGGACGGTGACCCCACAGAGGCCACAACGCTTGTCTCCATCATGGGGTCTTCGATTAAACCTCGAAGAACTGCATGAAATTTTCCCATTTGCGAGTGAGGTATCCCTTTACTGAAAGATGAAATGGGTTGTGGTTAATAGAGGGGGGATTTACCATGAACCTCATTGCTTTTTGATGTTGGTAGACTAAGGGTTGGTGGATGATGCTTAGTTTTACCCTCTCTTTTAAAATTGTCGGCAGTGGCAGTGGTGAGACTGCTCTGATGTTACGTTTTACCATTATCCCTATTTTTTTGCTTGCATGTGGGTAGGTCAAAAATTAAAGTCCTGAAAACCTACCCCTGTCCCACAGCGTAATCCTTTCAGCAGGTGTATGGAGCAGGGCGTAGGCCTCTCCTCTCTCCATGTTGCTCACCCTGAGAACAAAGCGAATAAAATATGTTGAGTCATTGGTGAAGTTTTGTTAAGGAATAAGGTTGGTTGTAACCCAACATCCGAACAGGTTATAAAACCAGGATATTTTGGTATATTTTTACCTTTTCAAACGTCCAGTAACCCAACATCTGATCAGATTATTTATACTGATTTCTTCACATTTCTCACGTTCGATAACCCTACATCTAACCATCCAATATCCAACACACTTACCCCACAACCAACACACTTACCCAACGTCCAACACACCCACAATCTGAGCAGGTTATTTCCCGCCAAAATGTATCATAACATCCTGTTCCCTTACACCCAACCACCCAACGTCTGAGCAGGTTATTTTCCGCCAAAATGTATCATAACATCCTGTTCCCTTACAGCCAACCACCCAACGCCCAACACATGTACCCAACACCCAACACATGTACCCAACGCCCAAACACATGTACCCAACCAGTCCAGTCCCGATGGTTATCAGTTGATCTAACCGATGATGCTGAGGTCGCCTGCATCTAATTAGCACCAGATTATTATCAACTCTGTGGTTGTTCTAGACACCTGACACCCTGGGAAGGGGCTCACATGGGGGGGGGGGGCTCACTACTCCTGCAGGCTGTAGGGTAGAGGTAACAACTTTACCATATTAATAACTGAGAGGGCAAATGTCGTTTTATAGGATTAGGCCAAATTAAAAAAAAAAAAAATAGTCCACTTGCCAAAGTCCCTTTTCGAGCCTAAATATATCTTGGGTTCTGTACAGATAGTCCAGGTGCCAAAGTCCTTTGTTCAGCCTAGCCACAATGTATTTCATTAATTCTGGGAGGGCCCAGAGATTGTTGTTTTATAGGATTAGGCCAAATTTTTAAAGTAGAATAGTCCAGGTGCCAAAGTCCCCTTTTAGCCTCAGCACCACATATTTGATTAAATCTTTAGGTACACATTACACCATTGTTATTCAAAGTATGATATAGGAGATATATTTAAGTTAGGGGTTCTGTCCAGATAGTCCAGGTGCCAAAGTCTCTTTTTTCATAATGTATTTGATAAATTCTGGCCAAACAAGGGGTCGCATAGATAAGGATTGAGTAAGCAAGGCCAAACGAAGGGTTTGATAGTGAAGAATTGGGGAAGAGAGGCCAAATGAGGTAGCTAAAGATAGGGTGGGAGGGGCCAAACAAGGGGTTAGTTAGCTGAAAATGGGGTGGACGAGGCCAAACAAGGCATCAGATAGCTAAAAATTGGGTGAGAAAGAGCCTATACAAGGGCCAGGTGACCCCAGCGAGGGCTGTACGAGCCCATACGAGGGCCAGGTGACCCCGGACAGGGGTGTACAAGCCTATACAACGGGCCTGATGACCTCAGCGAGGGCTGTACAAGCCTATACAAAGGGCCTGATGACCTCAGCGAGGGCTGTACGAGCCTATACGAGGGCCTGCTGACCCCGGCCAGGGGTGTGCGAGCCCATACAAGGGACTGGTGATTCCAGAGAGAAGTGTGCGAGCCAATACGAGGGCCAGGTGGCCCTAGTGATGGATGTGCTAGCCCAAACAAGGGCCTGATGACCCCAGCGATGGTTGTGCGAGACCAAACAAGGGCCTCATGACCCTAGCGAGGGCTGTACGAGCCCAAACAAGGGTCTGATGATCCCAGCAATGGCTGTATGAGCCCATAGCAGGGCCTGGTGACTGAATTGAGGGATCTCTGAGCTCATACAAGAGCCTGGTGAACTTAGCCAGGGCTGTACAAGCCCATACTAAGGCCTGATGACCCTAGCCAGGGCTGTACGAGCCCAAACAAGGGTCTGACGACCCCAGCAATGGCTGTATGAGCCCATAAGAGGGCCTTGTGACTGAATTGAGGGATCTGTGAGCTCATACGAGAGCCTGGTGAACTTAGCCAGGGCTGTACGAGCCCATACTAGGGCCTGATGACCCTAGCAAGGGCTGTAAGAGCCCAAACAAGGACCTGATGACCCCAACGATGGCTCTGCTAGACCAAACAAGGGCCTGATGACCCTAGCGATGGCTATAAGAGCCCAAACAAGGACCTGATGACCCCAACGATGGTTCTGTTAGACCAAACAAGGGCCTCATGACCCTAGCGATGGCTGTACGAGCTATACAAGGGCCTCATGACCCCAGCGATGGCTCTACGAGCCCATAGGAGGGCCTGGTAACTGAATTCAGGTATCTGCGAGCTCATACGAGAGCCTGGTGAACCTAGCGAGGGCTGTACCATCCCATACTAGGGCCTGAGGACCCCAGGCTGTACGAGTCCAAACAAGGGCCTTATGACCCCAGCAATGGCTCTACGAGCCCATAGGACTCTGAGGTGACTGAATTGAGGGATCTGCAAGCTCATACGTGAGCCTGGTGAATGTAAAAAGGTTTTTACGAGCCCATACTAGGGCCTGGGGACCCCAGCGAGGGCTGTAGGAGCCAAGAGAAGGACCTAATAATGCTAGCGATGGCTGTGTTAGCCCAAAGAAGGGCCTAATGGTCCTAGCGATGGCTGTCCAAGCCCATACAAGGGCCTGAAGACCTCAGCAATGGCTGTACAAGCCCATAGGAGGGGCTGGTGACTGAATTGAGTGATGTACAATCTCATACGAAGGCCCGGTAGACCTGGCGATGGCTGTACAAGCCCATACAAGCCCATACAAGAGCATGGTGACTGAATTGAGGGATCAATGCCCTCTCGTCTGACCCTGGCTGTACTCAATTCCGGGACTCAATTTTAAACCATTGGGGACCACAGAAAATCCGACCTCTTCCTGTGAAAATCCACCACCCCCCCCCCCCCCCCCCCCCCCCCTTTCCCCCTGTGACCACCCCCTGAAAACATGCACTTGGTGTCGGGGGGGGGGCAGCAGGTTGAATATCCCTCCATACTTGGAAAGAGAAAAGATAAATGCAGTCTACTTGAGATCTATTCGTGGCCATGCATCATTCCACTTACGCATATGTGGATAGAAGGAGGGTGGGGGGCTGTTCCTAAATCAGAATTGCAGAGTTTGAGACTATCTAGCCTTCAAGGTACTCTCCAAAACTTGAGACTATCTAGACATGTGTTTTGAGACTCTCTCGCAATTTCAAGACCATCTAGCCTGAGGGTTGCAAGGTTGTCACAAAACCGTAGTATTTTAAGACTATCTCGCAATTCTGAGACTATCTAGCCTAACATGGGTTTCTTTTTCTTGTTCGGGGGGAGGGGAGAGATCAAGATTAATGACCAGTGGGTGCAGGGGTAGGAAAAACTACAATGGTGAGAGTCCCCCCCCCCCCCACTACAGTAGTAGTAACTACATAATGATAAATGCATTTAGATGGTGCGTCTTATTAAATGTTATGATTTTCCTTCATTTGATCAAAGGGGGGGGGGGGTCAAAGTGAAATGAGTACGTACGCATGGGGGTGGGGGGTAGCCCCAATGCGTACATGATGCAACAGGGGGGGTGGGGGGGTCAATTTCTGGCAGAAATGTGCGTACGTAATTAATGGATTGCCCCTATGAGGTTGTCATAGCCTTTATTAGAATTATCTCTGTCCTTTAAATTGATAACATCCTCCAACAACTTCGCTTGGCATTGGGTACCCCTCATATTTTCATCCTGGATGCAAAAAAAAGATTTCTCCCTTTGGCATTGTATTTTTCCAAGTGGAGGTTGCCAGAGCCTTTATTAGAATTATTTCTGTTAGTCAAATTGATAACACCCTAAGCCTTAAACAACTTCCCTTGACATGGGGTACCCCCCAAACTTCATCCCGGCAGCAAAAAAAGAAATTATCCCTTTAGCATTGCTTTTTCCAATTTTAGGTTGCCAGAGTCTTTATTAGAATTATTTCTGTTATTTTAAATGAGAACACCCTTAAACAACTTCGCTTGACATTGCGAACCCTTCCTAATTGATTCTGGCAGAAAAATAAAAAATTACCCCTTTAGCATTGCTTTTTCCAATTTTAGGTTGCCAGAGTCTTTATAAGAATTATTTCTGTTATTTGAAATGGTAACACCCTTTGTACAACCGTGATCTGTATCAAGCAACGTGATGTGTAGTAATACATATCACGGCTGACCATGGAAACGTGATCTGTATCAACACAACGTGATCTGTATCAAAACAACATAATCTGCATCAAAATAACGTGATCTGTATCAACGTGATCTGTATCAAGGAATTCTATTATTCTCCTGACCTTATCTGTGTCAGAAATGTTCTCTATCTGCCAAGTATTATGATTTAATCGTATTATTACGATTATTTCCAGCAGTTTTTAGGGTCATTATGATTTGCTCTACCTAAGTTACGATTTTTGAGTTGGTTTGGGAAAATGTGTTAAACATAGTGAAAAGGGGCAGTAATCCTTTGTAACCCCCAAAATTAGTACCCTCTATCTGTTAATTGTTCCATAAATTCATCAGAAATGAACCTGCATATTTTAAATCGTCTGGTAGAAATATCTTCAATTGCAATTGAGAAATTTATTTGTTAATACCTCTATTCTGCTATTTGACGTAATAACCGCACCCCCCACTGTGTAGTTACTACACATCACGTTTTTGATACACATCACGGTTGTACACCCTTAAACAACTTCGTTTGACATTGCGAACCCTTCCAAATTGATTCTGGCAGAAAAAATAAAAAATTACCCCTTTAGCATTGCTTTTTCCAGTTGCTGGTTGCCAGAGCCCTATTTAATTTATGCACATAAATTCAAAACATAAAACCTGCCTTTTCTCCTGAATTTGGCCTTTTTGGGCCTTCAGGGGTCCATTTTAGGCTCCTGGTGAATTTACAAACACCCTAGTACTAGCGCATAATTGACCTAGATTCACCCACATGTGCGCACAATTGACCTAATCTTAGGCTGAAAACCGCTTGGTGGGCATGATTTATTTAAGAAATCCTGTGTTTGCTATAATAACCTGACATAACTACAACACAAATACACCACCACTCACCTTTTGTATGCTTCAGAGCAGTTTAACTTGGCTGAATTCATGTTGGCAAGCTGTTTGGTAGTGTTTACTTTTGTGTCTGCCCAACTTCCTGTCACTGTCCACATTCCAGGGAAGGTCTCACTGAAGGAAATTTTTTTCTCCTGCAAAGTGAATATGTGCAATTAAGGGCTATTTGAATAGGCAGTTCAGTGAGAAGCAGGCAATTAGGACTGAGAATTAATTTGCCACTCCAGGGTCTCACTCCACTAAATAGTTTCGAAGGTCTCACTGAAGGAATTATTTTTTCTCCTGCTAAGTGAATATGTGCAATTAAATCCTATTTGAAGAGGCAGTTCAGTGAGAAGCAGGCATCTAGGACTGAGATTTAATTTGCCATTCCAGGGGCACACTCCACTAAAGAGTTTTAAGGTCTCAATGAAGGAAATATTTGGTCCAGCAAAGTGAAAACCGTATTTGACGTAATAACCGCACCCCCCACCCTAATAAGCCCACACCCCTATTTTTTGGCCTTTTTTTTATACTACAAATAACCAAAAATAGCTCATTTTTTTACCGGCGAGATTGTCATTGGGTTCCACGTCGACTTTTGTTTCTATTTTGAGACAATTCCAACATAAAAATTAACCCTTGACTGGCAATATTTGGTATTGAAATATTGAGTGTAAAAGGTGTATTTTTTGACTATACAGTTTCGTCTTGCAGCGGAGCCATGAATATTTGGACAACTTTACATGACCAAAAATATATCACTGCCTCCAGGTCGCCCTCACACTTCAGCAGCCCCGGCCCTCCTGCAGGCTCCCCCGGCCTTATTCACTGACAGACCATAGCCAATGATATTCCAAGTGTAAATTTAACTGACTTGCATAAATATTGTGACTTACGTTAAATGCTATTGTTAGTCCAGTCCTATACTAGAAAACGACCAGAGGTGCCCGGACACTTTTCTGAAGTGCCACTATGTATTCTTAGCTAATTTGATATTGTGACTTTATTTATTTATCTATGATCAATGTTAGGGTACTGTGTTAAAGCTATGAAGCCAAAACCAGCGCCGACAGTCCAACGGACATTTCCAAAAATGTCAACAGCAAATACATTTTTATAGTTTTGGGTCTAGAAACGTCATTGAACGACCTTACCTCACAATATTTTCCGTGCCCAAACTTGCTGGAGTTAGATTATACAGCCCATAAATATACGACAGTTGACATTTTGAGTGGTTCAGATGAGACAAAACCCGGAATCAACAACCTGAGATATGGGCCAACGACTTTGGCTAAAGTTTTATTTTATTTGAAGCCCAATTAGCCTATAGTGCGAGTCCAACCTTTTTCGCAGATACAGGCCACTATTCCAGTACACCTACCCGACGTATAGGTGTAATTTGTTAGTGATATTGGCGGAGAAATAGGGACAAATACCAGTTACAATTGTAGAACTGTAGCGGACGAATTCCGACTTTGTATTGGAGATCTCAAACAGTCTTAAAATCGTCCAGCCCCCCATAGGGCCGACGTAATCCAATTACATCTTTTTGAGTACTTCGCATCGGCATTTGCTTTCCAGGACTGTTAGGGAAGGGATGGCTGGTCATGAGCTACCATGTCGACCCCTTCGAGATGAACGTTAACAGCCAAAAAACTCGAAAAAATGACCCCGCCCGCTATAGAGTGTAGAGTATCCAATTTAATTGTTTTAGCGCCCTACAGCGGCATTTCCTTTCCAGGACTGTCAGGGAAGGGGTGTTTGGTCATGAACTACCATGTTGACCCCTTCGTGATGAACGTTAACAGCAACAAAATTCTAATAATGACCCAGGCCCCATAGGGCCTAGGCAATCAACTTCAATTTTTTACAGCCCCTGACAGCGGCTTTTTATTTCCAGGACTGTTGGGGAAGGGGTGTTTGGTCATGAACTACCATGTCGACCTCTTAGTGATGGACCTCAACAGCAACAAAATTCTAATAATGACCCTGCCCCCATAGGGCAATTCTCTTCAATTTTTTACACCCCCTGACAGCGGCTTTTTATTTCCAGGACTGTTAGGGAAGGGATGGCTGGTCATGAGCTACCATGTCGACCCCTTCGAGATGAACGTTAACAGCCAAAAAACTCGAAAAAATGACCCCGCCCGCTATAGAGTGTAGAGTATCCAATTTAATTTTTTTAGCGCCCTACAGCGGCATTTCCTTTCCAGGACTGTCAGGGAAGGGGTGTTTGGTCATGAACTACCATGTTGACCCCTTCGTGATGAACGTTAACAGCAACAAAATTCTAATAATGACCCAGGCCCCATAGGGCCTAGGCAATCAACTTCAATTTTTTACAGCCCCTGACAGCGGCTTTTTATTTCCAGGACTGTTGGGGAAGGGGTGTTTGGTCATGAACTACCATGTCGACCTCTTAGTGATGGACATCAACAGCAACAAAATTCTAATAATGACCCTGCCCCCATAGGGCAATTCTCTTCAATTTTTTACACCCCCTGACAGCGGCTTTTTATTTCCAGGACTGTTAGGGAAGGGATGGCTGGTCATGAGCTACCATGTCGACCCCTTCGAGATGAACGTTAACAGCCAAAAAACTCGAAAAAATGACCCCGCCCGCTATAGAGTGTAGAGTATCCAATTTAATTGTTTTAGCGCCCTACAGCGGCATTTCCTTTCCAGGACTGTCAGGGAAGGGGTGTTTGGTCATGAACTACCATGTTGACCCCTTCGTGATGAACGTTAACAGCAACAAAATTCTGATAATGACCCAGGCCCCATAGGGCCTAGGCAATCAACTTCAATTTTTTACAGCCCCTGACAGCGGCTTTTTATTTCCAGGACTGTTAGGGAAGGGGTGTTTGGTCATGAACTACCATGTCGACCTCTTAGTGATGGACCTCAACAGCAACAAAATTCTAATAATGACCCTGCCCCCATAGGGCAATTCTCTTCAATTTTTTACACCCCCTGACAGCGGCTTTTTATTTCCAGGACTGTTAGGGAAGGGATGGCTGGTCATGAGCTACCATGTCGACCCCTTCGAGATGAACGTTAACAGCCAAAAAACTCGAAAAAATGACCCCGCCCGCTATAGAGTGTAGAGTATCCAATTTAATTTTTTTAGCGCCCTACAGCGGCATTTCCTTTCCAGGACTGTCAGGGAAGGGGTGTTTGGTCATGAACTACCATGTTGACCCCTTCGTGATGAACGTTAACAGCAACAAAATTCTAATAATGACCCAGGCCCCATAGGGCCTAGGCAATCAACTTCAATTTTTTACAGCCCCTGACAGCGGCTTTTTATTTCCAGGACTGTTAGGGAAGGGGTGTTTGGTCATGAATTACCATGTCGACCTCTTAGTGATGGACATCAACAGCAACGAAATTCTAATAATGACCCTGCCCCCATAGGGCAATTCTCTTCAATTTTTTACACCCCCTGACAGCGGCTTTTTATTTCCAGGACTGTTAGGGAAGGGATGGCTGGTCATGAGCTACCATGTCGACCCCTTCGAGATGAACGTTAACAGCCAAAAAACTCGAAAAAATGACCCCGCCCGCTATAGAGTGTAGAGTATCCAATTTAATTTTTTTAGCGCCCTACAGCGGCATTTCCTTTCCAGGACTGTCAGGGAAGGGGTGTTTGGTCATGAACTACCATGTTGACCCCTTCGTGATGAACGTTAACAGCAACAAAATTCTAATAATGACCCAGGCCCCATAGGGCCTAGGCAATCAACTTCAATTTTTTACAGCCCCTGACAGCGGCTTTTTATTTCCAGGACTGTTAGGGAAGGGGTGTTTGGTCATGAATTACCATGTCGACCTCTTAGTGATGGACATCAACAGCAACGAAATTCTAATAATGACCCTGCCCCCATAGGGCAATTCTCTTCAATTTTTTACACCCCCTGACAGCGGCTTTTTATTTCCAGGACTGTTAGGGAAGGGATGGCTGGTCATGAGCTACCATGTCGACCCCTTCGAGATGAACGTTAACAGCCAAAAAACTCGAAAAAATGACCCCGCCCGCTATAGAGTGTAGAGTATCCAATTTAATTTTTTTAGCGCCCTACAGCGGCATTTCCTTTCCAGGACTGTCAGGGAAGGGGTGTTTGGTCATGAACTACCATGTTGACCCCTTCGTGATGAACGTTAACAGCAACAAAATTCTGATAATGACCCAGGCCCCATAGGGCCTAGGCAATCAACTTCAATTTTTTACAGCCCCTGACAGCGGCTTTTTATTTCCAGGACTGTTAGGGAAGGGGTGTTTGGTCATGAACTACCATGTCGACCTCTTAGTGATGGACCTCAACAGCAACAAAATTCTAATAATGACCCTGCCCCCATAGGGCAATTCTCTTCAATTTTTTACACCCCCTGACAGCGGCTTTTTATTTCCAGGACTGTTAGGGAAGGGATGGCTGGTCATGAGCTACCATGTCGACCCCTTCGAGATGAACGTTAACAGCCAAAAAACTCGAAAAAATGACCCCGCCCGCTATAGAGTGTAGAGTATCCAATTTAATTTTTTTAGCGCCCTACAGCGGCATTTCCTTTCCAGGACTGTCAGGGAAGGGGTGTTTGGTCATGAACTACCATGTTGACCCCTTCGTGATGAACATTAACAGCAAGGAAACCCAATCAATTTTTTATTCTCAGTGGGATACTTCGTTGTCAACGTCGAGAATCCCTGCTGCGATGACACTCATGACACAGAAGTCGATACAAAAAAGCACCTTTCGCAATCAATATATATACTCGAGATGTGCCATGTGGGAGAAATTTAGGGGTAGTATTGGGTGTGTTGGAGGCGGGGACAGAGTTACTTCAAAGTCGGCAAAGCCAACGAAAATGTCCGAGTCTATCGCCGAATTGTTGACGTTGACACAACTCTCCCTGATTAATATTTCCAGTTCCAAAACTTTGGGAGACACAACCAGTATTCCATGGACAAATACCAGAAATGTTTCAGTAGTTTGACGACGATCTTACTGTGATTTGGAGGCCGGCACCGTTGAGCTTTCACTGCCGAAATGTGCGCCGATTTCCGAGTCAAATGACATCAACAAGGAATGAAATTTTACTTTTAGTTTCGGTCCTGCAACACAGAGCGAATTCTCTTCAGATAATTGTATATTTCCCCCCGATTTAGGGTGGTATCCCGCAATAAGGGGTTCAAATTTGGCCATCGTATGGAGGTATCTGGGTACAAGCATGCAAGCTGGCACCACCTCATACCATGGTTTTTTTAATGAAATTTAAACTACTTGCTATAGTCCTAGGCGCCAAGAAAGGGGCCGCCAAACTACGTTTGCCCTGTTTAATTTTGCTAAAACTCTTGCTGTGGGTGTATTATGAGGTGCACATTCATGCCATTGACGTGTATGTAATCGTAATACAATGGGCTATCTTTGTAGTGTGTCTGGAAATTTTAATTCTTAAAAGAGAACACAACGGAATGATGTCAACACCCAACTAAAACTTTTCAAATGTTGCTTTCTCACTGACGTTAAAGCGTTAGAAACACAATGGACTCGTGGAAAATCGTTGCTGGATTCTGTGATGCACACATTTGACGCGGAACTAAATTTCCCTACAAATGATACCAAGTTTGTGTACATAGGTTGGCCCTAGACTCACTAGGACCCCCCCAAAGGTGTGGGCGAAATTATGAGGTTTTGAGTTACTCAGTACGAAGGGGGCTATTGTCACGTTTCCCTGCATACTTGCTGCCCCCCATCTAACCACATCCTTATCATGGTCCTACTCTTTGACAAATTCAATATAAAACGACGGAAATGTACCCAACTTTACTATAACTCACTTGTTTACATGGACATGATTGAAGTGTAAAGTGGAGTGGGAAGGGATGGCTGTCGATGAGTCACTATGTCCACCCCTTGGTGATGAACGTTAATAGCAAAAAAATTCTAATAAAGACCCAGCCCCCATAGGGCAATCCACTTCAATTGTATACACCCCCTCACAGCGGCTTTTTATTTCCATGACTGTTAGGGAAGGGATGGCTGGTCATGAGCTACCATGTCGACCCTTTCGAGATGAATGTTAACAGCCAAAAAATTCGAAGAAGTGACCCTGCCCCCTATAGGGCCTAGAGTATCCAATTTAATATTTTTAGCGCCTCACAGCGGCATTTCCCCTTCCAGGATTGTTAGGGAAGGGGTGTTCGGTCATGAGCTACCCTGTCGACCCCTTCGTGATGAACGTTAACAGCAACAAAATTATTAGAATGACCCAGCCCCCATAAGGCCACTTTAATTTTTACACCCCCTCACAGCGGCTTTTTATTTCCAGGACTGTTAAGGAAGGGATGACTGGTCATGAGCTACCATGTCGACACCTTCTAGCTGAACGTTTACAGCCCAAAAAGTCTAAGGCCCAGGCCCCGATGGGGAAGGGATGGCTGGTCCTGCCCACCATGTGGACCCCTTCTAGCTGAACTATATAAAATGCCGAAGCCTCGATTAGACCCGGCAGCCGCTAAAAGCAGTTTAAACCCTGATCCTGATTTGGTCTTTATCAATATTTTATGATTAGACAAAGTTTCTCTGCTTTCTTCACACAATGTAGTTACAATTCATTTGTATTGTTTCAGACTTCTTGGCCATTAACACTTAGGAACGGAAGATCTGGAATCGTCCATCAGCGGAGAGATGCTCCTGGCTAGGCAACTGCGCTGGTAACCCCATGACATCAGAGGCAATGGAGATGACATGACTTTTCATGTTTACTCATATTAGAAATCATGTTCGCTATGTCATAACACAGCCCTCATAGAACACAAAAGCACTACAGCGGGCCTTTGAAAAACCTTCCGCCTCAATCTGATTGACATTCTGCTACGCCCGGACGTTGTACATAGGTAAAGAGTACCGGCTGCATATAATGGTTTATGTATCCTTAGTGGACCAATAAACAGCTGTTCAATTGTGATTAGACTTCATTGTGCTGTTAACATACACATTTAAAGGTGCTTTGAGAGCAAAATGCTTTTCCCTTTACTACCTGTCTCCAGTCTTAACTTGTGTTGCTTAAATGGTGGCTGGGAAAGTTCAGGCCTCCCACCGACTCCTTTATTCCTTTAAAATGGTCAAATCACATACTTATATCTTACCACAATATACCAGATTGGACATTTCAAGTCTAATTCTTCATAATTTTCAAAATGCTCCCCTGACATAAACAAGGTTCCAGTCCCAGTCAAATCATAAAGGACAATACAGCCCTTAATATATTTTACGCCAAAATGCTCCATTTCAAGTTTACCAAATACCATATACCAAATTTTCTTCATACAGAGGGAATACAGTTGAAATACCTTTATAATGAATCTTTGTCAGGTAGCATACTCATGGGGAAACGCACGAGGGCAAACTATTCTGAGACACAGCCATATGTCCCTTATTTGGTCATAGGTCAGGTCACCCAAGCCAATAACTAGGTCAGGGAGACTATTAATAGAGCACGGACGGGTAAATAATTTCGACCCCTCTATGGGGGGGGGGGGGGGGGGGGAAATTTCGTGCGCTCCAGGTCACCGCCCCCCCCCTCCCTTGTTAAAAATGAGCACTAGGCCACACCAAAAAAAAAAGTTGGTCAATGGATTTCGTGCACCATATTTTCGGAGATGCCCTTTTTTTTTTTTTTTTAAATTTCAAAGGATCGCGCCCGCATCATTTTCTAAAGAATTGGATTTTTTTTTTTCTTTTTACTTTTTTTTTCATAAATAAACATTTAACAGGACAATTGTCAGTTTAATCTTGTTATATCATGTTCCGGCTAAATGATCCATACATATCAGAAAGGTCATTCAATCAAAGCCAAAAACATGTTGAGGCTTCACTGTTAAAAAAAAGAAAGGTCGCTCGCACCATGTTTTTGATGGACAGATCCATTGACCAAAAAAAATTTTAGAAAAAAAAATAAAAAATTTCGCTCGCTCGCACGATTTTTTCAGAAGTAAAATCCATTGACCAACTTTTTTTTTGGTGTGGCCCTACATAAAAGAAAGAAGCTGAAAAATCATAGGCTTTTTGGCATTTTCTATTAAAAAAAAAAAAACACTCAAAATCGCCGAAAAATTAAAGGATTGTAGGTCACGAAATATGAGATAGGGCAATATTAACAACATAACACCACCTTTCAAGTTTAAGGTATTTATTGGAAAACACTGGTAATGAAATATATCACTTTCAACAAGCCGGTCGTCAGTCCAAGTGCATAAAAGCCTAACACTTTACGTATAGGCATTTCACTTGGCATACCAATAAAGACATGTAACGGTTAGGGTTTGTGAAATATAATAAATATTTAGCTAACAACATAGTAACTCTGGTTTTGGTTAACTCTGACAATCTGGAATCAACGATAAACATGCATGTACAGGTAACGTAGGCCACAACCCTCCTCTCGGGTGCCATCATCAAACTCTTACAAGCTTCCCATTGGTCAGCCCTTTAATACCCCACCCTCCCTCTGGAGGCTCTACTCTATTTCCTCCTGTTGCTGATAATCTAACCCCCCCCCCCCCCGCCCCCTCCTTGACCTGCAGCATGCTGCTATTCCTGTAACATGTGTGTAGCTCCCCTATGTCGCCTGGTAATAACTCCTGATCCTATACTACTCACAATTTTAATATTATTCCGCTACATGCATATACAGGTCACGTAGGCCACAACCCTCCTCTCGGGTGCCATCATCAAACTCTTACAAGCTTCCCATTGGTCAGCCCTTTAATACCCCACCCTCCCTCTGGAGGCTCTACTCTATTTCCTCCTGTTGCTGATAATCTAACCCCCCCCCCCCCCTTGACCTGCAGCATCAGACATGTCAGTTGGGTATTGACTATACATCCGAAATTATTTCTTTTAAAGAAGGTATTGTATGTTACCCCAAGCACCGCAAGCGGAGCGCAGTGGCAAATCTATGGGGGTTTGGGGGCATGCCCCCCCCCCCAAGAAAATTTCGTTTTTCTAGACTTCAAATGGTGTGTTCTAGTGAATTACGGTATTGAGTTTTTTTTTTCTTAATGGCCTAAAAAAAATCTAAACTGAAAAAAGTTTTATATGAAGTGAGCGCAATTGACAATTTTCTTTTTCCAAAAATGATGTGTGATTGAAGACCTGGTCGATACACAACCGGAACCCCAATTATCGCCCAAAACGGACCTCTGTAACTGTAAGCCCATTTTTCATCAAAGAATGACCTGACAGCATATTACGCCCTCCGGGCTCACAATTACCTACAATTACCGACCTCTCTCAGCCAATTTCGAGTAAAATAACTACATGCACCTACCTCTTATAGCCCTTGTGACATAGCTCACTTTTCGTAGGGTATTTGCCCCGTATTCATTCAGTTTTTGCGCTCAGCAATGCTCAATCTCCCCACAGATACGGCAGTGCTAGACAGACACTGGGGCCAGCTTGGAGCCGCCTTGGCCGGCCTTTGGGGGCCGAGGGCCGGGCGGCTTGCCCTGCGAGCATACACGGGGAGGGGGGGGGGGGGGGTTGGCAGGGGAGGTAGAGCAAAGCTGATAAAGGCGGAATTTATGGTTATATTGGGAAATTCAACATGTCTGTTATACGCGCCTTCCGCCAAATCAAGAGCAGCTATTATTGACCCTGACATAGCGCTTAAAACACCGTTTAGAACTTGGTTGGGAAGGGGAGCAAAGACTTTGATATCAAATCTCAATACTAGGCTAGGGAGCGGGGTCATTTGAAACTCCAAAGGCCCCTCCCCCCAGTCTAGGCGCCTCCTCTATCACAATGGTCAGAATGTACTAGTAGTAGGTCTACATGATATTAAATCACAGCAAATGCATGAGACAAGACATACCAGGCGTCATACGGTAGGCCCTACACCAATTAGTTATTTTGGTGAACTTTCAGGGGGGGACATTTATCTGTTGTGCTTGTGCTGTTGTGGATCCACAAGCACAAGAAACTGGCACTGACGATGCAACTCCCCAATTTGCGCCCAAAACGGACCTCTGTAAGCCTATTGTTCAGCAAAGAACGACCTTACATACATAGCATACCGGTATTGCGCACTCCAGTCTCACAATTATCTGCCATTATCGACCTCTCTAAGCCATTCCCAGTGAAAATATGACATCAACCTACCTCAGTCAGCCCATTTTATTCATGTCTTTGACATGCAGACAACACACGTCAACACGTGAGGGGCGGCTAGTTTGTCTGCTCTATACGAGGGGGCAGCACAACAAATATGGGTCAATATATATAGCCAATGAGAAGCCAGTAAATATTCATGTCATATTTCCGCGGGCATAGCATTGGGTCGGCCCAAAACACGGCCGAAACCTGTCCGAGTTCTGATTGAAACATAGGGTAAGGGTCTTCCGAGCCTGCTGTCGGCAGTGTGGGCCTCAGAGCCGGCCCTGGTCCTCGTAGCAGAGGGACTTAAATATTTTACAAGGATCTGACGGAGAGATGGGGGGGGGGGGGGGGGGGGGTTGAACGGATTGGAATCTTTCTTTCTTTTTCTTTTACTTTTAGTAGCCTAGGCCTATGTCAAAAGATCTGAAAACATGCGGAAATCTAAAGGTCTGACATGTCTGTTATACGCGCCTTCCGCCAAAGCAAGAGCACCTATTATTGACCCTGACATAGCGCGTAAAACACCCTTATAAAGGGCAATTCAACTCATGTCATCTCTATTACCATAGGCAGTTAAGCAGATAAGACCCTTACCTATCTGCTCCCGTTTTCTTTTTGCCTTGATATCTTGTTAAATTTGGACTTAGTTTACTGATTGAAGGACTGTTCTGTGGGGCTTGAGGCCAAATCCCTCCTTGGACTTTCTAGACTGGTAGGTCCTAAATATTTGGAGGGGGTTATGTATCGGTTTCTCGAAAGAGATACAGAACCTTAAAAAATCTAATTTTAGATTAGTGTATTCTGCTGAGGAAGTTGCTCCAAAGTAAATAGGAAGTTAATCATAATTAGTTCAATAAATATAGCGACCTGGCACCTTTTTGGAAAAATGTGCCAACAGTATAAAGGGTTTAAACAAATGACTTTGTGACCTAGGTGCGTTAACTTTAGTGCGGCGGCTTTACGACCTGAGGGGGGACCCATCTGCACCCCCTATTCTGAATATGGGTGTGGACCACTAAATTCGACATGGCGACATGGGCCCCTTTTTTTTTGCTTAGTGACATGCGACATGAGGAATATAAGAGACAGACATGTCAGTTGGGTACTGGCCCATCATCTGAAAATTTGTTGGGTACTGAGCCACAAGCGGAGCGCTGTGGGACCGCAAGCGCAGAAATTTTTTGAAAAACTAAACTTCAAATGATGGATTCTGATACATTTCTGGTCACATTAACCTCCCCCCCCCCCCCACCCCCACATCTTAAACTACTAATGTAGGTAGGCCTATCCAAGAATCTTAAACTTTTGAATGAGGAAGAATTACTTTCTTTTGAAAAATTTATGGAGAGCTCACTTTAGTAACTGCTAGCCCCCTCCCCCCTGCCCCAGTAAAAGTTGAAACTTGTGGGGTTTAGAGGGCCGGTCCCTCTGGAGGCTCTACTCTATTTCCTCCTGTTGCTGATAAACAACCCCCCCCCCGCCCCCTCCTTGACCTGCAGCATGCTGCTATTCCTGTAACATGTGTGTAGCTCCCCTATGTCGCCTGGTAATATCTCCTGATCCTTTACTACTCACAATTTTAAGATGATCCCGCTACATGTACAGCTCCTCTCACCGATAACTTGCACCCTTGTGAACCCCCCCGCCCCTTCATGCATCATTTAACTATGGAAACTCTAAATAGATCACCCCGGTGTTCAGTTTGTGGATGCTTGTGTGTTTGTAGATCATAGATAATCATCGTCACTGTACTCTAGGCCTAAGACTAAACATTACACAATCGAAACTCCCCTATTATCGCCCCAAACCGGACCTCTGTAAACCCATTGATCGTAGAACGACCTAACAAACGCCGGGGTTGCGCAAAAGGTGCACCTATTATCGACCCTGACACGGCGCTGGAAACACCCTTATAAATGTCAATTGACCTCATGTCATCTCCACTACGATAGGCAGTTCAACAGGTAACAGCCTTACCTATCTCTTCCAGTCCTGTTTTAGCCTTGATGCTGCTGATATCTTACCAAATTTGGACTTAGTTTACTAAGTGAAGCAGAGAGCCTTTTGATGGTCAAGACGATACTCAACCGAAACTCCCCAATTTTTGCCATGCTCAATCTCCGCCCATATACGTCACCGTTAGACAGACACTGGGGCCAGCTTGGGACCGCGTTGGGCAGTTAAATGACGGGGGATGGAAGGAGGCGAGGCGGGGGAGCCCGGGGAGGGGAGGTAGCATCAAGACTTTAAATGCTGCATTCTGGAGCAATTTTGCACACCATATTTTAGAAGTGTTTTTAAAGTGTGGCCTGACCAATACACATCACACCCACCAGGCTTCTACTGAGTCTAGCCCTCGGGACAGTCAACGCATGTCACTGACTTCCACATGGTCCTACTACTTATTCTTGCCCAACTTCTATAAATTACGTCCCAACCTAAATGTTCCTCTGTTCAACGTCAGTCTGGCTGGAGCTAACTTTTTAACTAATAATCATAGAGCTTAGCTTTAAAGACTGACGGACTTGTCTTTGCAATTCGAGTTGAAATGAGCGATAGTAAGGGAAACACGATGTCCGAGAAACGGCCAATAAATTCTGGACTTGATTTACTGACAAACGTATCTTTTTGAGACAAGTTGCAGTGAGTGAGAAAAGAGGAAGTACAATGTCATGAGTTCAAATAGCCGATAGCCACCTTTTATCACTTTAAATTTAACAACACCTACCCGTCACATGTGAACGCTTTAGGCTACTGGCCGCCATTTTGATGGCGCATCACTCATTCTGTGCATTGTGAATTAAATTAGGCCTAATATGATTTTGAATATCCATGTTCATACAGTCCGTAATGTTTATTATCATGACTTCTGTATTGTAGAGATATTTTATCAAACTTTCCAACATGCTGCATCACAATTTTCTTAGCGTATTTGCTCCGTATCAATTCATCGCTGCAGCAAGTTTTTGTAGGCTACACAGTCTGCCTGTGTGATTGTGGACGTGATCAATAGCCCTACACAACCGGAACACCAATTATCGCCCAAAACGGACGTCTGTAAGCCCACTGTTCATCAAAGAACGACCTAACACAGCATATTGCACACTCCAGCCTCACAATTACCTAGCATTCCCGACCTCCCTCAGCCAATTGCCAGTAGAAATACGACATAGACCTACCTATATTAGCCCATTTTCCTTCAAATCTTTCTCATGCAGACAACACATGTCAACACGTGATGAGCGGCTAGTGTCTTTTCTTAACACAAGGGGGCAACACAACGAATATTCCCGCAGGCAAAATGAATTTTTTAGGTCAATATTTTCAGCCCATGGGGTGACAGTACATATTCATCTCATACTTCCGCGGCCATAGCATTGGGTCACCCCAAAACGCGGCCAAAAGCTGTCCGAGTTCTGATAGAGTTAAAGGGGAAGGGCGCTACAAGCCTGCTGCCGGCCCTGTGGGGTTTAGAGGGCCGGTCCTGTGGGGTTTCGGGGCAGCCCTGTACGGTTCTGGACTGGCATTGTGCGGCTGTGGGGTTTAGGGCCGGGTCTGTGGGCTTGAGGGGAGAATGGAGGATCGAAAAAGTTTCGGAAATTATCATCTTCTAGGTTATATCAAAAGATCTGAAAACATGCGGAAATCTGAATGTCTGACATGTCTGAAGAGATAATGACATGAGACATAGCCTTTTCTTACAATCGACATGATGCCATGGACATTTCTTAAAAGCGACATGGCCATTTCTTGGTGCATGGTCTATGGTACACACGGCCCTAGAATATAGTATTTAACAAGGTGAACCTTTCAACCATAACATTGTCACGGGTAACAAATAATTGGTTTACCGTCACACCATATAAAAAACCACAGATTCCCACACACACTTGGGACTGGTTAAAATAATACTGTGGCGGAGTACTGACTAGTATGTAGAGAGAAGTAGTTAGTGAGCACCATTGGAAATAGTATACAACTCGATAAGTAGAAGAGACTACATAAAATACTTGCATATACTTAGCACAATGTTAAAACGTTTACAAAACGGGTTACATGAGTTTAACCTATATAAATAGTTAACAGGCACAAATCTGTGCTAAGGCGTTAATATAACTATCTGGAGGTATGGAACTTGTTACAAAAAACGCTGTTAAAAAGGCAGTTAAAAATACTTGAATGTTGCCGAGCACAATAGTGCTGAAAATGTTTTAACCCTGTATGTAGAAACACTTGTAGTGAGATCGCGGTATAGTCATTGCAGATGGGCAAGCTGATGGCTGAGTTATGAACACAGTGGGAATCATTCGAGGTAGCATGTTGTCCATTAACCATATTACCATATTAACCACGCACAGGGGTCGCCAGCCTCGCCGCTAGGCGAAGGGAACGCCTCAGCCGGAACACCCGAATGGCAACAGGGCCTGCCTGCCTAGCTGCCAGGCGAGGGGATCGCCGGAGAGGAGGGGTCGGCGCTCTGGCGTTTCTTACGACATGGGCCGGCTGCCTAGCTGCCTGCCTAGCTGCCTGCCTAGCTGCAAGGCGAGGGGATCGCCTCAGAGCAGCTGAGGGCGCAGTGATGACGGCAGGCAGGACCAGGCGCCGTGCAACGTGCGAGCCAAGGCGGGGTGTCATCCGTTCCTGGCGGGGTGTGCCGGTGAGACAGACCGCGCGTGGCAGTACAACATCGTTGCTGCAGTTTATCGGACCCACCGCAGGTGTCAACTCATGCTGGCGGGTGGTCGGGGCTGGTGCAGCTGCAGAAGGAAGGGCCACGCTGACTCCCACGGATTGTCCAGAGACGGCTGCATGAGCGGCTGTGAGTGGCCCTGCGAGAGGTGGTGATGGTGTGGTCACTGCAACGCCAGATGCGTTTCCAGCCGGCACGCAACCTGCCGCGGGTGTCAACTGATGCCTGGGGGTTGCCTGGGCTGGTGCAGGCTGGGGCAGGCGGGCGCAGCGGCTGGCCGCAGGTGTCAACTCATGCTGGCGGGTGGTCGGGGCTGGTGCAGCTGCAGAAGGAAGGGCCACGCTGACTCCCACGGATTGTCCAGAGACGGCTGCATGAGCGGCTGTGAGTGGCCCTGCGGGAGGTGGTGATGGTGTGGTCACTGCAACGCCAGATGCGTTTCCAGCCGGCACGCAACCTGCCGCGGGTGTCAACTGATGCCTGGGGGTTGCCTGGGCTGGTGCAGGCTGGGGCAGGCGGGCGCAGCGGCTGGCCGCGGGTGTCAACTCATGCTGGCGGGTGGTCGGGGCTGGTGCAGCTGCAGAAGGAAGGGCCACGCTGACTCCCACGGATTGTCCAGAGACGGCTGCATGAGCGGCTGTGAGTGGCCCTGCGAGAGGTGGTGATGGTGTGTTCACTGCAACGTCAGATGCGCCTCCAGCTGGCACACAACCTGCCGCGGGTGTCAACTGATGCCTGGGGGTTGCCTGGGCTGGTGCAGGCTGGGGCAGGCGGACGCAGCGGCTGGCCGCGGGTGTCAACTCATGCTGGGGGGTGGTTGGGGCTGGTGCAGCTGCAGAAGGAAGGGCCACGCTGACTCCCACGGATTGTCCAGAGACGGCTGCATGAGCGGCTGTGAGTGGCCCTGCGAGAGGTGATGATGGTGTGGTCACTGCAACGCCAGATGCGCCTCCAGCCGGCACACAACCTGCCGCGGGTGTCAACTGATGCCTGGGGGTTGCCTGGGCTGGTGCAGGCTGGTGCAGGCGGGCGCAGCGGCTGGCCACCCGTCTGGCCGCCAGGCGAGAGGATCGCCTACGGTAATTACGCGAGGTGGCTCGCACTTCCCTTATTGGTCGGCGCTGAGCAGGAACAGACCTCGCCCTTTCACGGGCTAAAGCAGCTTGTTTTCTCCTCTGCCCCAGCTCCGCCCTTGCCCCATGACGAAGGGCCAGGTAACAGCGACCTGTTGAAAGAAAGAGTATGGTTCAGATCAAAGGATATTTCAATAAATCAGTTCGATAGTTCACATTGTTAGTGAATCACGTGAAGAATCACTTGAAGAATCAAACCAGAATAATCAAGAAAACGAATGTATTTTGATTGTAGATAATAATTTCAAACCATTCACTAAGATTGATTGTGTGATTAAAATCACATGTGACCCAGGCATGTAAAGATTGAGCGTAGCTGGATTTGTAACTTATCATGTACTTAGAATAGATATAGACGCTCCTTTTATCCTGACGCTGTTGCTGGCAACTCTTGTGTTGTCTCGCGCACTTCTCGGAGTGCACGAGAAGTCACAGTGGCGCCACCCTTTCCAAGGAAACATTTGTCCCCCAATTTTGCCTGTCTCTCCATGGTCTTATCTAATGGCTGTGGGCCATGGACATTGAATGACAGCACTTCTCCCATGGAACAAAAACGTCTTAAAACATGGTTCAGGCGTTTAGTATAACTCAGTTTACCCTGAGTCAAAGATGCCTCCTTTTGTCCACATATTAATGTATTTCAAGATAATTCAAGATAATAGCAGAGCAGAGCACAGAAAAGGTCTTACAAAAAACGTCTCACCCTGTAATCAAAGATATCTCCCATTGACTTAGCACTAAAATTGTGTGGACTGTAATGTAGACGAAAATGGTCCCCAGTACTTAAGAGTTTAATTTTGCAAGAGAACTTTTTTGTGTTATTTTGTGACTTTTTTTATTTTCAAATTCTCACATGGTCAAAGTAGGATTTCGGTAATGTTTGTCATTGTTATAAGTAGATGGGTGTCCAATCTATCTATTGTTACATTTTTGGATTGATTGAAGTAGTATTTCATGTTATAATTGACATGTGAAATCGAACTTTCACTATCTTGATGCAACCCCTCATGAGGCGTTGCATAAGACTCTGGGTGGTAACCCTGAGTCAATAAACATGATTGCAGGACACATTTGTTATCAAAGAGGAAGAGTGACAAACATCGCAGGGTGCCTCTGGGTTCATGGTGAAAGAGGGACTGATTGACACAGTGTCAATAACATGGAGTCCCATCCGAAGTCCGATCAAACGTCCCATTTGCCATCCCCACGTGCGTGTCTGTGTGAACGTGACGCTTTTAAAAGGGTGGCTTCAAGGTCACTCTGCTATTTGCTAGCATAAGTTCACTGTTTATTTTGATATCAAATTGACACTTTTTATCCCATATTTTGCACTAGGAAAGATGATTTTTTTCCAAACAGGGTAGACAGACATAGGTTGGAAGTACGTTGTAGTGCTTTTCTTTATTCAAAATATGCACCAGGAAATTTATACAAATGTCAACTGCAAATCTACTCATTTTGCGTAGGAACCGTCTGCCTGATACCCAGGGTGCCCAGGGTCAGCTAGCCAAGTGGTACATGGTAATAATTTCCGACATTAGTATAGAAACCCAAAAACTGAATATGTGTTGATATAAGGAATAACAAAAAGTTTCTACTCACGGCAGTGGCGGTATTGCGGCCGGGGAACTGGGGCCCGGCACCGTCTACCCTTAACGATATCTGGCAGCCCTGTGAACAGGAGTTAAAAAGGGGCCGGGTATGAACACAGAGTAAAGTAAACAATATCAAAGCAATAAATAAAAGCAGACAGGGTAGGATGAGGATGAGTGCGTCTGGCTGCATAGTTCAACATAGTAAAATGGGAAAGAGCTATTTCCAAAGTTAAACTACTGTAAATTCCCGCCCTAACCCGCGCCGCCAACTCAGGAGAAACCTACAACCCATTTCTGGATCAAGAGACCTCAGCAAGGCTACTGACACTTACATGCAAAACTTTTCAAGGTCACTGCCCTATACCTTAGCACTAGTTCACGCAGAGGGAGAATTTGAAGCAAAAGTGACACATTTTCTCCCATTTTTTCAAGGTTTTTTGTTACATGGCAGGGGAGAGGCATGATCTGAAAGTATCTCGTGATGCAATTAGATATACTCTGCATGCAATAACAATAACATGCCAGGCAGTTGAAAACATGCCAGTGAAGCTGTGCTTTCTCAGCCAAAACCGTCGCCCAGAGACCCAGGGTTCCCTGGGTCAATAAACCATCGGTATATCGCCTTACCTGATGAGCATTCGCTGCACAGACTGCCGTCGGTATCAGAGGAGTCTGATTCCGAATCGTCTGTCACTTCCGAATCGTCCGAGCTCGAGCTCGACCAGTCAGAGCTGGGGTTGCTGCAACTGCACCACGAACTAGAATCACCACTGTCTGCGGGTATAAATTTAGAAACACAAGAATAGTTAGAGAGCACACTTTTAGAAAAAAGTTTATAGTATGTCCCATTATAAACTGTACTGCACCAATATATCGCCCCTTAAAAAATCAAACTTGGGACTGGGTAAAACAACTCAGGCTGGTGGGTAACTAAAGAGTTGTTATGAGAGTATACATAAAATCACATGGTTATTAGCAAAGTGGGAAGAAAAGCCCCACGCCTTAGATAGCACCAACAACGCACAAAGTATCACCTTCATAGCTTACCTGAGTCCGATGAGATAACAATAATGCTGACATCGGACGGGACCCCTACAAAGAATAAATACGGTAATATGTTAACGCAGGGATGTAAGTCGGGAGATCTGAAAAGATTGAGCGTGTGAGTGGCCACACAGATGAATGAGGGTTAGCTGGAGTTGGAGCTGGTCATATACTTAGATAAAGTACACCCTTATAGTCATTCATTGGTCAATTCTGGCATCCGAAATAAATTACTTTTAATAAGTACCCTCAAGTCATGTGTCATACATGTGTGTTATTCCAATGCAGGCCAGCAGGTGAGTGTGGAAGAGCAGGTGAATGTGGGTGTGCAGGTGGGTGTGGGCGACACTTGCAGGCATGCACCGCCTTTTGTCCCTAGCAGAGAGCGAGTCAAAAACAGGAATCTGGAGCACTCCCTACCTGCAGTGCTCGCTGCCTGCAGAACAGCTGGGACGGTCCCCTATCCAGGGTTCTCCGCACATAGGGATTACACAGGCGGGCCGCCTGCATGCTTTTTACAGCCGCCTGTGTAAAATCCCCTCAGAATCGCCGCCTGTGTGCTCTCAGCTATCCATAGGTTTTTGAATTTTGTAAATACTCCAATTAGAACAGAAGTTATGCCTATTTTAGCAGTTTCTTTTTAAAAAATCTACCAAAATGCTTTGAAAAATACCAATCTACATTCATTATTTTTCAAAATTGTCTTGGAGGAGTCACCCTGAACCCCCTTATGGGACGCGATGCTCGACATAGTCAAAATTAACGCGAAATGTACGGTGTGCTTTTTCATCCTGCGGAGAACCCTGCTATCCCCACTGACGCCCTCACCGCCACCCCTGCAGGCCCTCCCCGCCAGCAGAACGCCCCGAGGCGGTCTCTTTGACCCTCCTGGAGTCTTCCCAGTCACTGCCACTGAGTGGGAAGATACCAGGAGGCATAAAGAGACCGCCTGGGGGTATTCTACAGGCAGGGAGCACAGCATGGGAGGCGGGGAGGGCCTGGGTTAGGGGACGGGGTGGAAACGGAACCTTTTCTGAATGCCAGCACAACAAAGTACAGTCGTTTATGAAAGTGATATTCCAGGAATCCCTGCAATTCAAGGAAGATTGACATCGCTGGATAAGTAGTTACATAGTAGCAAGTGGTCTGAAACACCTGTTTGACCTGGACATTCGGATTACTCTGGATAAATAGGTGAGGGTGGGCTGCAGCCCGGATCGAAGAATGCAGAGATAATGATTGAACGTAAAATTGCCTTATAGGCATTACATGTAGGATTGAACCAATTTCTGAAGCGAGCAGCATTTTTCATTTCTAAAATCGACCAGTATTATGGCTCGGTACCTAAATCACCAGATCTGTCAGGGGAGCACTGGAATAAAATAGATCAAAAATTAAACTTACGGTGGAGGGAGAACACGTCGGAGATCGAATCCCCCCCATCCGTGGCTTCGTGCTGTGCGTCGTCTGCAGAGAGAATGAGTTAAAGTTTTAGTCACACCATAAATGTTGAAGAAAAATCATTGGTTTGGGACAAAAGCTAAGTGGAATGGTAACCATGTTTAATTATTAACGGAATCCTACCAAAATAAGAGCATGTATGCTTTATATGCCGCTGCCCCGGCCGCATCACACTAGTAAACCACGTACAGTGAAAGACTATCAAGTAGAACCGGGTGCCCGCAAGTTAAAGTAAAATTCCGCCTTGTTTGTTTCAGTCAGCAAATTACAGCAATAGTAAGAGCCTACCCAACAAACTATCTTGTTCCACCGAGGTCGGCGGCCTTTGCTCGTGCTCTGGGGAGAAAAAAAAAAAGTGTAAGAATTTTAAGATTGGTTGTGCCAAAAATAAAGAACACTATCGTATTTCAAAATTAAAGTACTAGTATAATGATTGGCATACACTTGGTGGTCATGCCACTTGAAATAAAGATGGATTGTGTGATAAAGATCACAAGGGACCCTGGACCTTTTCGAAGTTTTTTTTTAAACATTCAGAAAAAATAGAGGGAGACAGTAGGAAAAGAAGGCAGGGCTAACGTTCAAAGTAAGCTCAACAATCTACATTTTTTGTAGGAAAAACCGTCTCACAGAGACCCAGGATACCCATGGGTCAATAAACATTAAAGGTTAATATAGAACCAGAGTCACATTCAATGTACATTGAATAGCAATTCGATTTAAATACGTACCACTTCCAGGACTTGGTGAGCGCGCTGGGGGCGGAGACGGCAATACCCTTGGCAATATAGAAGAAGCTGAAATGAAGATAAAAGATACTTGTACAAAATTGTTAACTTTGACCGAGTATTGGAAGAATGCAGGGTGCGTATCGACCCTGTAGGGTCGGCATGATGCTTATAAGAGTGACAGAAACGACATAAACATGACAAATGATTGGGTTAGGTAATGAATTATCATGGCACAATATCTCGGCGGCAAAAGGAATTTCCATTGAATATACCGTAAAACCCCGCCTGTTAGACGACCATATTTTGGGATTTATTTTCCCTAACTAGGGGTCGTCTTAAAGGTGGGGTTTTCTTATATAGGGTTAAAGAGAAAACCATTCTCAAGTTTTTCCTCATACAAGGGGGTCGTGTTAAAGGTGAGGTCGTCTTGAAGGAGGGGATTTACGGTATATCTTTATAGCTTTAGGGGTTTAATGAAATTGACTATCCAATTACCCATATCGCCATATCACAACGAATTATATATTTTGCAAAGGGCAGGGGAAAGAAAATGCCGAATAAAATAGTATTGAAACAGTAAGCAGTATGAAGAATGGCTTACCACTGCTAGTGTCAAAGCACTCAGTTCGCTGCTCATCCCACTCCTCGTCGCTTAAATGGCGACGCCGACGGCTGCGTGACGGCATGGGCCGCAGTGGTGATGTAGAGCCTGCGATAGAGGCAAATAGTTTTTATTCAGAAAAATGGAAAAATTATGATGAAGGAGTGGCACAGAACAAAAAGTCACAAGGTGCTGTAAACAATCGATTTGATTCATGGTAAAGAAGTGAAAAAAGATTGAGCGTGTGAGAGACCTCACAGATGACTCAGGGTAAGCTGGAGCTTGAGCTTTATCATGTACTTAGATATAGTATTCCTTATAATCATTTATTGTTCAATTCTGGCATCGGAATTGATTTCCTTGTTAAAAAATACCCTCAAATCAGATTGCAGTTGATTCCCGACTAGAAGGCAAGAGATATTGAGTAACTTTTTGAAGGAAATATTTGTCCCCCAATGTTGCCCATTCTTTTATCTTATTGAATTTTTTTCTTAGTAAATAGAAACTGGGTAATAATATGCCTCAGGGTATGGACCCTGAGTCAACAATTTCAATACATGATGCATGATACGTGACACCAAGATAAACAAAAAACAATGTCTCACGTCCCCTACACGATGGGCGATACAAATACCTTTGCATTTTCTCATAAATTCAAAGTTAGGGTTGTCAGTCATCAGGGTTCTCAGTCATCGTGAGCCTCCCGAACAGGGTTAGGTGAGAGCGTGTCGTGTGACTTACGTTTCACCTTAAACATGTCCAGTAATACTTAGCATAAACAGCATTTAACATAGTAATATGATTCTTATTAGAACATTACATTAACGTTTCAAGCTTACCGCTCAGCCCGCCGAAGCAGACTGTACTGTCATCGTCGTTGAAGTTTGGTGCAGCGGTAGCGTCAACAGGGGAGCTGGTTGCAGAGATAGGCCCCAATGGCGAGGTAGACCCTGCAAAAGGTAAACAATGTGTTCAATGTTATATAAATGTGAATAGAAACATATTTGAATGTAAACCAAGATAGAAAAAACTGTGTAACAGAATCAGATATGGAGCATCTAATGTAGGCAAAATTGACAGTTGTTTGAATTTAATTACATGCGGAATAATGTTCAGCACAATGAATGTATTTCAATAGTTGCCCACCTTCGGATAGCTCTGCCGCTCTCGCAGCAACAAAAGCATGCTGGCTGATCAACGTACGACGGGCCACTTCACCCCCAGAAATAACCGGGTGAGATACCCCCGCCTGAGAGGTGGAGGCGACTGGAGCAGATGCTGCGTCATTGTCCATCACCAAGCGCCACCTTGGCAGTTGTGGTGTGGCCAGGTAAGCGTCAATTGCCGCAGATGCAGCAGAGCCAGCTGCTGAGGCAGGAGCACTGGCCACTCCCGTTCGTCCAGAACCGGCTGCAGGAGCAACTGGCAGTGGAAGCGTGGCTCGAGCGGCTGGACATGGAGGCGTGGCCAAGGATGGCACAGACAATCGGAGCGCACGTGCAGCTGCCGCCACCGTGCGTCCAGACGCGCCGTCAAAGCCAGATGCACGGAGCCGTGGGGACGCTGCAACGCCAGATGCACTTCCAGCTGCATGTGGCACATAGGGTCCAGACGCACCTTGTGGGGCTGGTAGCCAGGGCGCTGCAAACCCAGATGCACCTGCAGCTGCGACTGGCACGGCTCCCCTTGGCAGGGTTGGTCCAGACGCACCGTCACATGGGGGATGTGGGGAAGCCATCAAGCCAGAAGCGCCGCCGGCTGCGCCGCCAGCTGCGACCGACACCGAGGGTCCAGCAGCACCATCAGGTAATATGAAGGAGCACTGGAGCACTGGAAGGAGCACTGGGAGGCCAGATGCACCTGCAGGTGCGAGGGGAGCAGCAGATGTAGAAGCAGCGGCAGCAAGTTGCAGGGGTACAACTGGGAGAGTCGGTGCAGTAGGGAGTGCTACGGCTGCAGCAGCAGGGGCTGGTGGCGCAGACGGTGGCAGCGGGTTTGAGCCAGGGGCGTGTTGTTGTATGCCAGCATGCTGCAGTATACGCATGGCTAATGTTTGTGAGACTGTCCCAGAGGGGCCTGAAATAAGAAAAACGGTATAATAATTACCAACATTGTTAGTATCGAACGGCAAAACAAATTGATGAAACAGATGAGCCTGGTTAAGCTCGATCAGTAGCTAATGATGAATGGAGGTGTGTGTGGGTGAGGGCCGCAGTCGCTTTTCAAAAGCAGGTCAATCAATAAACATCGGCGATCTCTGCCTAGTAACGAGTATCTTCATTGGTAAACAACATTCAGCAACCGGCAAAAGCGAACGCAGCCTGATGACTGATCTACACATCAGACGTACATATGCTTTTACTAGCTGTCGCATGCATATGTTCCAGACAAATTTAGTACGCCTTAAGTCTGCAAGTGTTATGAAAGAGGGTGGCAAGGGGGGAGAAAGCTGGTAGTAGGCCCTACTAGAAGGAGGTAACAGTTCTTTAACATCCCACACTGCATAGGCACGCCACAAGGAAATTTGTTCACATATCATGAAAAAAAGGCATTTTGGCATTTGCTACTTTATTTATTGTTTTTATTTCATCACACACAGCAAATCTTTCCATGTGACGTTATAAACCCTACCTTATTCGGTAAAGAAAATAAAATAATATGACACCTTTCAAGTCCCACACGAACGACCCTGGGAAGCTCCCCTTTAATATTTAAGATTAAAAGATTTTTTACTACACACCACACTGCACGACCCAATTGTTAGAATCCAGTTGTTCGCAACCTAGCAATGCAGTGAAAGCACATTACTGGGGATGACGTGAAAGACAACCCAGCCTCAGTTAATGTGCTTCACCGCATAGCTGGCATCCTTGTTGTTGTGTATGCCCATAGCAGAAAGGCAGTGCAGCATAGGAATGAGGCAAACGTATGAGAAATGGCAGTGGAGACATGCAAAATCTAGACCAAAATAAGCCCCCTGACAACATGAAAAAATTCCAGGCACGCTTGCAAGTTCTACAACGGAAAACGTGAGGGTCGGGGGCACAAGAAGGAAAAAAATACCTAGACCCTAAAAAGTACTTGTGATTGAAAATACATCAATGCTATTATAGTACTTAGGATAAGTTAAGTGGGAAGAGGAACATTAAAACTATTTACCTGCGGCTGCCAACTGCACATCATGAACTGTGGTAAGAGAGAAAAAATTAATGAGATGTCGGTGGTAAATACACAAATGATAAGGCGGGGGGCCATGTTTCCAGGTAAGTATTTAATAATAATCCAGTTAATAATTGAACCAATGACTCGGTGTACATAAGACCCAAAATAAATATTGGTTCTGTTGTATACATACTGGAATTCCGCTAGCCACTCTCCAAATCGCCAATGGCGAATCAAAGGTCATTTTGGCTAATGCTACTCACTGAAAATTCGCCAGATTGGCGAATTGTGGATATGGCACGGTAGGAGATTGTGGAGAAAGGGGTTGGATATCCAAAGAACAAGTGTAATTTTTCTGACCCCACTTTACCCAAACTGAAATCTTAGAAGTTAGATGACTGATACTGCTGGTTAGTAGTAGGGTCAGTAAGCTGAATCCCCTGTAAATTCTCAATGGTCAAACCCCCCATTTAGGTTTTAATGGTGTCTCATTGAACATACTATGTTTTTATCTTTGTTTTTTGCCGACAATGTAATTAAACTGGCTGATTCATGTATTCAATCCACAACATAGCCCAATACATATAGCCTAAATGTTGGGAATATATGTGAGTATATTTCACGGCAAAAATGTTTGGCTAATTGATATTCAATTTGGCTAATCAAAATTGATACAAATTCGTCAAATTGGCTAATAGAAAATGAGTCCTAGCGGAATCCCAGACATAGGGACCCCTTATAACTCGACAGGGATTCTTCTTTGATTAGGGTCCCTAATGGTGAAATGGATACAAGTGATAACAGATGAAGTAAAACATACCTGTCAGGTCTTCTCTAAGTGTGACATGGATTCGACCAGGACCGACTGAAGTTGAAGACAAAAAGATAACTGGTTTAGTAAAAAAAAAAGACAACAAACGGGTATAACCTGATGCAAACAGCTTGTGATAAACTTCACAGATCTACTCAGAGAATAACCCACAGACACCGTGTCTAGTGACCGTGTACACACATACTTATTTCAAAGTTTGACTAGCGCGCAGGTAAGTCAGAAGTTTCTACCATTGGCAGAAAGGGATGAGTGTACAGTGGAAACTGACTGAAGTATTGTAAGAGGTTGATTAAGAGGTTGATTTGTCTTTTATTGATCCATTTAAAGCACATTATTATTAATTTACATCAAGGGCGTGTAGCAAAAAGTCACAAAACTTCATCATTGTATTCGCCGTTTATGCACAAAGAATTATAGTTAAGAATTAAGTTTTTTTTTGTTTTTTTTTTTTATTTAGTTACTCACATCATACAACGTGATCTGCCTAACTAATTTTTCTGGCTCACCTGTATATAAATTGCTTAGTTAGAAAGATATGATCTCTTAGTATACAAAAATTACATCAAGGATAGGAACAGATGAGCACCTTTGGCTGTCAACGGACAGGCTGTCAACGGGATAAAGTTTATGTAGAATATTTACAAGTGTACAAGAGGTGAATTTACATGATGATATATATATATATACAGTGATGAAAGTCGGTTGTGAATTGACATCGAGTGTTAGTATTAGGCCCCCCTAAAGTAAAAAAGGGGAAGGAGTGATGGGGTCGATGATCACATGGGTGGGTGATGGGGGGGGGGGGGGGGGAAGAGAGAGAGAGGGGGGGGGGGGGGGGGAGGAAAGAGGAGGGATTTAGAAGCCCCTCCTAGTCTGAAGGAGCTTTTTCCTGCTTCCCTTCAGATTGGTGCCGAGCTTCTTTTTCAATTCTCTTTTGAAGATTTCTTTGCTGAGTGCCTCCTGCATAAGTTATAAATAGCATTTTAATCCATGCGCGCCTTGGTTAAACACATTAAAATTTCTATTTGATCAACAAAAGATAGGGATGGCAGTCTGCATAGCAGATATTTAATGCCACCCCTTGTACTCTATGTCACTCTCAGTATAAAATCTTTGAAAAATCCCTTTTCAGCAAGATCGCTATAACTTTACAGGACAATCACTTGTGTATGCTCAAATCCACTTACTTATAATTTGAAAACTGTGTTTACACATTTAAACAGGTTAGTGTGGTACATTTAGCCAAGGAAAATGTGTATAATCAATATTGTAATACATAATGCTACAATTTTACAAGTTTTTTGACAAATTATGGTCTGACATTTTTCGGGAATGTTTCTTCTAACTTGATTTTCATTAATCGCTTAAAATACGATATGCTTTCTGAACCTCTGACATGTGGGTGCAGGGCGTTCCAGTTTTGAGCTACATGTACTTCAATGCTTTTTTCGTATGATGCCGTATGAATAAGACAGTATTTTAATAAAGGTGACACCGCATTACGAGTGGCCCTTGGTCTAATATCTTGGAATTCATATTTATGAGCCCTTTTATATCCATAAATACTCGAATGATATTGACGACGGTCCTTTAACATTGGTAGGTTGGCTTCTTGGTGGACATAGTCCGTATGTGTAAGAATAGGCAATTTTAAACAATACTTTAAACATCTGTTTTGTACCCCTTGTAGAAGTTCTAATGAGTCTTCACTCGACGATATGTACAGAACATCAGCATAGTCAAACAAAGGCAACGCATATGTTTTATAAATTAAAAGTAGTATATCTGTAGGAACAAAAAATTTTAAACGGCCTAAAAGATGTGATCTGTAAGCTAGGTTTTTTCTGAGTTCTCGAATATGTTGATTGTAATTTAATTCGTGGTCTAAGGTCACTCCTAAATATTTGTATGAGGTGACAAATTTTAATCTTTCTTGATTTCCTTTAATGGTTACTATTTCTAAAGGTAAAGTTTTGTATTTTTTATTTGAACAAAACAGCATTAATTTGGATTTGGATTCATTTAAGGTTGATTTACTTTTCGAAGACCACGATATAAAATGATTTTTAGAAGCTTGCATTTGAGTTTCTAGCGCTTTCAAGTTTGTAATACATGGCATCCATGCACTCCCACAGGAACGCCCAGGAACAATTGGTGCTGGCGAGCCTCAATACAAATGCAGTGTTCAAAAACATGACATGGATACCAAATTACCCCACCCCCATCGGTCCTCCTTTTAAAAATAGCCCATACTCTCACCCCCATCCCCGGCCCATCGCTGGTAGTGTTACTCGGCTTAAAACAGCATACAGTGGTTTTAACCATGGCCATACAGTTAAGCACTTAAGTGAGGAGGAGAAAAAAAACCACTCTGCCACACATAAGTACTTTGCTGCATAAATAGTCAGTTAGTATGCACAAGATGACCGAAAAATATATTAGAAAAAATGAGTGCCTCATGCTGCCTCGTGATGTTCTATGGATGAGAGAAGGAACAAATGTGTGCGGTGCATGATGGCGTAAGAACATGTCCCTTTGTGCCATAAGGGAGATGGATAATAGTTGGTTCAGATAACAGCAAGCTAAAATCAATCTCCCTTGCAGTATAAAGTGCAATTGAGGTCTGGTCGTTGGTGCATTTACAAGACTTTGTTCCTTCCGGGCACCGACAGTGATAACAAAAAACAATATATTGAACAACAAATAGGTAGGTAGATAGCTAGATCGATAGCTAGGTAGATAGCTCGATCCATCGATAGCAAGATGGATAGAGATACAATACAGAAATGTAAGCAGGAGATGCAAGGCAAGTCACCAAGTCTTGGAAACTTCCCTAACTTGACATGGTGCTCAACCCCCCCCCCCCCCTCCCCATCGACAAGTGAGGGGGGACGATTATGGGAAAACCACCCGCCCATCACTTTAAACCAAACACTCAAAATACAACCCCTCGAAAACCATACCACAGTTTTACACCCAAAACTCTAAATCAATTGACAGGACATTACAAAGTAACCTCTTACACCACTATAGCCCGAGTCAGACAAGCAGAGGACAGCATGGCCACCTCCTCATAGTAACCTATCACACTGTTATGGCCCCAGTACGCTATTGACGACATTTCTCCAAAAGTCACATGATGTGCTCTTTACTAGTATTTTGTATCAGTTGAAACATGTTCAAGACCAGAAATTTGAACAGTTTTGCATGTTTTTCCAGGTGTGGCAACAAAAACGATTGTTATTATGGAAACTTTGAGAGATGATTACCATGGTAACCAGCATATAATCTCACATTAAAACGTATATGGATTCAAGCATAGTAAAACAGAAAAAAACTACATTTGGCATATTATTTACATGATGAACATGGAAGCCAAAGCCCGTAACTCAAATTATCAAAAAGAGGTGGCCTTATGGTAACCTGTTTCACCCTATAGCCCCAGTCAGAGGGCAGCATACCACCTCCACATAGGGGGGGGGGGGGGGGGGGGGGGGTGATTCACAGCAGCAGGTGACTCAATTAGGCACTAACCAGGGCATCAGTTGTATCAGGTGACAGTAGGCATGTACCCCCTGCCCCGAAGATAAGACTTTAAGAATTACATACCTGGTGTGGCTCGGACGCCGCATGTGTGGGGGTTGAACATCTTGAAGAGGATGCACGCTGTTGATACTGAAATGCAAAAAGCAGAGAAGGGAGTTAGAGGAGAACACGTGACTTCCGGCAGTACTATCAAGCGGGCGTATCACGGGGGGCAATGAAAATACAACCACCCCTTACCAGTTAGCTTAAATATTTCGTTAAATCTGGGTAACTTATCTATTAAAATTCTTCAATTTTCTAAAATATATATATATATTTACCACTCTCGGGAGGTGAGGTGGGCCCTAAGACCCCCTAGGCACAAAGGAGTGCCTAGGCCTCTTCGGAACAACAGTTCTCCTTCATACTGGTAAGTATACATTATTCGGATATCCTTATATTCCGAATCCCCCGTCGGCACTCCTTTTAGTGCCGGAAGGGGCCCTCAGGGAGATCTTCAAAGCTAGTATTTTCCATTGACCCTACTTTCAGCCAAATAAGTTTCTCGAGCCCCTAAAAGGTTTTCATCGTATTAAATATTTCCTGCATAAATGTATGTGTACTATATCTACTGCCAACCGGCTCATAGCAGCGCTAATATCAACAATAAATCAAAGAAGCACTTGCTTTGTTTTAAATAGAACTTCTTTATTTTCTAGTTCAGACCGATCCGGTCTAGACTTTAATCAATTTTCTAATTGATTTTTATCTAATTGTCTTAATTTGACAATTTCTCGTTTGTTTTTGCTAAACAATTAACATGACTAATCTATAGTATAGCCTTCCTGACTTAATCCAACTATTTTATGGTACCGGCAAGTTCTGAACACTGAACCTTTCTGCAAAATCCACACATTTGAACGTCCGTGTGTTTTTAAAGAACAATTGCCCAAATTTTTTCAATTCAACCACAAGATCAATTTAATTTGTTTCCTGGAAACAATGTCCATGTTTAGGAACCAACTAGATAATGCAATGTGTTCAGTTCTCAATTTATGCCAACGCATCTCTTGTGGAGTGTGATTTGTAGAGGGCCGTGTTTACCCCTGGTCAGAAATCACAGAAAGTGTGCATATGGGGCTCAGGGGGTAAATGGGGGGTCTGAAAATAAACCTTGAAGTATCTCAATTTTATTTCTTGTCGATAAGGTATAGGTCTTGGGCTATCTGCTCACAAAGTATTATGAGTTAAATATGAAAACCGTTCCTATGGCAAACATTTGAACTTATATAACATGGAAACGGTGTCCGGGCGAGTGACATTTGAGGTATTTCCCCCTAAGGGTAGTCATATAACAACTTCTATGTGTTTGGTCCTCATTTATACATATTTTGTTGTTGAAGTAGGTCCTGAGGGAGATTTTTCTTAGTGTTTGAGCCATTGATAATGGATATATTCCTTGGTACTAGGTCATCTTATACAGTGCTGTAAAGTGAATTTTATCAAAATTTTAGGCAGCTAAATACACAATACTTATTGATTTAGCTAACAGGAGTACAGAGTTAGATATGTAGTACCATTTATATGGAATACAACCCCCAGGGCATATAGTTGTAGATGGTATATAGCTTTATTGCAGCAAAAATCGGTTAATACCTAAGAATTCCAATTGAAAATGTTCTATAATAATGCAAAATGTCACTCGGGCGGACATTTCACCCTTGAAACATTGTATATCTGTTCCTCTAGGGTTAATACTATTCCTATATGCATACCAACACCCCTCACCCCCTTGCTGTATATATCTAGTGCGTCTTATTCAACCAAAACAATTCTATTCATCAATGCTAATGTACATCCAACAGACAATCATCACAACCCAAAAAAGACATACACAACGTCTCCACACAGGAGAAAACCCCTGATATCCCCATACATGTACAATCTACGGAGGAAACACCCTTCATGCAGCTATAGGGCCTGTTTGGAAGAAATACACTCATGTTACATTGACACACTTATCAACATGCTCTTTTGAAACCACTTTTAACATACATTTTGGTGTAACACACTACACACAATACACTCTGCCAAAAGTGTGTTGATCTCAAAGGTGTGTTGTAAATATGTGTGTATAACTCCTGATGCATGTACCCGCAACACACTGTTGTGTACATGTGAGTGTACATAATGTTTAGGGGTCAATATTTTGGCATACATTTTTCACACTTTTTGAGGATCACGTACAAAAGGATCATGACTTGTAGGGTGATGCTCACCTACCTACATGTACAAAAGGGTCATGTAGGCTGATGATCACGTACCTTCATGTACAAAAGAATCATGTAGGCTGCTCCATCTGCATTTTTGTTCAAAGTAGGGCAAAGGTCACGCTCATATATTGCTTAAAATCCATTGATCTAGAACAGATATCACAATGCAGATTTTTTGAGAGCATTACAGACATATTCCTCCTTCAGGGGATAGGTCTGCCATTTCTGTAGCCCTAATATTACTGGGTGAAATGTCATGTGGACTTTTAAATGTCACTCGCCCGGACATATATCGCCCGGACATAATTAACATTTCCTCCTACTGTTCAAGACTATGGCATGGAAACAAATGTAATATACACTGGTCATTTAGGTATATATAGCGGGGAAATAACAGGCATAGTTAGCATGGTTAATATTCATGGTAGTCAGGCACAGGAAAAAAGATTTTTGGGTGTCTGGTCGACCAAATTGACTATTTTGAATGGAAAACACTCATGGCCCCCTGAGAAAGAATATTATAGAGGAATTTCAAATTTTTTTTCGCTACACAAACACTACCACATTACCCTAATTTTTAATGATAAAAATGAAGCCATATGCATTATGGGCAAAAAGTGGTGGGGGGTATGTTTGCGGAAAATTCGCCCGGACATTCCATTTCACAAAATTCAAACTTCTTGAAAAATACAGAAAAAATGCCCCAATTTATATAATTTTTTGTCCAGATGTACCCTAAGAATTCATAGTTTGAGTAAAAAATATAAAACCAAACACATCTAGTGCAATCTTTTGAAAATTTTATCAAATATATTTTTCTTTTTTATTTCTTACAAATTTGCGGCCAATTTTTGGCCACTGGAACCTAAAATATGGATATTAAATCATAAAAACCCATATGTAACATCAAGAACTCATTCATCCCGATATAATGAGACAGAACAAATCATAAAAAAATTAATATCCTAAGAATGCTAGCCTGGGGAAGTATAAAAATCCCATATGCACAGTTTCTATGATTTATGACCCCCTGCTTCGCTGAGCACCTGTAGTACCCATCTAGACACCGTGTCCCTAGATACCGGTAGGTGGGGCTTCTTGAAAGAGATGACAAGTTCCTTGACTTCCCCTCAGAGCTGGCTTGTACGTCTTATGTATTCTTTGACTTGGGCTGCGGTACTCCTCCTGGTGACCTGCTCAACGGCCCCGACCTCTCGGTGCCTGGTTGCCACCTCTGCCCCTGAAGTTATTGTAACCACCATTATAGTTATTGTGCTGCTGATGCTTACCCTGGTTGTTCTTAACAAACCTGCTTGCCCCACCATGATGCCTTTGTTTTGACATCTCTGAACTCCGGGGCTAAGATGTGCTGCACATGTTTCCTGTCTTTGCTTGCTACTTGCGCTTTGGCCCTGGCAGCTGCATTAAAGAGTTCCTCACAAGTGTCAGGGGCTGCAATCACCACCTCGTACACCACCTTGTATTCTTATCCAAGTTGCGTACGAGGTCTTGCTTCCTCCTGGAGGACAGCGCTTGTCTAGTGTACACTGCCAAAGCCATCCCCGCCAAGGCGTGTTGACCTGCTTCATCCAAGTCCTTATCAACCCCTCCTCGTTCCAGTACCAACTGTATCAGGGGCATGAAGGCTGTCATACTGGAGTGGAGCGCCTTCTGAATAGCTTGCATATTTTTGTCCCCCGCTTTCTCTACAGCAGTGAGCTTCTGGAAATAATCCTTGTGAACTCTAGATACTTTAAGCTGTGGCACATTCCTAGGAGGGAGGTAAGTCGCCAGCAGTTTCTTCACATCTTTCTCCTCTGAGTACTTCCCATACAGAGCGGTCATTGTGGTGACCAAACCATCTGAAACTGGGCTGCCCAGTTTCTCATCTAAATCTTCCACTGCCAGATTCTCAATTAGGTCTCTCAGTTTCCCCGATGGGTAACCCGCCAAAGGGTCTTTCTTCTTTTCATCGTCCTTCCCCGCTGGCGAAGGCTCCTTTGGCTCCTTTGGCCCTTTATCGCCCACCGGAGATTTGTTTACTTTCGGTGGCGCCTCCTCTGGGGAAGCATGCACACTAGATGGCGCGGCAGATCGAGCGTCTCCATGGCAGCTAGACAGCGTCGCGGAACGCTCAAACAAATCAAATGATCTTTCCATGTCGTCTTCTAACGACGGTACCACCGAGTCAGAAACTACAGACTCCGCTCTATACTCCGCATTTTGCCTATTAAATCTGTCAATGTTATCCACTTTAAGTTTACTCACAACTGAAGGGACGTCGTTGACTGAAGGGCTGACGCTATGCGCCCTTCGACTCCGTGGCGCCACAGCCTCCGGGCGTCTGAATCTCCATTCTAGGAAATCACGATAATCCTGATCCGTAACTCTAGCTCTCGGTGAGGAAACGGAATCACATCTATAGCTACTCCTGCTCTTAGCTCTGCTCCCACTCCTAGGTTTAGATCTCTTTTTGTCGGAGCGTATGCGACTCCGGCTGCGATCTTGTTCACTTGAACTTGACTCGCTGCTCGAACTTGACGTCGATGGGACACGTCTTCTCTTACTCGCACTCTTTTTCTTGCCGCTGGCCGCGGATTTCTTGCTCTCTGTCACTTGTGCAGATGCATTGTTGGGTACTTGTTCTTCATTCGAGACAACTTCCCTTTGTTCAACCACACGCTCAGGTGAATGGTTATCTCCCATTTTGCTAGCGAACTCGCGAAAGCTGGGAAGTCAAGATGGCGGACGCCCTTGAAATTTCTACGTCAGCGTTCAGATCATCTGAAAACCGACCAGAACGAGAAATTTGTAATAAAGTTAATCCAAAAAATTAGATCCAAAGGTGCAGCACCCAGGATCTATCAAAATCTATCCAGCTCCTGTGATATAAAGCATAATGCGTGAGATAATACGGGGAGCCACGTTATCCTCTTGTACCTCGTTTTGTGTGGTGGCGGTGCTTGCTTCTAGTTCAGGCCAGGCACCGAAGTGATGACGTCGTGCAGATTCACCCGTGTGCCTAGGACGATGTATATGATCAGATTAAGATATCAGTGTTGTCGCGACACTGCAATGACACCGGCGGGCCGCCGACGTCCTATTACTGCTGCCGTTGTCAAATAACCCCAGGATCGCCGCCGGTGTCATTTTAGCTGCCTACGAGTTATTGAATTATGAAAATCCATCAATTAGAACAGAACTTATTCCTATTTTAGCAATTTGTATCCCCAAAAACTCCCGTCCATCGATTTCAATTCCTTAAATTATGCCATAGCTGCCCTGAAGTCTGAATATTGCCACTCTAGTGTGGTATTATACTGGAAACCGACGTCCGTACAAGCGGCGGCGGCTTACCCCCAGAATTTACAGTGTGATTTTTGAGTCTGTGGAGAACCCTGCAGATGTGTATGGCCGACAGGAGTAGGCCTTAGGCCTAGCTCGAAAGATACCCAACAAAGTCGCACCTCATTTTGGCCCAAAAAGGAAAAAGTTGTGTTCACGTATCCCTGGCGACCCTATTTTTCTGGCCGTACCTTTTTTTTTTCTTTTTTGAAGGCATTTTTTGTTTTTTTTCTATCAAAAGACTTTGTTTTTTAGGCCAGACCAAAAAAAAAGTTGGTCAATGGATTTCGCGCACCTTATTTTCGGAAATGGAAATTTTAATTTTCGCTCGCCTCATTTTATTCAAATTTTTCTTCCCGTAATTCCCCCAGATCAACCAATGAATTATTTTGTTAAAGGAATTTTGTCAGATGCTATGAAAAAAAAAAAAAATTGTCGCTCGCTCCATATTTCCACCAACAAAATCCATTGACAAAAAATAATTCTTTAAAAAATAAAAAAAATTGCGCTCGCTTGCACCATTTTTTGAAAAGTGAAGTCCATTGACCAATTTTATTTTTTGGTGTGGCCTTAACTGAATTTTTCTTTCTGTAGTATGATACGAAAACAGGGGGAAATTTGGTAAGAAAGAAAAAAAATATTATCGACCTACCTACCCTACTTTTTTAGGGCCATGGTACCTGAACACAACTTATTTTTTTGGCCTTATCTTTTCTTTATCCAAACCCTACCGAACCTGCGTGCATGTCAAAACATATTTGAGTGAATGATATAGGTATGTCGACAGATCGATGGGCACTATATATCTGAGTAAGAGCGTGTGCATTGTTTCAGTTTACACTCCTGCCGTATCTACAGCATGGGGAGGACCGAAATGAGGGATGCCCACAAAAGACGAAAATGGGCTCCAGATGTATATGGCTCTCTCACCAAATCAGTGCAACTAAAAAAGTGACGTACATGATCGGTGGACGTACATGATCAGCAGAGTACAAAATCCGTCTTTTACCCCCTGCACTACGATGTTTAACTCTCCCAACCATACCTACAGGCTGTAATGTATCTTTGGGGAGTTTATCATAAAAAAAAAACTCCGAAAATATTTATAGGGGCCGGAGGGGGGCTCAATGTGTAACCGATCATGAACGTCACATGACGTTCATGATCGGCTTGGAATGTCATGTAACATTTCCTCATTACCCACTGCTTCACATGTCTATGATTATACATATTTAGACCTACATCATATGTACACCTAGACTGACAGAGCATAATAGGCCTACACAGGAGCCTGTCACCTGCCCTGCTTTATCCTAGCCTGTCACCTGCCCTGCCTTATCCTAGCCTGTCACATGCCCTGCCCTATCCTAGCCTGTCCCCTGCCCTGCCTATTCCTAGTATGTTCATTGCCCTGCCTTATCCTAGCCAGCCCTATACTAGCCTGTCACCTGCCTTACCTACCCTAGCCTGTCCCCTGCTCTGCCCTATCCTAGCCTGTCCCCTACTCTACCTATCCTAGCCTGTCCCCTGCAATGCCTGAGCCTGGCCTGTCCCCTGCAATGCCTGAGCCTGGCCTGTCCCTTGCCCGGCCTTATCCTAGCCTGTCCAGTGACATTGTTTTTTGCTGTCGGACCTTTAGGGTTAGGCTCAAAACCGGATGAAGCTGTGGGCCTTAGTGGTCCATATTCTTAAATGTTTTGTGTCTACCGACACATAAAATACAGTCCCCCCCATTACATGATATGACAGTCCCCTTATTCCCCCCTCGATCAATTAACAGCCCCCTAGAAGAGTCAACATCTTTATACCCCCCATACACACAACCACCCCATGCTTTTTAAAAATTAGCACCTCTAACCCTTTTCGGACGGCATCATGCCTTAAAACTTCCGTATCAGCATCATGCTGACCCTAGGGGATTGAGACACTCCCAAAGGGTCATCATGATGCACCAATGCAGCCCTGGTGAGTAACTCACCAGGGCTGCATTCAAGCATCATGCCGACCCTAGGGGATTGAGACACTCCCAAAGGGTCATCATGAAGCAAAAATGCAGCCCTGGCGAGTTACTCGCCAGGGCTGCATTGGTGCATCATGACGAATTTTTTTAAATATCATCGTTTAGTAACAACTGTCATTCTACTATGTTACAGATAGCATTTATCAATACAGATAGTGGTTGGATGTGCCTATTCTCAACGACCAAAAAGTTGTAACAGAGAGCGTTGGTTACTACCGATGGCGGTTGGATGGTTACTGCAGATATCGTTTTTTGATACAGATAGCGGTTGGGTAGTCAACCGCTATATGTTGTTGATACAGATAGCGGTTATGATACAGATAGCGGTTGTACACAGGGTCTCCGACAACCCGATACACTCTCACAAAGCACCAGCATCAGCCGCTGAAGCAGGGTCTTTACAGTGGCTGTCCTCAAGGTACAGGCACGCAGGTTCTCGTAATCATCAAAGTAGTTATTTTGGCGCACCCCGAACTCACCTAAATAGGCAACTGTTGACAGCCTCCTGTTGCGTGCCTACTCTCCCTATACAATGTGGCTTGTCGTATTCATCTTGTTTTTATGGATTGTGGATGCAAAAATTATGCCAGCATAATAAAGACTTTGAATGATTCTTGTTGTCCTTCGACTGCTGCTTAGAGTACACTAGGGTGGACTTTGGTGATATTTCGTAGTGGGAGGGCAGGTGCAAAACTGTGATTAGAATGGAGTTATCTATTCACAGTTTCGCGCCTACTCTCCCTATACAATGTCACTTGTGGTTTTCATCTGGTTGTTGTGGATGGTTTAATTTTCCTTGTTGAAGTTCATTTCTCTGACTCATTTGTAACCAGAAGAGAGCAGAGATTACATGACACCTGTGCTCAAAACTGATGACAGTTAGTCAAAAAAAGGGTTTGAATTTGTTCTTGATGTCCTTCTGCTGCTGTGTAGAGTACACTAGGGTGGACTTTGGGGATATTTTGTAGTGGGAGTGCAGGCGCAAAACTGTGATTAGAATTGAGTTATCTATTCACAGCTTCGTGCCTTCTCTCCCTATATACAATGTAGTTTGACGTTTCCATCTGGTTGTTGTGGATGCTTTCCTTTCTTTTTTCTTGTTGTCCTGTTTCTGCATCTGTGTAGAGTATACTACTTAACAGGGAAAGTGCACTAGAAGGGGGATGGTAAATCAGCGTCATACCCGCTCTACTCCACTGTCCACAGTAATGTAGTAAAAAGTGAACCAGGACCAACCATGAGGGTGAACATTTTTGCTCAAAAGTGTAGGAAATACGACAACACTGAGAGGAATCACACCCATGATTAGGTGTTCACATGAACTGCGTCGTCTTGTCTGGTCCATGCCAGGGATATTGAGAGGGCCGCACCCTGCGCCGTAGACGCATTAAAATCAGGAATGGCGCATTGGAACCTATGGCACATAAGCTTTCTAGAACTGCAAGAACTTTTGAAATATTCCAATTACAACCAAAGTTACCCTTCCTAAATCTAACACCAGTTTTTTTCCCAGAAGGTCTTTGAGTACCGTAATCTACCCGTTGCATCAGTCTACAGATAATATTCTCAATTTCTTAGGAATAACAGGTTTCCGAACCCCTCAAAATATACCAACCTAAAGATAGAATTTCAAAAATTCTCCCAAAATTACACTGAACACAGCAAATTCAGGGCTTGACAAATCATCGTGCCCTATGCCACATAAAAAAGTCGCAGAGCACAACTTATCTTGTACTTTGAAATCATTCCCTATAAGCAGCTTTTATCTTCAAATTGTTCCAAATTTCTTCATCGAAAAATCAATTGTTATTTTTTCTTAGGATCAGGGAGAGGCTCTATTTTAAAACACAGTTCCAAATACATTATACTAGTATTCTGTCGCTTCTGATCCAAAAAAGGGCGGGGCACATTTTTTTATTTAATCCTTTCCCGTGAGCACACATGCTCAAATCTGATTTGTCGACCCCTAAAAATACAGGTTAAATTCCTGAATTTATTTAACTCCAATGCCCTCAAATTCTCACTCTGAACGTTTTAATGTCCTCCCCCACCCTCCACCAAAATAATTCACCTGAATTCGCCTGGATTGATTTGGAAATACATGGATATGCAATATTATATCACTACCGGTATATGGCTAGTATATGACCATCCTTGCAGCAAGCACGACCATCTTACCATGAGTCTTGCTTAGAAGTCGATCGTTATTGGAATTTAATGTTGCTTTGTTTTATCCTTTATACAGTGAAATACACCTTTTTCTTTCTTGTTTAAGTTACTGTAAAACCCCGGCTATAAGCGGAAAGTGAGTTTAATGGAAAATATTCGGCTAATATTATAGCATTTTAGCACTTAAGAGAACCCCGCCTGTAAGCCGAATGAGACTTTTGGGGCCCCCCTGACCCCCAAGCTGACCCTACCAGAAAAGTGTTTTAAAACAGATTTTGATTCTTTTATTCAATTGAAATACCATGTGCCATTAGTATAGCAAGTATACTTAACGTGAAGATAGTTTGTAAGGCATTAAATTTGAGTAAAATTACTGTCTAAGGTTTTCATATTTTTCCGTACCATAATCTCAAATATCCTTTGACGAACCCCGCCTATAAGCCAAATTTGAGTCTGAAGGAAAAGATGAGGCATATAGGAAATAAAAACGCCAAAATAAAAAATGGCCCATTAACTCTCTAAATGGCCCATTGTTCTTGCTAGGAAGTGCGCCATTGTCCCATTGAAATATATCCTATCAAGATCCCTGCATGCAGGTCTGTACACCGCTGCTAAAGGAAAGAGATGTCTTCTTGAGATTCTGGGCTCATAAGTCACAGACTCTCAAAAATGGCATAAATTCTTATCAACTGGTTCTCTGCAATGTATACGAAGAGACAACAATTTTTTTTGGACTGCGCTGCCTTTAGTACACTGAGTGAGGCCGGTCGGTGGGTGATTCCCTTTGTCCGGTCTAAGATAGGGGGTTGGGTCACAGCTGGTGTGACAGAGCCATCCTGTAAGGTGCAGGTTACATAATTAATAAACAATATGGCACAGATGACCTGGAACAATATCAACATTTATTCCTTTACTAATTCAACTTTGCGGTAATAAATGACAATGGCACTCCTTTTTAAGGTGCTCTCATTTTTCAGTGCAGGTATAAACTGCTAGCTGCGGCTGCTTTGAGTCAGCAACGTTAAACGATAGTAGTCACCAAAATAAAAATTAATATCCTTCAAAGTTGTGCTGTGTAAGCAGAATCTAGATGCAGTCGTGTGTGTTACAGTGTCGGATTGGTGCTCCTTTATGGTGTCAGGCACTCTCCTTTTTGAACCACTTTGAATTAATAATATACACTAGTTAAGTTAATGCTAGGACATAGTGTCCGTTGTGGTCAGGGCCACCTAGTCAAAGTTTCATGTGGCAGACCACAAAAGGTCTAAAGCATCAAAATAAAGCGAGATACAAGATGTTGCAGTGAGGCTGTGTGCAAGAAAAATACATCAGCTAAATAGCTACCCTCAAAGGGAGGACTCAGGGATAAATAAACCGAGCAGTGGGTCACACGGCACACATGCAGGGTGCTGTTAGGGATGTCATCGATACCCCCAGAATCGATACATCGACATTTATATAATGCCGATTATCGCATAGACAAAACCCTTATATCGATACACCTTTCAATTTATAGATAACCCCGAATCTACCTTGCTAAAAAGGTAAAATATGTTTAAATATTCCATCTGGAACTACCTTATATTTCAGCAGAAAAATTGTGCAATTTGTAGACCCATAATATTGAGGGAAATGGTCTTCAAATCGTGCCCAAAGTGTTACCAAATCTCTATCCTTAAATATTCCAGCATGAGGATGTATGTAAAATTGATTAAAATACCCTTATTTGAAGCAGACAGATGTAACTATATTTGTGGTATCAAAATAAATGGATATAATCGAGAAATCGAGACCAAAATATGAATAATCATAATCGAAATAAATTGGATACCAATGACATCCCTAGGTGCAGTACTGAGTAGGTCGTATGGTGCACAAGAGAGGTAAGGACTACTGCCATGGGACAACAGGCCCGGCATTTAAGCCACATGACTATTGCCCCCCCCCCCCCCCCCGACAAAATGCCCTATATACATAGGCCCCCAGACAGGTCAATTTGACAAATCGACATGACCCTAGTGACAAGGGACAGGAGTGTTCATTATTAGTTAAAGGGGGGGGGGGGGGGGTGGTGGGTTTGCTAGGGGGGGGGGCGTGATAAAGACAGTAGCAGATGATGAGGAAAACATAGGCGCTACGTTCTCAGTTAAAAAACCTACCCCCCTCTCAAATCGCAAATGGTAGGGCAATGAGATATGGACATGTTGGTCCGTAGCACCCCATGATGGAGGCTTGTCCAGTTCACCAAACACCCCCCTTGTCCTAACTACTTCCTTATTTAGAGAGTGGTCATTTATTAGTTACAGGAAGGGTGGAAGGTTTTCCAACCCCTTCTGACTAGCCCTAAGAACCCCCTCCCCCCTACGTTTTGAGTTTAAAAAATGGCACGCCCCCTTGAGGGGCGAATGTGATTAATGGATGGCCCCTTTGCATACCAATTACTGTGATGGTTGGCCACCAGTACCACCAGTACCGCCCAGGTGCTGAACAACTACTGCAGGGGCATCAATGTGAGTAGGTGAGTCCTGGTCACCGCTTGGAGTGAACGCGGCCATATAGTCGGCCTCTGAAACATGCAGTGTTGCCAGGAGTGCCTTGGAATCTGTCGACAACTGGTCATAGGGGTACTTCTTAAAGAAGTTGGAACGCCTATGGTTGGTCGGATGCATTACGGTCTCTATAGTGCCAAAGCCAAGCTTTGCCACCATAACGAGGAATTCCTTGGCTGCCTGAACTGGGTACCTAGTGACTGTGTCGAATTTTTGACTCTGATCCCTGGTGATTGGTGGCATGAGATGTCGCTGGGTACATGTGCTTGGGGAAATGCGATAATCAATACGGTACTCGATCAACTTTTTCAGCTTGACAGCATATTCGTCAACAAACTTTTCTTGGTCTTCCGTGAAGAGCCCTAATGACTCGTTCCTCTCAGCACCAAAAAAGTAACCCCTTTTGTCGACTTGATCCTTGGCACAGCTTGAACTTGGTTTGACTGCACTGTCTTGTGAAAGGCATTGACGTTTAGGGGGGCGGTCGTGGACTGCACCTTGGTCGAGATTCATGTGTTGCGATTCAGCCTGAGGCAAATTCCCTGCACTGTCTTGTGAATGGCATTGACATTTAGGGGGGCGGTCGTGGACTGCACATTGGTCGGGATTCATGTGAGGCGATTCTACCTGAGGCAAATTGCCCTGCAATGCCTGGATGTTCTGTGGGTTGATGTTTGTCATGTTCATGCGAATGGCACTGGACATGGAATGGTAGCGCTCAAGGAACTCCCTGAACTCGGCACGTAGGATGGCAAACTTTGTCACAAGTACATAGTCGATTATCATTTTAGCCCCCTCTATATCTTGTGCTTGGATCTCCCGGCTCCAGCTGACTTGCTCCATTTCCAAATTGCAGACAACAACATTGAGGGCCTGCCGCAGGGCAGAGAGCACGAGAGCAACTCGGGCCAATTGTGCAGGGGCCTTACTGAGATGACAATACTTAGACTCCTCATTGCCATATTCCATGAGCATCTTAGTGAACTTGTCAGTGTAGAAATAGAACAAGGTCTTGGCCGAGTTATCCATATGATAGACGCACTGCTCGTCGTGCATGTACCGCAACACCTCAAAGACATCGCACAGTGGAGGCGTGTTGGCCGGCGCCTTGTAATCACAACTGAAAAATACCACTGGCTTGGGCCAGGCGAGAAGTAGCCTGGATGTCAGTTCTACTGGGGCCTTCTGCAGAAATGAATATATGTCTTGGGACACAAGAAAACCTGTCATATTTAGATTGGATGATGGCAACCTATTCACGTTCACGTCATATAACCGCTTCATGCGGGGGATACCAAAGTGAAGATTATCCTTCCCGAGTAGATCAAAGACATGGGAAAGGTCCTCTTGGAACAATGTATTGAGATGCACATCAATCTTAAGCTGTTCCAGTTCAGGAAAAGAGTCCAATTGGTGTCTGCCATCAACATCGGCATCCACGCCGGTCATTAATGCACGAACAAAATGATTGAGCGTAGAGGTGCGTCTTGAGCCTCGTTGCCCAATTACCCCGCACCAGATTACACATTTTTCTCGCCAATCATCATTGATGATTATCTCACTCTGTCCCATCATCCCAGCCACAGAGGATAACAGTGGGAAGAAGACATACTCGTCAGGCACACCCAGTGAATGTGCATGGGCAGTGATGAGTTTGAGCATGTCGCCATCACAGACACATGCCAGGTCCAGCTTGTGACAGGGCTCCGACATGCTGCGAGCAATATCTGAAATCACACAAGAGACTTCATAGTCATAGTTAGACTGAAGGCAAAAGACGCTAGCAGGTGAGGGAATTTGCCGATTTTCATAAAGTATTCACGTATAAGTAATCAGAAGACTAGCTCTTATAAAATAAAAGTTAAGGCTACTGACCCTACATTTTCATGCCGTGTCAACAAACTAGGGTGCGCCTAGTACATGGTTCGACTGAAGGGACTATGAAGGCCCCTTCAATTAAATAAGGCACATTGGTCTTGTCTGTGGTTGCGCCATAGGCCCTTTCCAACAATTCATGTAAAAATTCCGGTATACTGCTATCCTTGTTAATTCCAACAGGCGCAAAATGTTGTATGATTATCTCTAATGGATGAAAGTGATTATCTCTAATGGATGAAAGTGTCAAAGTCCGATGAAAAGGGATAAAAAAAAAACTTAAAAAAAAACAGAATTTACAATACTATTACCAATGATTCAGCTTAGGCTCAGTCAATTGTTAGTTTTATGCGCAATTAAAGACTACGGAACCGGGCCCAGGATGTGTTCTATTATAACTATAACTTTTTGGCTATATGTGTGGAGGAGTAGTCCCAGAGTACCATGTAGGGTTGAGTATCCGCAGAGTACCTCCTTTGGCTGTATGTGTGGTAGAGTGGTTTCAGAGTACCATGTAGGGTGAGTATCCGCAGAGTACCTCCTTTGGCTATATGTGTGGTAGAGTGGTCTCAGAGTACGATGTAGGGTTGAGTATCCGCAGAGTACCTCCTTTGGCTGTATGTGTGGTAGAGTGGTTTCAGAGTACCATGTAGGGTGAGTATCCGGAGAGTACCTCCTTTGGCAATATGTGTGGTAGAGTGGTTTCAGAGTACGATGTAGGGTTGAGTATCCGCAGAGTACCTCCTTTGGCTATGTGTGTGGTAGAGTGGTCTCAGAGTACGATGTAGGGTTGAGTATCCGCAGAGTACCTCCTTTGGCTATATGAGTGGTAGAGTGGTCTCAGAGTACGATGTAGGGTTGAGTATGCGCAGAGTACCTCCTTTGGCTATATGTGCAGATATATGCAGAGTAGTCTCAAGAGTATTTTCTACTTAATTGTAGACCACAACCCATTTACAAGTCCTCAGGCCTTGGTTGCAAGTCCCAGGGTTTTGACGTCAAGTCCTGAAAACTTAATCTAGAAACTATTATCTATTAGCCTATAAATCTTAATCTACCGTAAAACCTGCTTATAAGCCTAACTCACGTATAAGCAGCACCCTGACTTTGGGCCAATCCAAGGCGCAGAGGCCTTCTGAATTGTACTTTGGAAAAACTCGCACCCCGACTTTAGCTGAAGTCTATGAGACACATATGACTCCCCCCGGGCCTTATAAATGTAGCCTAGATCTAGCACTGTTTTGTGGGGCAATCCCCCCCACTTGCCACATTGGCTCATTGTTACTGGTAGGATAGTTGCAGGGATTAACGGTGGGCTGCATTGTCTTAGGGCCGTGGTGCGAGTGTGTGGCTTGTCTTAGCCTTAGGGCCAAGGTACAAGTGTGTGGCATTGTCTTAGGGCCGAGGTGCGAGTGTGTGGCATTGTCTTAGAGCTGAGGTGCGACTGTGTGGCATTGACACTGCCCACTCACCTCACACAACATCCCTCCCCACCCGTCACCCCCATGTCTATGTCTTCTTAAGGTGGGTCGCTAAGTTAACAGAATCTCGCAATTTTTTTTACCGATTATATAGAATCGGAAAATGCAAATAAAATAGGGGGTCCCGAACTACTTAAAAAATTTAAAGTATTTTAAATTTTTTCTGAAAATGAGAAAAAATGTGAAAACTTACATGATTTGTTCTTACATCAACCATTATGCGCAGAAATGTGAAACATCACATGTAAAATGCCTATATGTTCTCCTTTACTAGAAAAATAATTTTACAACTTTACGCCATGGCATTCTGGGTAAAAATATGGGGTTTCGAAAAGAATACAAAGAAATCATCATTATTTGTAGCCTTATTGGCTAAGATAGTATTCAGTATTAACAGAATTTTTTTAAACTCTCTCAGAAAATAGTTCAGATTATTTGCTACCATATAGAAGTAATTTTGATAGGGGGTCCCGGGCATATTTTTAGGGTTTTGGACCTTCGAAAATGAAAGATTATGCCAAAAAAGGACTAGATTAATTATATATGGCACTGCATGATGGGTAAAATGGTAAAAATGATATCTAAAACTGTCCTGATTTATACCCTTGGTTATTTCGAGAAAAATCATAGCATCTATAGGGTTCTAAATATTAAATATCTGCAATTAACTAGCACTTTTTTTTTAAATTGGGAATATTATCAGTTACCATTAAATCAAATATTCAAAGTGTTACAAAATGCACAATTTTGCTTGAAATAACCTAAATTTTTAACACAGTTTAGGGAAGGTATATATGTATCTGGCTATGCAATATTGGCCCATTCTGATAGATTTTAGAATTTGAAAAAATCAAAGCGACCCACCTTAAGGTGTGTTAGGGCGATTTTATGATCATTTTGGTAATTAACAACTTTAAAAAACTCGCTTATAAGCTGCACCCCAACTTTGGGTCGATTCTATAAGCCGCACTGGCGATCTGATTCGCATACTAGCCGCGACTTCTACGCGAGGTTTTACAGTATAGTCTATGTGGAGTAGTCTCAGAGTACTATAAAGGGAGCCGTATGCTCAGAGTACCACTAGGCCCAAAGCCTCTGTAGGCCTATAGTGTATGGTGGAGTATTATCAGAGTACCATGGAGGGAGTAGCATGCTCAGAGTACCCCTCTAGGGCTATAGCCTCTGTAGGCCTATATTGTGGAGTAGTGTCAGAGTGCCATACCCCTACGCCACATACCCCTCAACATACCCCTACGCCACATACCCCTACGCCACATACCCCTACGCCACATACCTCAACCCCACATACCCCTACCCCACATACCTCAACGCCACTTACCCCTACCCCACATACCTCAACCCCACCCCACATACCCCAACTCTACATACCGTTACCCCACACACCTCAACCCCACATTCCCAGCCCCTCCCCTGCCCCGAAATCCCCTACCGCTACCTCCTGCCCCCAACACTGGGGCAGGGTCTGATTGGCAGTGTCAGAGTCAAAAACATATTCCCAACCCCCCTCCCCCATCTGGAGCAGGCTATAAACACATCCACACAATACCAGACCCGCTGGCAGAATGAGCTTCTTTCTTTCAAAAATTAACAGCCTTACATGCTCCCTGAGGTGCATCCTGATTGGCTGGTTCAGTCAGCTGACCTCAACATGATTTGCATATATGATTCTACCTTATAGATCTTATTGGGTCATACCAGCACTCTGTGGTATGGAGACATTTTGCCAAAAACTCTGAAATTCCCTGACATTTTCCCTAAGAGTGGCAACCCTGGGGTTGGAGAATTATTTGAGGGTCTAGAGCCCACCCCAGACCCCACTAAAGCATTCTTTGCCTGGCAAAGTTTTGTAGTATTCATGATATTCTGCCCATATTACGACGACCCCCTACTTAAAGAAAAGTGGGCAGGTTTTAGAGAGGAAAGAAAAGACCAGCGTAATTTTCTGTGCCTTTCTATCACTAGCATTAGTATTGATTGTGAATTACCCGAGACCTTCACTATTAAAATATGCAGCAGCTAGGAATTATACCTGGAATAGATAAGTGTCGAGTGACTTCACAAGAACACATAAATCTTTCCAGACACTCTGCCTATCCCAATTGATTGGTCTAGACCACAAGTATAACAACTCCTTGATTGGCTGCTATACGATTAAAAGTGTCAATATTGTGCCAAAAGGGGTATATAACCACTATCAGAAGTGCAGCGTGGAGCAGCACAAGTTCATCACTGCGTAAGGGCGATAGATGTAGTGGGGTTTGTGGGCATCCCCCCAGTAAAAAGCTAGATGGTCTAAAGTTTTGACACAAGCTTACAACCTGGGGAGGTAGGCCAGTCTCAAATATTGCAAGATAGTCTCTCAAAATACTATAGTTTTGTTAATAACTAGCAACACTGAGGCTAGATGGCCTCAAAATTGAAAGATAGCCTGAGGGTGTCAAGATACTAACATAACTATAAACCCTGAGGCCTGCAAGGTAGTCTCAAAATGTGATTATCTCGCAGTTAGGCTTTTGGGACTATCTCACAAAGTTCAGACAATCTGGGCCGAGGATTGATAGCGAGGCTAATAAAACTATAATATTTGACTCACTGTTTGGGGACTTATCTGTCAGGATTTTATACCTGATAGTTGCGAAATACTCAAAAAAAACACCAAGTATTTTGGAACTATCTCGCAGTTTTGAGACTATCTGGGCTAACCCCCCCCCTCCCACGGAGAAACTTTTAGAGATGAAATGGTGCATCCCTTCACTATAAATGGGCCTCTCAAATCCTCACTTTCAGGTGTACCTACACCTCGCCCTCCATGTCTTTGTTCATCCCAATGGGATGCTATTTCCCTTGCCATTGCCTTGACATGCAACCATGAACAACATTCCAACAACCATGTAAACCATGTAAGCCATTTTAAAGTTATCTGTTCATTATTCATAGATAATTGATCACCAGGAGCTTTCAGAATATTTATACTTTTACCTGTTTAAAGTGATTGATTTACACAAGTATAATTCTGAGTATGCCATGCATTTGTCCGAGAAATAGCAAAAACGTAGCCAGTCGCCATTTTGAATTATCAGCCATATTGGAGGCCATTTTTAACCCATTTATTTTTTATTAGTAGATAATAGATCACCAGTAAAAAAGAGCTATCGAAATGTATGTACTTTTACATGTTCCATTCTGAGTATGTGATGCATTTATCCATGAAATAGCAATAACGAGGTAAACATTGCCATTTTTGACAGCCATTTTGAATTTTTGAGGTGGGTTACCGTTAGTGAGGAATATTGATCACCGAGCTATGAGTTTTTAAAAATTGATCACCAAGCTATGAGTTTTTAGAATTGTATATATTTATATGGTTATTGCTTGAATTAAAGTAGAATATGCTAAAGTATTGTCCTCTCTGTCTCAGTTTCTACGCTAATTAGGCTTGATTGGTGACTTCTATTGTATAGCTATATGTTGTATGGCCTTAGACTTTCAATATTCCCCATACTTTTCTATGTTGAAATGCGGCTGTAACGCTTAATAATTATCAGATTGCGGCATTCCTTTTTTGATCTTCTTCTTTCATAACGATGTTTTAGGTTAAGGCTACAGATCTGTTATAACTAATTGATTCTATTTTCGATAGAACACCCTAATTGTAACCATGTACATCATTCCTAAAGCAAGGAAGTGAGGGCCAACTGTACTCCACTTATACATATCAATGCCATTCCTTTCCCTTTACATATATACCCCTCCCTGCCTTTCATATGGAATATCAATAGATCGCCAGTCCTCAATACATATAAGAACCCGACGTAGGTCCCCCCCTGCCCCACAAATTGAATCAAGATCTAAGGCCCTTGCTTGCAAGAAGTTGCCCACGTGCTCCTGTCCCCTAAGGTCCTCTCCCCCAATGGTCCTCATTCCGCACAATTCCCTGACCCAAAAAGGTTACATTTGGGTCTGACAACAATGGCAGTCTCTGTAGAAACCCCCCCCCCCCTAGGGTACAACACCTTGCATACAGCACCTTCCCACACACCATCGACCATTGTGGCACCCTAGGAGTTGGACACCATGGGTTGAACTAGAGACCCAAAGACACCCTCCTAGACACAAGCCATAAGATTTGGCTAGAGGATTTATTATAAAAAGGAAATTTCCAGAAAAACTAGTAGAAATTATATAGAACCTTGATGGTGATATTACTCATATAAGGCCAGTCAGACATTACCTTTACCTTTTGTTCGTGGTGCCTCGCCATTTAGGCCATGATATTTCAACAGTAATACGTGATGTAATGTGCATTGCAAATTGAGGATATAACAGGGTGGCCACAAACACATATTGTAATAATTACCGGCTATTCCATGACATTCCCAGCACATTATATAAAATTTCACAGACAATCGCTACAGACATAAAATTGGTTTAAATGCCCTATGAGAGGAGAATCAATATGCCATATTTCTTAACATTTCAAGGACAAAAAAAGTCATATTACTTGACCTTTTTGCCCAAAAAAAGGAAATTCCCAATGAAAAACTATTTCCCGTACAATTCCCCTCACCATGGCAACCCTTAGGCCACTTTAAAAAGGCTGTTTTCAGTGAAGCGGCCGGGAGAAATTGGATATATGTGCCACCCGGCCTTTTTAAAAATGTTTTTATTTATTTAAAATTTATTTATTTATTTAAAAATTTTATTTAAATTTTCAAACGGTCACTTGAGTAGAAAAAGCAGTACCATGTATGCGTCACTAGAAAATTGTATCTTTGATGTGTGCGGCTAAGGTGACTTACATCTCAGCCATCGATACAAAAAAATAATGTGAGAAAAATTTTGAAAAAAAAAATTTGGGAAAAAAAATTTGGGTGGTAACAAAAAAAAATATTGAAAAAACATATTGTAAAATGTGGAAGAAATTTTTTTTGGAAAAAAATTATCTGTTGGGGCGACCCACCCGCTCCATCGCAAACAGGAAAGTTATTTTTAAGTGTGACCTCAGGCTCAGCATGCACAAGTGGCGATTACTAAACTTTAAAAAAGGACAGATGTGAGAGATATGAATGGGAGAGTTAAAGTGGATACAGAATATACGGAGGATGCGGAGTGGAGTTCAGATTAGAAGAATAAATAGGCGGAGGGTAGGATCGTAGGATAGAGGTAGCGAGCCTAGCCAACCACGTGCATGGCGGCGGGGCTATCCGTTTTCACAACACCGATGATGGGATGGGAATGCATGACGCAAATTGGCGGTGTCGGAATGGGGTCTAAATAAGAATGTCGCGCTAAACGATTAGCACATATGGAAAGAGTTTTGAAAATAAGTGATTGTTTGCATTGATAAGATTGTTTGTTTTTGTGATGCTACGCAGATTCACAGTATGGGTAGCAGGTGAATGCTGCGATGTGCATGCCAGCTGGCCTATCCGGTTTCACAACAGAGGTGATGGCGGTGGGATTCATCACACACACTTTCGTTGTAGAAACGGGGTATAAATAAACAATGACACGCTAATCGATCTGCAGATATGGGTATGAGTATGAACAGTGAATGCTTTACGATGATGGCACGCAGATTGACAGTGGAATGGCTGCACACACAAGCGATTTAGTGACGAGTTTCCAGTTTCGGAACAAACGATAACAAGGCAAAATGGCGCAATGGCGATGGGGCAAGCGGGGCGGGGAGAGCGTGAAAATAAACGGTCAATCTGAGGATGTAGCACAATGACAACAACATCGTGTGGATACAATCGACTCAGAAGAGGAAAACGCATAATATAGATATGATTGATTAGTAATATGATTAAAAATTGACTTACTTTAGGGTAGAAAACAAACGATTCGGCGGTAGTACGTCTGCTTCGTAGAAAGGGCTTGGGCTTGAGAGACGGAGTGTCGTACTGCGCATGCGTACAAGCAGACAGCTGCGCTGGTACCAGTGGTCCAGACAGCCAACGGCAGGAAATCGCGGGAGACAGCATGATATTTCTTGGCGTTGGTTTTGGCGCGCTAGAGCCCGAATAGCCTGAATCGAATGAAAATAAAGGAGTAAAGACAGCTGTTTGGATGAATAAATATATGATAAAGATAGAGGGGAGTATGGGGAGAGTCGAAACTGTGTTTTTAAGGCAGATGTATGCAAATGATCCTTCAACGGATCGCGGCCAATTTGCGATGTATTAGTGGACCGCCGCTTCGCTGTAATGGACGTTAGGCCTATTGGCGTAAAGATAACGGCATGTTGAATAAATGTGGGGAGGAGGGGGAGGTTCTCAGTATGGCAGTATTACATTGGCACATAATTCATAAAATGTGGCTTTATAAATGCATTTTTGGGTTGTATGTGGTTTGGTGCGATGTTACGTTTAGTTGTAGCAATACACGGTAGAGGGCGCCACCGTAGAAAATGACGATTTTTTTTTTTTTTGGCTTTTAATACCGAAAAGGCTGTAGTTAAGATAAATGTGGTGAATAGCGGTCCCGATATGCAAGAGAAAGTAGGGTAAATTGGGGCACTATCGCGCACCTGGGTTATATCACGCATTTTTGTTTGTATGACATCACAGAGAGGGAAAGTGATCCAAGAAAAAAATGTGAAAATTATGTTTAACAACATTATATGCACAGAAAACGAACATTGGAAAAAAAAAAATGTTTAGGGATTTCTTCTACCTGTTATGGGGTACTGGAGTGGTTAAGGAGTGTTCATTTATTAATTACAGGGGGGGGGGTGGTGAGATTTCGCGCGGAGGGGGGGACATTTTTTACGCCCCCCCTCGACAGCGCAAGGAACGTTTTGTGGGCCCCCTCGCCGAAGGCGCCGAAAATTTTGCGCCCCCCCCCCCCCTTTGAACTATAGTAACGCGCGGGCTTTTTTGCTAAAAAGGGGCTTTAATTTTAACGCACCCCCCTCAAGTGGGGTCAGAATTTTTTACGCCCCCCCCCCTCAGGAGCGATCGGAAATTTTTACGCCCCCCCCCAAACCCACCACCCCCCCCCTGTAACTAATAAATGAACACTCCCTTAGGCCACAATGTAACTGTTTTCTCTTTATTTCTTGTAATTTATTCAATTAATTTTTAATATTTTGATGAAATAAAAATAATCATCAAACTCAGAACTAGAAGTTATAGAAGAAACAAAGGGTTGCATATTGAACTTTACTTCTACCATGCATCGTATATGTCTTTAATATATGGCAGGAACATAACTTAAACTGTTTCTCAAAAAATATTCATAAATTGGGTAGATTTGGGTTATATCACGCATATATAGGGGTTATATCACGCAGTTTTGTATCTGTGACGTCATAGAGAAGGGCAAAGCACAGAGAAAATGTAAAAGTATGTTTTAAGAATAAAATTAGTCTATTACCAACAGAAAAAAAATTAGGCTTCTGACTTATTTTGAGGCCTATATATCGAACATGGTAGCACTAATGCATGTTATTAGCCAGTGGTACAAAATTTGGACGAATATATTTAGTTTTTTTTGAAAAAATACAAAGTCCTTATTGAATTGAATAATGATTTTTGCAATAAAGATATTGAAGATCCAATATGACACTTTGCACACATAGAATATGGGTTCAATTGATAGTAGAATAATTTGCATTATATTATGCCAATTTCATTTGTGGATATTGGGGTTATGACCTTCAGATGTGTGATATTACCTCTATATGTGCGTGATATAACATTGTGGTGCGTGATATAACCCCAAAGAAAAATAAATAAAGACCATATGTCCCTCATACCACAAGAACATAAAAAACAGATAAACAGGAATCGATTTTTCTGTTTTCATAAGTAAATGGACATGAAATGTTGAAAAAAGCTGATGAAATAACTGTCAATCAATCTAGGCTATTACAATTAATATTATTATTAGGGAGCTTAGTTGGGGAGTGTTCATTTATTAGGCAGAAGGGAAGAATGTTACACCCCCCCTTTGAAGTATGGTTAGACACGGGCTTTTATGCTAAAAAGGGGCTTAACTTTCCCCCCCCCCCTCGGGAGGGGTCAGTAATTTGTACGCCCCCCCCCCAGACCCACCACCCTCCCTGTATATAATAACTGAGACACTCCCTAAAAGTAGAAACGTCACACTTCGGATTGGGTCTAAAGATGACAGGCCGACAGTAAATTACCACCCGGGCCTTACTCACACTAGGGCATAAATAATGTATGATTACAGTCTGGAAGACTGTATCTGTGTAGGTTCTCATTTCATTCGATAACTGACTGAAAAAAAGGTTCCCCTGGTCACTCCACTCAACATGCTCATTGACAACAAAGGCCTACCTCTGAAGCCCTTTCGAAAAGAACAATCGAATATATTTGGCACACCAAGGTAGGAACAAATTTTACAGCTGCTGGAGAGATTATTAATATGATTTTTTATATTAGTTCGCTTTAAGTTAAGTTAAGTAACCTGATTAGTGATAGGTAATAGAGGAAAATATTGAACACACAATAAATCGAGTTCTGCCTGACAGTCAAAGGTGTACTAATTCTCCCGTCAATGAGTACCAAATCGCCCGACATTTTGCAAACATGTCTTTTGGTAAGTATGTAGTTATTTAGGGCCAAAGGTTTTGAAAATAATCTTCCCATTTTCATACTTTTTGGGGTCAATTTTAGGGTTATGTAAAAAGTTTTAAAAAATTCCGACCTACCGCATGTTACCATCCCATGTTACCTGAAACAAAACTTTTTTTGGTGACATTCCCCCCGCCCCCCCCCCCCCCCCCACCCTTTGCATAGCTGAATAGTTAACCCCTACCCTTCCGACCTACCACATGTTACCATCCCATGTTACCTGAAACAAAACTTTTTTTGGTGACATTCCCCCCGCCCCCCCCCCCCCACCCTTTGCATAGCTGAATAGTTAACCCCTACCCCTGAGCCCTCCCCCCTCCCCCTCCCCCCCGTGATAATAAGTGACCACTCCCTAAAAGTAGAAAATAACATTCCCCCGCCCCCCCCCCCCCACCCTTTGCATAGCTGAATAGTTAACCGCTACCCTTCCGACCTACCCCATGTTACCATTCCATGTTACCTGAAACAAAACTTTTTTTGGTGACATTCCCCCCGCCCCCCCCCCCCACCCTTTGCATAGCTAGATAGTTAACCCCTACCCCCGAGCCCTCCCCCCTCCCCCTCCCCCCCGTGATAATAAGTGAGCACTCCCTAAAAGTAGAAAATAACCAATTATCCAAAATAGTAAACCCCCCAAAAGACAAACCTCCCCCCCCCCCCAACCCTTTGCATAGCTGAACAGTTAACCCCTCCCCCCGCCTCCCCCCTCCACCGCCCCCCCCCCCCCCGTGATAATTAGTGACCTCACACTAAAATTAGAAGAATAACCTATTATAAAAAAGTAGTAAACCCTCCAAAGGACAATGACCCCTCAAAATCCCAACAATAAAGCTGCCCCGTACGAAACGCATTGCAAAAGGAGGGCGGGATCGCGGTTTAAGCGCGGGAATGAGTCCCCAGCGCACTTCGTCTCCCACGCGAAGCGTGGGAGACGAAGTGCTTCGGGACCGCGTGGCTCGGGGGCGCTGCCGCGCCCCCGAGCCACGTGATGTATTACTACGGGGCGGGCCGTACGGCCCTGCCGTGCAGAGCTGCGGTGGGGGGGTATTGTGGATCTAAACAGTTTTTCTTTTTCATTATAGATGTTCAATTCGTGCAATTTCCCCGATTTCATAAGCCTGAAAATCTTCATTCACTGTATCACAAGACATATATTCTACTGATAGATTCTACAAATGTATATAATATTTCATGTTGTTTGACGAAACCACATGTAAATGAGACTAACACCAGGTTGAAATTCTTCAAATAATCCTTACTATCTTTTATCTGCAAATCCATGCAGGTTCCTCAGAAATTTCAGATGAAAATTCGATGACGTTCTGTACCAGTTAATTTTTTATGCCTCTTGAGAACCCTGTCCGAAACATGACTTTTAGTTTTTACTATTATATTATTCACCTTTTTTTGTCCCTTTCTTGCTGCATTGGTCTATAGATGTACATAGCCTGTGTTTTTGGGTGTAAAATTAATACTTTTCCAGGCTAACATAAAAAAAAGAAATATTTTATCTCAGGCTAACATAAGAAAAGAAATATCTAATGCTGCTGATCTGAACTATTCAGGCTAAAAAAAAATCTACTCAAAAGCAACTTAATCTTTTTATTTTTCCCCCGAGGCCTAAGAACGGGTACTTCTTCAATGCCAAGACTTCACAAAATATTTATCCGTTTATCACTATATAAACACGATTTCTGAGATGCAGTGATTAAGTGGCCTATATCATGTAGCCAAAACCTTATTCACCTTTTTTAAGCTATTAGGTGTCAAGGAGTTAACAACAAATCCGTATACAATAAATACAATGTTTATTCATACATAATTGTACATTTCAACAGTCAGCTGTTGTACGTGATATTCCAATATATAATAATTTCATCTGTCCATATATTAGCCTCAATCCATGATCTACAGAAGATTATTTAATAATTAGAATAAATAGTGTAAAATGCATCCTAGACGGTAACGGGTTGCTCCACTGGCACTTCTGGGTTGGACTCTTCGAGAACCTTCATTTTCTTGGGGCTTGTCTCGGTTTGTTCCTCTTCCTCCTCCTCGAGGACACGCTTTGTTGGGTTCACGACTGCTACTGGTGCAGCTGTAAAGGTCAAAACAAAAAGCACATCAATTCAATATTTCTGTTTGATCATTCAATAATGATATTTACATTTCATATGAAATATATGTAGTTTTTTTTCTTTTACCATCTCTTTAACTCGCTTTAGAATGACAACTTCCCAAAATTACGAAATTGCACTGCATTGCATATAGCCAGACACTCATAAAATTCTTATAGTAGGCCTAGTTACTGTCTAAATCTAGTATGAATTTTCAAAAATTATCCCTTCCCTTTTTTGAGAGGGGTCGGGGGTGGTCCATGATACGTGTCACCTTAAAGATTGCAAGGACAAGTAAAGTTGTGCTTACGTTGACTGAGCTGTGAGAGGTTCTCCTTGTCCGTCTCCTGTGCCTCCTGTTCTGCTGGTGTTTCCGTGGCAGGTGTTTCTGTGGCAGGAGTCTCTTCCTCCGTCGAATCTTCCACCTTTGGCGTCTCTTCTGTCGTTTCCTCCTTTTCCTCAGCTACAACGTCCTCTACCACGTCCTCCTATTATCAAATACATGATTGTCATGAACAATGAACATCGTAAGTATAAAATGCAAAATCATCTGCCATTTTCTTGCTGGTCTGGAAATCTATGATTTGATTTTTTTCTTTTCTTTTGATAGTCTACCTACACTAGAGTACAGGTGTGATAATGACGCATTGAATTGGCATTCACTGTCAAATGTAGTCTAGATCTTCCTACCTAGGCCCTATTATCAGATTGGAACCTGAACAAAGGCACCACAATTGTGTTAGGCAAGTGTCGGAGTTTTGCACATAACCTTTGCTCCCAATTTCCACTTTAATAGTTCTAGGAATTAGTGTCACAGTAAAGCTGGGCCTACCTGTTTCTGCTGAGTGATTTCTTCATCCTGAAGCAACTCCTGTGTGTTGTGCTCAACCTCGGCCATTTTGTAAGATTTCTACAAAGAAAGGAGCGTTTCGTTAGTGATTTCATGTTATATAACCTTATATCTATAATCTAGCCTAGGCCCTATCACAAACAAAAACATTTGACAACACCTGGCGACTTTTTAGGATCGGGACGTTGATCAAAATGTTTTAAAGTCTAAATCAAGACCCGGGTCATTTGATATGTATCTTGTATCTGCAAAAGGTTCCCTCCGTTAGTTATCAATACAATTGTAGTAAATTAATTGTCTGCAATGACTTTTGTTAACTTTTGATTTTTTTTGGCCCCGCCCCAGGCATTTCTCGTCACGGTCAGCGTAATTTTCCCGTAAAATGCAAGCCGCTGCTCAAAATAATAGCCCCCAACAATGTAAACGGTGGACATTCTACCAGATATTGATATAAAGTCATCAATAAACGAGTTTTTGGGAAGCCAAAATGTGTACTTACTTGTGTTATTGGAGAAGACTCGGTGCTTGACGTGCTCTTTGCGGGTTTAGCAGACGACTGAGACTCGTTCGTCAGCAGGTGCCCTTTTATAGTCCTTGACACGTGACCGTCAGCGACCAATCAGAGGCCGGCGCCCCAACGCAGGTTTTCCCGCCACTAAAACTCGTCTAAAACTTCCTCTGAATCTGATGATTCTAGATTACTAAAACCACCCAAACTTGTTCAGTGCTATCTAAGGTTGATATCTAATTAGTACACGCAAGTATTAAGAAAAAGACGGACAAGAAGTGGTAGATTTGTTCATTTTTTGGCAGGTGCTCCCATCTGGCGAGTAAACGGCGGACTACTGAGGGGGCGCTACCATCGATAGTGGGCGGAGTGCCGAACTCGGCAAGTTTTGTACATAATGGAATCGGTGGAATTTGAACACCTCAACTTACTCTTGAAGGTAACAATATGCTTGACACCATCCTTGCATTACAAAGTAAAAGTGTCTGTGTATTTCACGCGTTTTAATCCAGTATATGATGGCAGAATTAGCGATTTGTTTTCACTGAGCGATAATGCAGGTATATCTAGTGTTAAAATCCGATAGAGATATCATAGGTGGTTGGCATGAATGATCATGATGATGATCATGCACTGCAGCACTGGGGAGTAATATCCCGGGGGAGTTATTCGCTAGTCATGCATTCATACTTGTCATGATGCAATATGCACTAAAGAACTATGCGGCCCTTTCAATAAGTCATTAAATTCTCGTCACTGGCCACTGTCACATGTGTCATGATGTCATGACATGTGTGTACATCAGTCATCACTACATGTGTCTGCTGACTTTGCCTTTGCCCTAGGCCTACATCAAGTCATGGAGTGTATAGTGTACTCTGTAGCTCCATGATCAAGTCAAATCCATTCTCGGGAGCAGAAACCATGGCGATCTGGTACGTCAGGGCAAAGGGTCCACACATATAGGCAATGTACTAGAAAATGTCACATTTGTGCTATTTTCTCTAGTAGGCCTACTCTACAAATAACTGCTTTAGAACACTGTCAGTGCAGGTCATTTCTAATACATATTTTGAATATCTTTCAGATTTTGCAATGCAAAATGTTTTTTTTTGTTAAACTAGATCTCTTTCAGTAAGGATTGTAACACCTTTTCCCCATACATTGACTGTAAATCTTACCCCTTTCCACTGCCCTTATCATGTGTGGGATAGCCAGATAAATGGGTACACTTTCCTGAGTGATGTAGCCTATGTCATAGGTGCTGCCCCCAGAATATACATTGGTTCAGTTCCCTGTTCTAACACTTGGGGCCATCCATAATTTATGGATTGATCATCTATTGGATGGCCCGAAATGAAGACTAGTAACGTATGTCATGCAAGACCAAAGTTTACGTGACATACATAATATTAAACTGAGTGGGTTGGTTGTTATTTCGAGATCATATTCTTACAATAATAATCGGTGTGCACCAAACTTATCTTGAGACTGGTAAAATCTGGTAAATCTACAAAACCTGGTAAATCTACAAAACGCTAAAACCCTGGACCAGCCTGGAACATAGTAACATACCAATGTCGATTCAATGTTAATGAGAGTTCATAACTATTGCATAACACACAGGTAATTGACCATACGGCTCACAGCCATTAATGTAATACGTACTACAAATTATTTAAAAAAAAGAGGGAGTGGCGGGCGGGGACACAAATATATACGTCCACATTCACCTGACAATTGAATAATTTGGCGCGCTAGTCCACTGCACGTGACCTATACCTGGTAACATGTAACACTATGTCCGTGAGAACCACTGTATTAAATCATCTGTTGTCATTCCTTTCATCCAGGCTCCATCCAAGGATGTTGTCGTCCGCTTCTGTAATGAAGTCTTCCTGTACCGTAAGAACTTCTCCCTCCCACAATCAGTGGTGGAGAATGCTGCAAACAGCCTGACAGTTGACAACAAGGAGGCCTCTAAGGTAAAGGTGTAGTACTGTAGAGAAAAATATTACACTTGATGGTGTTGATGATCATCATTGATTCAATGAATGATTGATGGTGAAGCAATATATATTTATGGAGCAAAAATCCTGATTAGATTAATACAGTTAGGATCTTGAGCATGTTCTGTTCAGAGGATGCTTTGTATTTTCCAGTTAAGTTCCAAGTGCAATGTACAGAAGGGAGTATGCCCGGGTATGATTTCTATTTCCCAGTGTAAAAAATGAATAAGAATTGATAAAACGGCCTCATTAATTGTAATTTGTTATATCCATGGTACAGCTGTGTAATTTTGGAAAATATTTTCAAATGTATTTATAAACATACAATCACGCAACATTTAACCAATATCCCAATCCGTAACAAATGCACACAACACTGATACAAATGTAATACATGGCGTATTTCAGATGCTAGAGGCGCTAAGGGGACTGATCAAGAACGCCCTCTACAGTGGATCCTCGGAACCGGCAGAAGTTGTAGCCCTTTTCCCAAGTGAGTATGGTTTGATATTGTTTTATGAAACCATATGATAATGAATACATAACTGTCCATTGCTTTATAGATATGCGAAGCGGATGTCCTTGATGGGAATGAAATTATCGGTGTCATCGGGCGTGTTTCCCCAAATTTGTTGTAGACTTTTAAATGGCTCTGTTTCTATCAGAGTGAAGTAGGCCCAAAATGACGTCTCTGACCAGTCAAATTCAAAATGTTTTAGACCAGTCATATGATGACAAAAAAAATTAATGGTTAATATTTGATATGTTGAAAGCAGAGGTTTTACGGTAGTCACGGCATTTATAATTTTCTTAAAAATAACTTGAATTTAATGAAACTTTTATAAGCCCAAAATAAAAATAATTTGTGTTCATGCAGCTGACTTCCACAAGAACCTGCGGGACCTGTTAGGGAAGGTGATCCTGGAGAACATGGCCGCCTGGCGGGAGACTGCCGTCACCGGGCTTGGTAAGTACATGGAAAAGGCTCTACCCCTCCTACGCATACCAAAATACATTGGTCTCTCACCAAACACACATATTTGAACGTCTTTTATGTAATATTCTGATACTCAGAAATCATTAGTTAGACTGAAAATTAATGTATTGTTAGATGCAGTGATATCACGGTATCTTTTTTTTTTAAAACATTTTGATTGTTTTTTTTTAATTTCTTTGTTTAGACCTATATATTTGATGATTCAGGCATCATTTATTAAAGCTCCACTGCTATTTGATCAAATCAAAAAAGGGAGGGGGTGTAAGTCTAAATAAAGTCATGGGGTCGATTGATACGTTTTTTCTATCAACATTTTTTGTGAATCCCATTTGTATTATGTAGGTCAGAACTCATCATGCATTAATAACCCCCTCACTTTATGGAACCTAGCCGACGTGGGTGAGTGTTAAACAAGCATAAACCCGGGCGCACACAAGTAGTGCTTTAATGCTTTATGCCCTATGTCGTCGTGATGCATAAATACAGCTCCGGCAAGTAACTCTCTAGGGCGAGTAACATGCAAGGGCTGCATCAAAATATTAAACCGACTCTACGAAATTGATACAATCCCGAAGTGTCGGCATGATGCATGAAAGTATCATGCTTGCAATTGACCATATATTAAAGCACTATGCGATCCTTAAAGGTTAAAGCGCCACATTTACACCCGGGATATAAGCCGGAGCAAGGCGTGTGTCAATATGACGCGTCAAGATTGTAAAGTCGTTGCTCGCAGCCCGGAGACCGTATCAATGCAGGCCGACTCACACAGCACCCTGATAACGCCTCCTGAGTGACACGGACACTGATTAGATAAGCCACGTGGGAATACCTGGTTGTTCACTAAAAATCAATCTAGTATAGTGACCCGGCAAATCTATTTGGGCGCCAAAAAGTCTCTTACATAGCCTGAACTTTTGTCCCTCGTCCACCACAAACATTTTGTCCAGTGCAGTATAGAGACCTGTTCTTTATCCGTCTGGTAAAGATTAGATTATGTTGGAGAGCCTACTCTTCTCATGCAATTTATCTTCCGGGTTCTCTAAAATGCTGTTCATTTCCTGTTCATAATTGACCAAACATCATAACACTTCCAGCTCTTTTTCGTCCAGGCATCTCTGGTATACATTGATCATTATACATCTCTACATGTATAAGACACAATAGTATTGCGGATATTAAACTTTATTGTGTATAGATAGGCGTTGCTAAGCTGTGGTTTCCTGTTTACTTTTTATCAGTGTCGTTGCCGCGTCTGGTGGACTTTGACTGGCGGGTGGATGTCAAGACTTCATCTGATGTCGCGTCGCGGCTGGCCGTACCCTCTTGTGTCCTTCAGCTACAGGTATTAAAATAGGATGCACACCTGAAAACTACTCAATTTTCTTCCATTTTATTTTTGTTTCAACGGGGTCACCCTTGTAGTTCAGCCAGATTCAATAGGCTATTTTTGTATCACTTGCATATGGGGAGTCAACTTAAAATTGGAAACTCCGACATAAACCATGTATTCAATTAGATATTTGAAATAGATTCTGTATGGATGTATTTACTTATTTTAAATTATTTACTATTTAAAAAACTGTGTTACCAAGGTCATCAATCATCCGTAGCTTGTTATTGATACATGTATTGGTATTATAAGATAAGCTTACCCTGTCCACACCGTCTTTATTCCTTATCTGGGCTTGGTGTCCTTATCTTTTTGATATAGAAAAAAAACTGATAACAGTTTTTTGTTGGGCAAATTTTTTTATACAGTCCTTCTACGCCTTTCCTATGTAATATGTCATAGCAATCATTATTCACTGCGTATATGTGCTGGGAGGTATATGCCTACTAAAGACTGACATGTGTATATACATGTACATTAAGATGCCCCATGTTCTAAGGGAATGCTCATTTTTTAACAACAGGGGGGGGTGGTGTGATTTCGCGCGGAGCGCGCAAATTTTTTTCACCCCCCCTCTAGAGGGATCGAAATTTTTTACCACCCCCCCCCGGCAGACCGAAAATCGCGCGCGTTCGCGCCCCTTTGTAGCATAGTAACGCGCGGGCTTTTCCCTTCAAAACAGGTAGAATTTTTTTGCCCCCCCCCCCCAGAGGGGTCTGAATTTTTTACCCCCCCCCCAAATCCACCACCCCCCCTGTTGTTAAAAAAATGAGCACTCCCTAAGTGGCATCAATGTTGCATCAGAGTGAGCACTATAACCCGCACTAAGGTTCTGAAAATGAGCACTTTAGTACTGTAGTTAGGACCACATTGATAACGATACGGCTCCCATGATGCAGTTCACCCGAGGCGATTTTGTTGGGTCCTGGTCGGTAGTTACTGCGCCATGTTGTCATTGCAAGTTTCTTCTCACGGATGGCACCAAATGCCTGCAGCTGCTGGTATGCCTCTAAAAACCCTTTGTATAACCACAGCACCTGCATATAACCTGCAGGTTGTACGCGAGTCTTTACAGTCTCCATGAAATAACTAAAAAACAGAAACATTGGCACTACAGTGGGTAGAGAAGGGCGCTGGGGCGGAGCGGATCCAGGGGCGGGTCCTGGGGGGTCCATATCCCCTCCTTTCGGATTTTTCTTTTAGATTTTTGTAATGATATTGCGATCCGCTGCGGCTAGCGACGCAATTGAACGCTTTTCGGTACTTTGGTGTTTGGTGAACCTGCACGGTCATTTCATAAGTATAGGTGCTCGAGAAAACTTTCGAATTTCTCGATAAAGTGACATCTATTCTATTTATATTTGAGCAATCATATTTACAGCAGGAGAGGGGCCATCCATTAATTACATACGCACATTTTTGCCCAAAATGGACCCCCCCACCCCCCCCGTTGCACCATGTACGCATTTGGACTACCCCCCCCCCCCATGGGTACATACTCATTTCACTTGACCCCCCCCCCCCCCCCCATCTGGGATTTATGAGATTCAGTGGAACATTTAGGGTTAAAAGCTGTACATAAGTAGGGGGAGGTTTGGATGATTATTTTTAATAAAATCTATTTTTTCTGACCCCCCACCCACCACCAACAAGCTCAAAGCAACCTAGATACCCCCCCTCCCCCATTATATTGAGAGATACCCCCCCCCCCCCCTGCACGAAAAAGTATTTGTTTGTTATAATTCCATGTGCATAGACCAACCTATGTAGAGCAGCAAATTCTCACAAAAATATCCCATACTATAAATCAGAAAAAAAGATGCAAATGAGATAAGACACCATGATCGGGGGGGGGGATCAAAACTGAACAATGTCCATCTATAGTCAACTCCCTCTAATGTGGGCATCATTGGCACAGAAAAAATGGATGCATTAGGCTGCATAAAATTGATTATCAGCTTTGCGGACACTTTTCGAAATACTGCGGTGAGGGAGGGAGGCTTTTCCTTTTTTTGTATACAATTTTCTAGGCCAGGAGGGAGGTGACTTTTCTTTTTTTTTCAAATGATACGGGAGGTCCTTTTTTCCCTTTGGTTTTTACAAGGTACGCAATTTATTTGGCCTGATGATATAAATAATGTGCTGCTTATAATGTTTTCCTCTCTCATAGTCTACATACTTGGATCAACCAATTTGATTTTTTTAAATTTCTTTTTAAATTTTAAGGGGTGCGGGGATAATGATGATTTTTTTTGTGAAATCATGACGAAAGGTTTGATGCGCCCATTTTTCTGGCACCTGCAAAGCTGATGACTCTTTTTATGCAGCCTTAGTGGGGTGCCTGCATTGGAGGGAGTCATTTTCTATACGCTATAGTATATTTGGGACTGTGAAATGTGTCTGCATTAGAGGAGTTGACTGCATTAGAGGGGTGGCCGTGAGGGAGTTCACTGTGTTTAAGTACTCAAGACCATGATTATTGTACATCATTCCACCAGCGTGGATTCGATTTTGGGGTAGGGGTAAAAGTGGGTGAGAGTCACGTTTCTTTGGGCTAGTTGATGGTGTTGGATGGGAGGGTTGGTGATCAGAAAGATATATGCCATGTTTGTAAAATCCATAAAGAGCTCCCCCCCCCCCCCCCCCCCCACCCCCTAATAAGAATTGACTCATACCTTATGAACTTTATGTTGCAGGTCTAAGAAAAATTTCAAATTTTGGTATGACATTTCCACTTAAAAATGTCCTAATTTGAGTCCAAAATGACCAGAAAATCGGCCCTTATGCGTACACAATGCGTATGCCAAAATGTGCCTTGACCCCCCCACCCCCCTGTACGCATCTGTACGCATTTGGCCTGACCCCCCCACCCCCCCTTCATGCGTATGTAATTAATGGACGGCCCCAGACATGAATCAGACCAACACACACTAATGTGAAGGGATTCGCAGTAGGGAACCATCGTTGCTGAGACATTCTATCTTTTTACTGAGCGCCCATGGATACTTAGTGCTCAACGTACCAGGCCGTGGCTTCCTGTCCTGAGTCGACAGTATTTGTCACCTGTTTTTTTCCATGCGGCAGGTTAACTTTTGCACCCTTTTGACACGCCAGATGATTGCTATTAGTCGTCCACAGACCTAAGGATGGTCATGATAAGGTGACACATATAGAGTCATTTATCTATAATCCTTAATTGTCCTTGTCTGAATTGTCCTTTTTTGTCCCCTTATCTCCCTGCCCTACCACCTGACATCCTTCCCCTTGTCTGTCCTGAGGAGGCCACTCACTAACAGACCCTGTTTGTGGCGGGATGTTATATATGGAAAATTTAGTATCTCCACCAAGCTTTAGATTAGTCTATCAGGTTTAGGCCCTTTGGTGTGATGCATGAGAGTCTGTGCATCCACCGGATTTCCTCCAAGTTGAGTTCGCGATCAGTTTCCCGTTGTTCTACTATGTACAGGAATGTTTCTCCTGGATTTCAAAGTTATTTATTCCGTGACGACCTGTGATTACCTATAGAGGGTACCGTCAATTCTCGCGTATGAGTTACCTCCTTGACCTTAAGGAATCATATAAGCCCAAAGAAGGAGGTTCTTGAAATTGTTATTGTAGTACTGTACTATACATGTAGTAGCAATAACTTGTGTATAAACCGCACCCTGACTCTAGCCTTATCCTATAAGCCGCCCTGGAGATCTGACTCGCATACAAGCTAGAAGCTAATTTTCTGTACCCCAATTCAGGGGCCTCCATTTAAATATTTCAATTCTTTTTTTTTGAGATTGTTGACGTTTATCTCTGTATGTTACAGGTACAGGAGACGGCTACCCGCACCACCAACGGCTCCGGTCTGGGTGACGTCAGCGGACCAGGGCTCTCTGATGTCACCGTAGAATTGTCGAAGGAAACGCTGGACACAATGTTAGACGGGCTCGGCAAGATCCGCGACCAGCTCTCGTCTGTCGCCAAAAAGACGTGAGGTGCAGACATGTTTGATAGCGACTTATGTAATTAGGACCAAACTTTGGGTGGATTCAGACATGTCTTTCAACTTGTTCCTACATTTAAAAGTGCAATATGTAAGGGATCTCTTTTTTGTCTTCGTAGATCTAACGCTTCATACAAGTCTGTCCTGTTTAATGTGAACTTTGTACCAGTTGTTTGTAAAACGTCGTTGTTAACCCCTATATGGAAAAACATCTTTTTTACAACTTATATAATATTATGGAGGAAACGAGTCGACAAATAGTGTTGGGAGGAAACTTGTTGAAAACGTGTGTCTGAATCGATCCCTTTTATGCAGATAATTTCAGTTCATGCTATGAACTGTGCTTTGTATTTTGTATGTATATTTGTTGCAACCGCAGTAAGGTGCTGTATGTATTAAAATAATATATGTAAATCTATCTTCATGTTCATACATGTTTTAGTTCTCATACAAATAATCTGCATTCCACGCTGTCTGTAGTGACTGAGAAATATTGGTTTCAATATGGGAAAATGTGACCCAAGTTTATATGAAAATAAATTGTCAAACTCTCTACAAGCAGTCTTATCATTAGAATAGCCAATCTAAACATTCATATTTAATTCAAGACAAACAGCAGGATAATTGCTTTAGAAGCATTTTATTTGCATGAAAAAATAAAGCTTATCATTTTTGAATGACATCCAATAATATTACATGTATTGTATAAAAACAACAGCAGTCACATAGGATGAAAGTCAGGAGATGTACAATAAGGAACACCTCAAACTGACCGCCATCAAAAGGCGTATTAAAGTTCACGTGTGCCTCATAAATGAGCTGCAGGAAAATCCTGTCTCTGAGTATCGGGACACGTTCATTCTGTTGTGATGCGAGTACCACAGTGAATATCGCGACATGTGCCCTACGCGGGGTCCGGTGCCCTTAGTCGGCTCAGTATCAACCGTAGCCTTTCAGGGTCCGCCCTGCATGGTCATACATACATGTCAAAAAAATCCAAGAAATCCAATACAATCATCTGAAAAATAGATACCCAAAAAGATATCATATGAGAGAAAATTAAGTAATATTTGTATGAGTCAGCATAAAACCATAGTCATGCAAAAATTCATTTTGGAACACAATTGCCAGGTTGATCTGGTGAAACCTGTTGTTAACTGGGTAGAGGCATGTACCTGTGTTAATTTCGAAGCCAAAAATTTTCTAAATTTGTACAAAAATTATTAGAGAAAACCAGTGCCAGAATATGCTCCCGGGCCCTCCGTGACACTACCCTGATAGAAGTCTAACCTCATCGTTGTATTTTCATAATCGACATAGTGTATCACCAGACTTTCAATCATAACAACTAGAAATGGACCGGTGATGTTAATCCCCATATCAGGCGTTGTCGTGTTGCCATGGTAACGGCGCTGCTGCGAACCATCCTTCGGACACCCAAAGTCATTAAAGGTCAACAGAGGTCAGCGCAGTGACGGTGGCAACGGGCAATGATGTCACAGCGGGCCCTCGGTAATGTTGATAGATATGTGGACATTACTAACAACATTGTGACATCACATCTTAACACAGACGACGCAAGATGAGAAGACTGGTAGCTAGTAGAAGGCTGACGGGGGCTACTAGTGACCCGGCACCTGAGTCTGAGGTGGTAGTCTCGGTTCCTTCAGTGACCGTAGACATTGTACCGGTGTCCGTGTCACCCTCGGTGGTTGATGTGGCTGCAACTGAAGTCAAAACAAAAATGGATGAATTATTACAGTAGAAAGAATCAGAGACCTGTGGCAGTATTCAACAATTGAGGCGGAAATTATTGTCGACAAATGATGTTTACTTTGTTACTAATGCATCGGAAACCGCTTTGCAAAACTATGTTATAAACTTTCGGTAGATCACCGATCACTGAAGATATCAAAGAAAGTAATCCAAATTCTGAAACACAACTTAATGTTTCGACTTTTAAGTGATTTTCGATCAAAGAAATTAAGGATAAATATGATATGGATTTTCATTTAGAATCGTTTTTAAAACCGAGGACAAATGACCCAACTGGCAATACTTAGGACTAAATTAAGAACCTTGTACAAAACATAGACCCTATTATGAAGCGGTAAGTCTTATAAGGATGCATATTGACACTGTATTGTACATTGTAAGCAACTCAAACAACATAATATTATAGCCCCAGATCTGAAAATGAGAAGATGACCCGACATAAAACAATGTACATGTATGCATTTACAGTTCTATTGTTGAGAATGGAATATTCTTACACACTTGAACTCATGACCATTTCAACAAGGACATTATCAAATCTTATCAAATAATGCTAGTTAAATTGAATCGTATCTAACATGGGGACTTAGATGGCAGTAACAAGTGTAAAGGAGTGTTCACAAATGACGTCACCAACTTCGGTACCTTTTTTCAAGACCCTTCACCCCCTTGTCACCATTTCTTGGAATGTTCCTCTTCAAATGTATACTAGTAGCCTGTAAACGATTCTTCGCAAAGATGAAGACCCCCCACAGAGTGACATCATTTGTGAACGTCCCCTAACCTTGTCATGAGTCACAACCTCACTGGATTAGGGCCCGGGGTCATATGGGGACATATAAGGTACGCCCACACCCCTCTGAATGAATACAATGTCATTAGCATCTAGTTTGTTCAACTTTCGTTTCACTTCCGGATAAGGTAACAGTAATGCCCCCCCCCCTCCCCGCACACCTTTCCCTATTCCCATATCAAACTCCTATAGGGTCGGCATGAGCTACTCGCCAGTGCTGCATCAATGCATCATGTTCACAACAGGAGTCAGGATGGTAAAATGCACTATGCTGCCCTTAAGGGTTAATAAACTAATCGGGAAGATGGGGTGATGGTTCATATCATTGTAGGGCACCGTATGTATGTCTATTGGCATAGTCAAACTTATACAGGGGTAGTACTATTCTTAACATTTCTCCGTGTTAAAAATAAATACTTAGACCCACATGGTATACATTGTGCATACAAACTTACCAACTTAAATCATATACATGTACATACACTTGGAGACCTTATAAAGACGTGTACATCAATAAATACAGTATAACCCTATGTATATCACACATGACGTTAGCCTTTATGTATGGTCTGTAACTTGTAAGTAGTGTACATGAGGTGGTGCTGCCTTAACTAACATTATACAGATACACGTATTCACATACAACATTAACACAGTCTTAGTCCTGACATGGATAACTATTTCATACCCGATGTTGCATCGTCAGTAGTACTAGTGTCAGCGTCAGCTCGTTGAAAAACTGAAGTAAGAGTGATTGTTCATTTTGATTTCCTTGTTACCTCTGCCATAACCTGAGTAGGTGTCACAAATCATCGTGAAACTGAGAGGAATACCCGGGGAGGAATATTGGTTCTCATTTTCAATTGATGTATCTGAATTACGATGGCACTGGGAGCGACCCGGGCCAAGTAGACGTGGAGTGGGGGGGGGGGGTGGGATTGGGGACATTGGCCCGCCCCAAACATGTTCTTGGCTTTTGGCCCATTGACAGTGCCTCTCCCTTAGGCGTAGCTTTTACCTTCTTGATGCCTGGATTGTAAGAGACATTATTATCATACTCCATTGTTTGAGTAGTATAAGTGAGTTTTTCTGCCTCTGCGACCCGCCCTGTTCCTACCCAGCTGCCAGATGAGCCTGGGGTACCCCGGGGGTACCTTGGGGTCTGTTGCAGAATACCTTTGTATGTTATGTCATTTGTCGCCATGCTGTGTGAATGCAGCCCGGGGAATGCAGCCATGGTAAGTCGCTCGTCAGTGCTGCATTCATGCCAACCCTGCAGGGGTGTACAACCCCTTAGAGGCATCATAATGCTTGGGTGCAGCTCTGGTGAGTTACTCGCCATGACTGCCTTGATGTACTATGACGACAAAGGACATACCACATTCAATAAATATACGACCTTTAAAGGGTTAACATTATAGTGTAACACTAACAGCCCCCAGTAGTATAGTGCGGTATACTAAGACACCTACCTGCTACGGCCAGCATACACAGGAGGATAGCGGCAACAAACTTCATCTGTAACACACAGGGGACGGGGTGAAACTGGGTGTGGCACACATATAACATCACAGTCCTGTCATTGTATTCAAACCATTGTATTCAAACTTATTTCTATCTATTGTCGATACTTTTATATGTAAAACAAATGTCAAGTAAGGAAATTCATGCCTTTTTTTCATAAAAAAAAGTTATGGCAGTTTACCATTATCGTCCTCTGGACATACTAGCACATATTAAGCAGCAGGGTTACATTTTGCAGTAATTATATTAGGCTATATACCATGGGTCCTTATGTACAGGCGAGAACCACAAGAAATGTGATGCCATGAGCCTTTTTAGATCTCGTATTATACCTTTCCACTCGTAATAGCCTATCAACAATAAAGTAGAAAATGGATAAACAATAGTCTCACTCTCAGCTTCTCCTGTAGCTTATATCAAACGTCTATAAACATGTAAGCGTATAAATAACAAGTTTAGGAGACCCTGTGGGAGCAGGGTTCCATGCCTTACCTTGGGAGTAGGTGAGTAGAGGTAGGGTACAGGTAGACCTAGGCAGGTTACAGGTAGATGATGTGATGTGGTGTGGTGTAGGGCGGGTCTGGTGTCCAGTCACCTCACCTGGCCCTTTTATACAAGAGGCACCTGGAGGCATAGACTGGTAGTCTGTCCCGTCTTTACTACGGCAGGCACATGCCTCGGCGACCTCCCCAACTATTCAATATGTATACACATCGCTATATGGAAGGTATATGCATGGAGAGTGACCAGTAATGAATTTGTGGTGCCATTTTTCTTCCTTTGGTGGGAATTCGTACATTTCCCTGGGATTTCTGTATTTAAATATATTTATTTCCTACTTTTTCTTAATCGAGAAGTGGCATCTCTTTGTAACACAATTGAGTCTGAAATGAACATTCAATTGAATTGAATTGGCACTGAATGGCTAGGCATCAAAGGTCCAGCCAATATTCTACGAAATAAAAACATTAATTAAATTGCATTGAAATTGAATTTTTACAGGTTTGTGCCCGTCTGTATTGAATGCAGACAGGTGCCCAGTCTACTGCCAGCCTACCTTATCACCACCACCTCACGACCCCAAGTATGACGTGGGGGGGGGGGGGGGCTATGACACATCGATCTCATCTGAATCTCACCGATAAGTGGTTGATAAGACGCCTCCTTCAGAAAGGTAAACACCACTTAGTCACATTGCATCCATGGTGACGAAAGAATCAGGAACTTTTATGGGATGTTGTATATTTTGTTTTGTATAGATTAAATGACCATGAAAGATAAGGGTGACGAATTTAATATACATTATGCGTGAAATAGAACCGGGTGACAGTGGTATGTACTATGGACCGTTACAATACGCCCCCTATATAGCTAGCATGAAGAGAGGAAATGAGATGGAGGCATAGACACCGGGCATATACAGCAAATACTCTGAGGGGATATTCATAAATGCTGAAATGGTGCCATCACTTCTGGGACCCCGTCCTACCCGCTTGTCCGCACTGAAAAAGTAAACTTTTCTCCAGACTCGTCTATGTGACTGTCATGAAATAAACGAGTCAAAAGTTGTCTGACCTATCAGGTAATTACAATCCCACAAATAAAATCTGGAGCTGGCAAATGTCGGGTTTTGGGCTGGCACATGCCAAGTGGGTCTTCTATCTTCAGCTAGAAGACCCACTTCCTTGTCACTTAGACAAGTTTTTGACTCGTTTATTTTATGACATTCACTTGGAAGAGTTTGGAGACAAGTTTACTTTTTGAGTTCGGGCCCGCTTCATTGCTACATTTCTCCGCCCTTTTCTTGGTTATGCATATGGTTCCAGGAAATGATTAACTGTATCTGGGTAGCGAAATACAGTGCCCAGCTATATCCAGCTTTCGATGCAAGCATTATATAACAACTGTGGACGATATACATATTGACATAGATATGTACAACAATGGTGATCGAATATGTTACAATATTTATGATAAAGTTGAGTACATTCTACCAACTTGAATTTTTATCAAATAGCATCAATCCTAAGGCAAATGGCACAGTCAGTTCTGGGGACTAAAACACAAAAGACAGTAAGAGACATGGCACTTTAATATGAGAATGGAACGATCTAATTTCTTTCCAAATAAAAGGAGAAAGAATCAGGGAGATTCAGGGGAATGTTATATACAAATATATAGGCCTAGTATGGACACAGCCGCACCCATCTGTGAACATCACTGGAATTACAGATACCATCTATATGAATGCACTTTATCAAAGAACCCAAACATCCTTTAAATTGTGCTCCGTTTTCTTACTTTACCATTCTGAAATAATGATGAGTATTGACATGCCCCAGTGGAAGAGGTGGGGACCTTACACAATAGCGTTTACAGCTGGTTTAATTTTGCGACCAAACTATGCATGCATCTTTGGGTCTATTGCAATTGAATGGATACGATATATGTCAAAGTAATAAAATATGAAGATAGGATATTGATCAGCCCTAAAAGAAACTAGCCGAGTGGTTGCTACATCAATACAGTATGTATATACAGTGCACATTTTAAGGGCAGGTACAGAGGAGCTAGATATCTAGATGGCATTTGTAAGTTTGGTATCACTTTTGGTTAATATTCCTCACCCTCTCTAAGCCTAGCGTCTTACACTCTACCATGGTCCCATTGGTACCGATGGACCATGTACTAAGCCCATACACTGGTATTCCTAGGCTCCCTATACGACCAATCTTTCAGTCACTAGTACCTAACCTAGTTTTTTGGCTCCCTATACGACAAACCTAGGTAAGTTATTATTGTCAGGTTGGTCAGTACTGACCAACCCACCTTTATAGTCTTGTAATTTGTAGGGGGAGCCACTGAATGGTCATCAGAGTATCTTACAGGTGGCACCAACTATATATAGTGGTATATAAATACAACAACTAAGGTACACACCGATGATGAACCTACATTAGCCACTACTGACTGACCCCTCAGTCATTTTTGAATATAACTTTATCATTGTGACTAACACACATATGACAAACCTAGGATAGTCTGTACTGACTAACCCTTTCAACCTATGGATTTTCAGTGTAGTTGGGAAGTAAGTGCAGGGGATTCCACAAAAAAAGGCATTTGTATGTTGTCAGGTACAAACTCCCTGTTGGTTCAATACTCATACAAAGAGACGATAGTGTCTCTATTCACTTTCATGGAATCCTTTTCACCTTGAATTTAATCATGTTTGTTGACAGTCTCTATGGCCGTTTTTTATGGTGGATTGCGAAGGGTCACATTCCATCGTGAGTGCGTGGTCCTTTTTATTGATCGGTTACAAAGTCGATCTAGCATCGATATCAGTGCATGTGTCCGCACACAAATTGGCCCTTTGTTGGCATGATGCACCAATGCAGACCCGCTCTTTTGCAGGGCTGGCGAGTTACATGCGATAAACTTCAAGAAGAATAGGAAAATCGCGTCAGAAGGAGGACTAAACCCAGGCTAGCTCATTTGGAGTCAAGCTAAGATACCACGCACCAGATGTACACCTAGCAAATCTCTTGTAAATACCTACATACCACGCCTGAAGTACCTCCTCCTACTCCTCCCCCTCCCCTCCCTTCCTTCATGTTGCTGTGTGTAGCCCTGGGACGCTTGTAGTGACCAGTCTGCCTTGAAAATAGGTGGCGCACCACAAAGTAAATGTTCACACGCTGGATCACTGTGGTGACCAGTCAAACTTGGAGCGCGTACATTATGCTGGACTCCTAGGACATAAAGCCCTTGTACTCATGTCCTGAGTATCTTTAACAGAGTGAACCACGCTCGAAACTCATACATCATACTTGTTTACTATTTTGTTGTTTCCTGTTCATAGTCTGCACCATCTTTGCAGCGAAATGATTGCTGGTCCCATGTTGTAATCCCCCCCCAAAAATCAAATGAACTCGGGTTTGTCCTGTACAATTGTGATATTTATTTACCGAGACCTTTTATCCATGTGGACCGGTCTTGTTCAGCTGGAAGAACACATGTACTTTGTGGAACTGCTGAATAAATGGGATAAGCACTCTTGTGCTTTCTCAAATCAAAAAAAACACACCAAGGACATGGTGCATTAATGCAGTGTGCTGTCCTTATAAGGATAAGGGCCATATAAAGTTCTTTAATGTGCCACATGTATGCATCCCCTTTTGTCATCAAAATGCGGGAATGCAGTCCTGGTGAGCAGAATCCAGTCGACTCCCCAGTCGACTCATCAGTACTGCAGGCATGTATCATGCCAAAATGATAAGAGCATACTAGTACATCATAAACGCACCCCATGCGGGGCTGAGAGGGTTAACGATTCCTGTTATCATTATGACTATTGCCAGTCGGTACTTCCGTCCTGTTTAACCTATTGGAGGTCACACACATGACTCATAGACATACAGCATCCACACCCGGGCATCTACACTTCCTGATCGCTGCTATATACAGTGTTACTATTGTAAGTCGTCTTTTCACCTGATAAGGTGGATGCATTATATACATTTCATTCTATTTTCATTTCATTCAGTTAGACTCTGGAGGAACATGAAATATACCCCGTTTTGTATCTGAGGTGAATAACATTACATAAATCACAGGAGTTGTGGGTGATTACCATATAGCTCGTTATAGTTGCGGGAGCCGCCTCGATCTTGGGCACGTTTAAAAGATGTGCGACTGCACTGCGGCAGCACTTGGGGAACTTACCTTCCATGTACACCATGTTCCGAAAGTACGTGAAAGGAAATCGTCTTTGAAGGTGGCTCACTTTAATCATTCCAGATATGCCTGACGGCCTTTTTAAGAGAATTTTCCCTCACAGGGAATGTCCTGAGCTTTCCAAATCTGAAAGAATTTTGTCTAGACTAAACCAAGAAGGATCAAATTTAACTATATTGCCTGAAAAAATCAATACGCACTATTTGCATAGAGACAGTATTGACCAAATTATGACGTCTTATAGGCCTATGTGATGTCCTGACGTCAAAAATTGGTAATATCCTGCACTATTTAAATTGCAATATTTTATATTTGGAGCAATACAGAGACTTGAAATGAATTTCAACTAATAAATATACTTAAGACAAATTGGAATTTTTGTATATGACTGTCTCAGGAAAAGGGGTAATTTTTGTAACCATGGCAACCAAAATATAAAAAAGAGGCTATTTTGGAATGTTTTGTTGCCATGGAAACCGAGATTCCCCCCTTAAGGCCTAAAAAAATGCCAAATATGCTGATTCCATCATGTTCTGTGTGAAAAACTATACTCGAACTCATTTTTTGCCAAAAATTTCAGCGTTCTGTGATATTTTTAGTGATTTTTTTAAACCTTAATATTGCTTTAATTATAGCTAATATCTCTTAAATATTTTAAAAGTTGCCATATCCAAAATTTCTATGGAAAGGGACATAGAGACATTATGGTTAAGATCCCCTAAAATACTGGGTTCCACAGATCAAATTCCCAAAAGAAAAATACTTTTCATGAATTTTCTAGAGAATGGTGACAAACTGAAAATGCATGAAAATATCCCAAAAACGTCCTTTTAAAGGGACGGTAGGCATATCTGGGTAAAGACCAAAGATGGTACCTACCCCTCCCAGGTCACCATTTGCACCTTAGTTTTGGGCTCAACTTATCTCATCAAAACTTCACTAGTCTCTTTTTATGACCTGGGGCCATTTCATCGTAAATCTCATAAACTCTCTACCCTGTAGAGAGTAGACGTAGTGCACATCGGCAGGTGTCGTCTTCATCGTCAATAATGTGTGTAGCCCAAAAAACTAAAATGATTCTCCAACCAAGCTAACCACTTCCTCCACCTGGAGCTTCTGCCTCAGAATCAAAGGATGATTGTGTGATGCATCACAATTGAGTCAGGGTCAGGGTGCTTAAGTGATTGATTTCATGAATTAAAATTTTATTGGGTGAAAAGAAAAAAGAGCCTGAAGAGTGAGCCTGTGGTAGAGAAGTTAATCTGCATGATGTGAGCCTGAAAGAAAGAGACCAAAAGAAACTGAGCCTGAAGAAGTGATCCTGAAAGAAGTGAGCCTAGAAGAAGTGAACCTGAAGGAAGTGAGCCTGCGGGAAGTGAGCTTGAGAGGGGTGTGCCTGAGAGCAATGAGCCTGCGAAAAGTGTGCCTAAAAGAGGCAGAGGGCAAATGGCATCTTTTGTGGATGAAAATGTTAACTTTCATCTCAAAATATGAGATTTCTCCTCTCTGTTTCCCTCAACACTGGGGTTCCCCAATGCTAGAGGGTAGCACTTTAATATTGCAGGTATAAGAGTTAATATAAAAGAAAAGAGACCAAAAGCTTGATTTTGGGCACATTAAGTGACATATTCGAATAGGCCACTTCACTAGAAGACAACCTGACTATAAAGCTGTAGGGATAAGGGGAATTACTGCCTGTTGGATGGTCTAGATATTTTATTGATGTTTGCATATAACGCAGCTAAAAGTTAGTTTAATGTATTAGGAAGTAGAAAATGTAAAGAAGATCGCATGTTACGGTGCTCAGTTCTATAGGAATGCCACTTGAAAAAGCTAGTTTTTAACTATGGGTAGGTAACTATAAGCTTTTGGACAATTTTAATTTTAACCACACATAACTCACTCCATAACAATCATGTTTTTTAATGCCCATTTAAAGAAAAAAAAGACTTCATTTGTTAAACGTGTTAGGCCTATATAGCCCATGCCGTGGACACTGTTGCTTCAATACCATAGTCATCTGTTATGTTCTACGTGATAATAAGACTTGCAGGCAAATGACAAGGCACCCCCCCTTTTTTTTGCAAAAACAAAAAGAAGACTAACATCCTTTAAAAAAAACTGTCTTGGCATCTTCTGGGAAAGAAACCCAGATCGATCTCTGATTATAACACAGGCATCATAATCACGATACTACCGATGTTGATCGAGTTGTCTAGAGCTGGTGTGCTATTCTTTTATAGCCTTATCTTATTGACATATTACACAAGAGAGCACAAGCCGTGGAATATAATAAATTTTCCCTAACAAATCTCAGAGTTCAGCACAGAAGGATGTAGTACCCTTTAAAGGCGAAACACACTGAAAACCTCAGGGTCGTCATTTTGACAATACCAAAAAATATACAGCAGTCCAACATTATAGCACTCCAATGCACTATATGGATATATATCTAAAACTGGACATCGACATCCATGTAACAGAATCCTTCCAACAGAAATCTATATTTAGTAGAAGTAGAAATCCATGAATATCTATATGAAGGAGAACACCATGTTCATGCCTATGAATATGTCTGTGTGTATGTTCATTTAAAGATTCAAGATTGCAACCATTCATTGAATGCCACCATGCTTTCAATGTAATCTCGAATTGCAGTTGCAGTAATTTGATACTAATAAAAAAAAAATCTATTCCATTTTTCTTTCATGAACAGTTGGCATCCCATAGATTCAAGATGGCTATCACTCATTGAATGTCCTGATGCTTGAAATGCAATCTTGACTTGTAGTTGCATTAATTTGATACTATTAAAAAAACAAATCCTATTTGATTTTTCCTTCATTCAACCCATTCAAGATGGCTACCATTTACTAAATGCCACAATGCTTTCAGTGCAATGAAGAATTATAGTTGCATTAATTTGTATAATTCATATAAGAAAATTTCTATTTGATACCTTTTTCAAACACAGTTGGCACCCCATAGGTTTAGGATGGCCACCATTCATTGAATGCCACAATGCTTTAAATGCAATCTTGAAATGTAGTTGCATAAATTTTATACTGTTAAAAAAATCCAATTTAGTTGTTCTTTTCATGAAGAGTTGGCACCCCATAGGTTCAAGATGGCCACCAGTCATTGAATGCCATAATGCTTAAATGCAATCTTGAGTTGCTGTTGCATTAATTTGATTCTTAAAAAAAAAACATTTTTTTTTTTCTTTCATGAACAGTTGGCACCCCATACATTCAAGGTGACTACCAGTCATTGCATGCCACAATGCTTTAAGTGCAATCACAAATTGTAGTTGCATTAATCTGATACTAATAAAAAAACTAATTCTATTCTTTTTTTTATTTATGAACAGTTGGCACCCCATATATTTAAGATGACTACCATTCATTGAATGCCCCGATGCTTGAAATGCAATCTCGAATTGTAGTTGCATCAATTTAATGCTAATAAAAAACAAATTCTTATCAATTTTTCTTTCATGAATATTTGGCACCCCATAAGGTGGCCACCATTCATGTTAATGCAAATAGAATTGCTTTAAGTGCTGTCACGACTTGTAGTTGCATTAATCTGATACTAAAAAAAAAAAAATCTATTTGAATTTTCTTTCATGAACAGTTGGCACCCCATAAATTAAAAATGCACCCAGCACCCAGGTCAACAGCTATATACAGACACGTGTACCTCCCCTGCCTGTTCTCCTTCAATGCACAGTGAAGAGGGTGGGAGGGGGTGACCTCAACAGTGCATAAACACTTTGATTGGATGACAATGCAGTTTTTATATTACAACCTAAATTTGTGCAACGAAAATCATCAAGAAATACTAAGTATTTTTTCCAAAGAATAGCTTTTCTAGAATGGCTCGGTATTCAGGAATCCTACTGCGAATAAAAAAATGTCAAATTCTAATTCTAAATACCTGAAAATTGAGAAATGCTGGCGTTGACGGTTTATGTAGGAAATGTACTAAAAACAGCAAAAAAGGGCAACAAAACCCTAATTTTCTCAAAAACTGTTCAGTAGGATTTTTTCTAACTGAGGTTCCACTGTTTTCTACCCTCATATTACACATTGGCATAGAGAATATATTGACACCTAGTCAGGATTTTGCGCTAGGAGCAATCTGTGAGGCGAAAAACAGCCAAAATGAGCCACTGGTCTGAAGTATAAAACTGGGCATCGATCACTATAGAGCTACAAAGAGACAGAGAATCGATGTCCAGTAAATAGACAACCTTAGGTAGTCAAGGTGACGACTTTAGGTTATCATTGTGGCGAACTAAGGTAGTCACATCTGATCCATTCAGACCAAAGACGATCCTTTTTGAAAATATTCAAAGCGTGTCAATGATGCTTGCCAAGAGTATTCTCTATTACCCCGACCCACAAGCAGCTGCATGATTGGTGGTGCCACCTGGTACAGGACTGGAGAACTGTAAGGTATTCAGAAGAGACCAAATTGAAACGGATGACGGGTTTTTCTATTGTTTCACGTTGTATACTAATGATAAATAAGGATCCAGTTCTGACTACTTTTAGCCCTTAATATCAGTATGTCATAGGGTAGATTACAATAGGTAGTCAAGGTGACGACTTTAGGTAATCATTGTGGCGAACTAAGGTAGTCACATCTGATCCATTCAGACCAAAGACGATTCTTTTTGAAAATATTCAAAGCGTGTCAATGATGCTTGCCAAGAATATTCTCTATAACCCCGACCCACAAGCAGCTGCCTGATTGGTGGTGCCACCTGGTACAGGACTGGAGAACTGTAAGGTATTCAGAAGAGACCAAATTGAAACGGATGACGGGTCTTTCTATTGTTTCACGTTGTATACTAATGATAAATAAGGATCCAGTTCTGACTACTTTTAGCCTTTAATATCGGTATGTCATAGGATAGATTACAATAAGAAACTGTTCTAGTTCAAGACGTCAAAGTCATCATATTGTGTCTTAATGAGACATAACTAGATTTAGAAGGGATGGGATATTTTGTTATGGTATGGCCACTGTCTTTCATGATCCCACACTTTAAGCCTAAGTTTCTGAGTGTCATTTATGGGTACATGTATCACCTCGCCCAGGTAAATTCCTCTGTTTTTTTAAAATGTTTAAATGCGTTATTCAGTCTTTATAAAGATACAAAATGATTCTGCCGGGCCGACCCTATAGATGAATGTCAATGCGACTATTTCATCCATATGAACGACACTTCATGTGATGGCGATGGTGCATAACCATTTGTCATTAGTGAAATAAAGTCTTGCATATATTCTATAAAATCACAAGAAACAAGTGTATCTTTTCTTAAACATATTTTAATTCCATTTCCACTGAAGCCTCCATATCACTATACAGAATATCAGTCATTGTCTAGGGTCACTCCTGTGAATATTTTCATGTTGTATCGTCACCTTCTTCCAGTTAGTATAAGAATGCTATTTGTCTATATGGCACAATAAATAAGCCTATGTTCCATAACAAAACCGATCTAGTTGTTCGATTATGTGACTTTGATAGTAAACAAAGGTGGTATACAGTAATGTGAATTGGAAATGAAATAAAACATTCTTGATGAAAGGATACATTTTCTAGTGTGTCAAGATGCAATACAAAGGAGAAATATCCTAAACTTGATGATCATTCAAGTTGTTGATCTGGCTATATCTAATTGGTCAACATCCAAAAAGAAAAACACACTTGGTTGGTTTGTTAAGTTGGTAGAGTCTGGATGATACAGAAATAGTTAGGAGTTGGTTGGTATATTACAAGTATCATTATAAGGTGAAATTACCAGTAAAATGTGTAGGTACATAAAGATGTGTAATGATATTCATTTTTATTTGACAAATTTCTCTTCAGCGCACAGCAATATTAAATTTCTCTTTAGCGCACATCAGTAGTAACAGGTCACTGATCAAGCATGTAATTAATTTGTTGAACAGAAGTTTTCTTTACTATTATTTAAATATTCATAAAAAAGTGCATTTACACAATTCTTATGAATTGCATTGATATCAATGGTATTATTATGCTCATATTTTTCTTTTCCGGGCTACACTTAGAGTCTAGTGAACAATCTGTTTACCGTTAAACAATTTACCGTGTGAAATTTCTTGTTTATCTATATTGATTTCATTACTGTTCATTATTTTATACACAATGTATTTGACCCTATTGACAGAGGAGTTCTGAAAGTGTCTGTGGGACCCAGACCCAGGCTTCTAAAACCTTGTGCAATCTGATACTTGCTGGCGGCCAGCCGACTTCACATAAAAATAACACTCCTTTATATCATCCTATATATGTACATCATGGGAACACCTCCTCCACGCTTCATAAGGAAACATGGCCGGCTACACTACATTACACTGTACATTGCTGTGAATCGCTGTACACCTCGCCTTTACCGTGAAACCAGGTCACTTTCAAAAGCATGACAGACCACAATGTGTTGGGTTTTCCCCTTTTGAAACTGACCCTGTTCTTTTTTATCATTATTTCTATTTACAGTCATTGTGGTACATAACAACCCCTCTCTTCTTGGGAACCCTTGTATGCATTGGGCTTTGGAAATAATTTGTTATCAGATAAAGCATCAAAGAACCCCTCTGCGTATGATCACATGTTATACGCATTAGTCATTGCGAAACCCTACGGGCAACATAAATTATCATAACACTCCTGACGGTCAACTGTTATCACGTTATGTTAATATATAGTGAATACATGTATTTGCATGGTCAATGTGGCTGGCTTCATTGTATTGCTTCAGACCAGGCCGGTTAGTTTATTATTCGGGCGATTCGGGTAATCGCAAAGGAACGGTTGGTGCATGTATACCTGTGTCTACTGAGGCACTTGTCTTGTTATAGGACATGTGTGTACGCGTATATAGTAGGTGCCATGACTAGCTGGTCACAAGGAACTCATGTCACAACGGTACGCGAATTACTCTCTGCACACCGCGCGCTGCTCTCGAGAAACTCAGCCCACGCACAAAACTCACTCACAGAGTGACAGGCAGTTACTGTGTTATCAAACCTCACTCAAATACCCCACGCTCAGAGAAGGGAACACTAAGTGTGAAGCTACTGGAGGAATTACCTGTATACTAAACACAGATACTGATAGAGGGTCCTCTAGTTGGACACAAGTCACGTGTATAACAGACCAGTCACAAATAGCTTACACCTTTGCTTGCAGTATGTCTCATGGTACGCTCAAGGTTTTGTAAATGGAAAGTGCACTGATGAATGTAACAACCTCTTATACAATATCAACTATGTCAAATACACACAGTACAAATCATTGTGTAACTAAGACAAGTCTTGCTGGGATAACTAAACTGACATGTCCAATTTGCAATTACTGACTCGTGGATTGATATCAATTTCCTAACTATTTCAGGCAGGTCTATTTGAGTGTAACAAGATCCAGTAAATTGTTTCTGCATGTAGGCTGAATGGACGTGATACCAACTCATGTATCTTCTTACGCTTGGTATGACACAGATGGAAATCTGTTCATAATATACCATACACTTCAGGCATATCAAGGAGATGTGGGACTAAGGCCAAATTGATATAAAGGTCATGTTTAAATTTCATTGTATTGCAATTTTGTACATGTTTTTATGTGCTGATTGAATATACATACACAGGTGGTTATTACATTGTATGGTGTAGTTAGGTCCGAAGTATAATCTGATTACAGCACTCGCCAAGTCACCCATTATATACACCTTCTGTAGGGGATATAATAAACCATGGTCGTTTTATCACATATCATCTGTCACCTACCACTCGCCTCCCATCATTAAGGTTAAAACAGCACCCCAATAGAACAGGGAAGAGAACAATTGTCAGTAGACAGTGGTCTTAGTATAATACCTACTACTCAAACGTACCCTACAGCTAGTCAGTAACCATATACAAGCATTGTGTCTCTAGTTGCTATGGCAACAACTATTTCACTTCACTTTATACCTCCTGTGAGTCTACCAACGCAGTGCGTAGCAACAACTATGGTGATGGTACTTTATCTAGATGCACTATTACATTTTGGCCAAAGATATAAGTTACTTCCCTAATTTCCAACCAAGTTTGGAAATGTCAGTTTGGAGGCTGTGATATTTTGGTATGATATGTATGACATGTCAATGTGGGCACTATAAAGACTGTTCTTGTTTAAAGCTGTAAGATGAAGTAGACAAGATAGCAGAGTCCAACATGGAGAGCCTGCACCACCACGCCATCTGGTGTATGTACACCACCTCAACTACCACTAACTCCTTTAGGTGGGAAGGACCCCCATAGAACCCCAGCTACACAGTCAGGTAGTTAGTACCATGCACCTTGTATCATTTAATACTAATCTGTATAAGAACCATTTACATTCTTACAATACAGGAGCCATTTGAGATAAGTCAGTAAAGTTGATGCTTAATCTGTATCAATTAATTGATAAACTAGACCTTCCTACTTCTCTTTTATTTAAGTGGGTATATTTTAAAGAGAATATTCCTAATCCCCTGTGAGTTAATTTCTGCTAAGGTGTGAGATTCAAAGATGATATCTTAGATCTTCTGATAAGGTGATAGGAACTAAATATGTATATGGCCGTCTAATGGCCAAGAAGATCAACTTATGTGTACCGACAATAACAGAGACATTGGTTAATGTTACAACAGCAAAACCCCAGCCGTGAACTTGGATATCCCCAATACACTGGGCACCTTGGATATTCTATATGACACATAGTAATGGGGAAATGATGCAAAACCCTAGCAGCAACTCAATGACACAAGGCCCACCAAACCTGGGGAGAAGTTGTACGAGACCTTGACATTAATATGTACAAATCTATATGTACTATACATACATACATTTACATACATACATAAATACATGCTTAATTCACATTCTTGGCAACATACCCTAGAGAGGTACTGATTTTGCTAATGATATTACACCCGTACCTCTATATAGAACCTCTGTGTTACATATTATTTACATTGCAATCACAGTAACAATGTGGAATCGGCAATAATTTATCATCAATAATTATCATTTCTTGTTACCATGGCAACCAGAGACGACCTTTCCTGTGGTTCTGGTCGTTGTCATGTTTGCTATCGTTGGAAACGACTCGACACGAAGAAATAAAATTCTGCAGATTACCGGTAAGGTTTATGATGTCAAAGCGATCAGTGATCGCGGCTAAACATATACTGGGCCGTCCGATTTGTGACCTTCGGGTATAAGTAAAAATTAACAGTGAAGATTCTGCAAAAATCAATTCGAAATCTCAAACCTTGTTTTTTTCATTTCTGGAAATCAGGACTGTTATGCTTTCTAGGTGGAAACACGATGCCAAATGCACTCTATGTCGATATCAAACATCACAGTTGAGGAGTTTCTATTGTGTGGAAACCGGCGACTTGCATAACGTGAACATGTAAATTTACATTTATTTCCAGGCTGTTGTGCTAAATGCTTAAAATGTCAGTAATCGAAATTCTAGAACTAAATTTATAATAAAACCAGTGATACTAGCAGGAATGTTTGTTTTAATGGTGGTTACTTTTAGGGAACTATGATGACCAGGTTTAATAGACGAGAGACATATCAAGTGACATAAGGCCAGGAAACACTGCACACAACACATGACCAGAGCGGTATGCATACATCCCCCTGTGTTCGCAGACGTGGAAACATCGAGTAGTTCTACACTCATTTTCCTATGGTTTTATACTGGGAAATACAAGCGTCATGGACAACAGGCAGCGGAGGCAGATTATTATCAATATTTTTGTTGTTGTTGAAATTGTATCGCTCAAAATGTATCGTGCAACGTGCTCAGGGATGCTCTATAGTACTATGTTATGTAAATTCGGAGACCACTGGAGTATATTCTGCCAGGCGAACATAAGGTTCAGTAAAGAAGATACGAGACAATTCAAGTGGCTAGGCTGCCTCTGCTACTTTTTGTTAAGTCCAGTTTGTTTTTCCATTAGACGATAAGAAATATTTGCGAATGGCGACAAAAAGGTTTAAGTAAGCATACTGTACAAGCCTCAAGGGAAAACCCGACTACCAGTTGATACAATGGCAATTCAGATAGCTACAAACTCTCCAGGCTGAATCACTTTGCTTCTAATTACACTGTTTATAAACTGAATCTTGATTTACTATGTGAAATCTTGATTTACTATTTGTTTTAATAGGTGTTAGATATTGACCGTTGGTGGTGGGGGTTGAGACATAACTTCTGTCACCTCTGCTAACTTTCTATCTGATCAGAGCGTATGGACTCTGTGCGTGCACCTACACCTACCGGCCCCGAACGCACCAACCAGTCACGAACACACGTCTGAGGTAAGTAGTTTGCTCGAGCAATGAAACCTTTTAAGTTCTAGCGATGATTCTAACAATATACGGATACACATCGGGAGTGACATCTGCATACGTAGACAGGAACGATACGGCCAGGTGAAGTACCCATGCAGACACAGTGAGAGTCTGCTCCCCATGACACAGTACCACCAACCACAGGCCCCTGTCCCACTCACCGGCCTATGTCTCATGGCTACACAGAATGGTGAAATCACAGTTCAAAACAATAGCAGATTTCAATATTGCGGATAGAACCATACAGTGCCTACAGAAGAGTTGAACACTTAGTAATGTGGTGCCATCTAGTGTCAAACTGCTACGCGATGCGGCACCTACGGGCTATGGTGCCGAGCTGAGAGGTCTAGGAGTAGGCCCGGGGAGTAGGCGTCTTCGTGGATACAAGAAGGTGAAGATAGTAACAGACCACCAAGCGTTCAGCCTATGGCTACCAGTGTCAATATATTCCTTTCAAATAAATGACGTCTTGGTCGTGCTGTCCTTGCATTTTCCTAAAGATCCATGGCTGTCCTTGACGGCGGCTGCTCTCGGAGCAGACGACAATCGGAGGCGGGTTGTACCGGCGCATAGCTCTCTTATCCCGATCCCAGACCGGCACAAAGACACGCATCCTCCGCACGCTGTCGCTTCTTGGCACAAGTTGGACTTAGTCACATGACCCTGCAGTCGTCTGAACTTGGGGAGAAAACGCAAAGTCATTCCCCAAACAAAACCTTACTGTCATTCCAACCGACAACAAGTAAAAGAGACATGCTTCTCCTTGTCCAGCCTACAGCCCCCGGCCACCACCAGTTCCTGCGGCCACCACCAGGTGGGGGGCAGTGTGCGGTAACCAAGGCAACACACCAGAACGAGGGCAGCAGGTGGTCGGGCCACGCCGTGTGACTAGAGGCAATGGGCGAGGCCCACACGAGTCACTACGACCGCTGGTTCACCTCACTGTTATCATTCTCCTTATTCTCCTCGGCCGACACGGTGACCGCTGTCGTTGTCGTCGTTGTAGAGGAGGGAGTGACAGCGGTCGGAGTGGGCGGCGGTGTGGACGGTGCTCGGTGTGTGGGGCTACCGGCATCCTGAGTGTCCTTACTATCAGAAGTATCCTCCGACAGGTTGATAAGTGGCACCTTCTCCTCCAGTTTACGGTATAGATCATCAAGTATCTCCGTCTCCCGCTCGTCCAGCATTAGGAAGTGCTTGTTGAAAGTCATGAAGTGCTGGAACAGCGTGTTCAAGTGGCCGTGCAGTTTGAGACATGTCAACTCTTTGAAGTGTGACTGATATAAATGAGCTATCACATGGAATAAGTACCGGTGTATCTTCTTTACTATACTCTCGAACGAAGACGGGAAGGCATTACCTGCAAAAGTTTCAACATTCAGAATTAGGGCAACGCAAAGAAATTTATTTTCATAACAATTTTGACAACACAAAGATATTTATTTTGATAATAATCTTGACAGTCTAAGGAAGTATACACAAGGATATCCAGATCTTGTGAACTATACATTATCATAGAGGTTTAGTATGATAGTTATTTAAATATGTTGAGTTACAGTTTGAAAACGAAATTATCTTCTAGCAGAGGCAGAAAATATGTTGAGGTATGATCTAAGGAGGCTGTCTTTACTTATTTGCCTGACAACCTGCAGCTTTGGTTTTTCAGAGAGAGAGGAACTCATGATTCCCGATTCGAATACATGTGTAAATTCACTCAGCATCCACAACACCAAACTTCATTTTTTGTAACTGATATGCACGTACCATATTTGGAAGGGAAGATGGCTTCGTCTTGTATCGTCTTCTGGGAAAACGTCATGACGTAGTCGACGTATTGGGGCGCTGCACATTTACACTTCTTGCCCTTTTCGTCAAACCACATGTATTGTCTGTAAAAGCAAACATATAACAGTTTATTATACAGTTAGAATAGTGTGTGTAATATTCTGAGAGTCAACAAAAGTCTATGTAAATGCATTAGCAGTGCGTCCTATCTGATTATCGCTAATCTAAGATAAGCCTTCACATTGTGTAGGACCATCTTACTCGTACGGTAACATTACATTTAATCCTCTCGGACATGATGAGCGCACATGTATGTCATACATTGTTAACCTGCACACGGACCCTATGGAGAAATAAAGTTTAAATATTGTTCAAAAAAAAAAACCGACAGTTTTTCTGGCCTTTATAGAAGTCAATGGGTGCAGAGGGAATTGCATGAACCCCTCGTGATTTTTTTTAAATTATTTTTTTAAAATATTGGTATCCAATATTTATCTTAATTATTTATTACAACAGAGGCTTAACATTTATCTAAAATTGAAATTGATTTCTGGCGCAACATCTCATGACTATGATCTCTATTAGCACTTATCGTTCCTCCTTATCGTAGGTGTGAATATCAAAAACAGTCTTGCATAAGGCTTCCTATCTCATATCGAGCTGACGAGAGTCAAAACACCCTAACGTTATAACCCGCTGATATAGGACGTGTAAACTGGCCGGGAAGCCGTACCCAATCTCCCGCTCTGATAACAGAGACGAGGGATATTTATTTCCCAGAGCTTCTTAAGACGATGAAATTTCTACGGCATAACATATCAGGATGTACTCGATATTGCCCTTTGGCGGCACGACTCCCATAAAACTTCCGTAATTTAAACGTTGGCTATCTGTTTATTTCAGCTCAAACAGCAATACAAAATGTCAGGAAGCTAGTTGGATTACACTTTTAGGTGGCATCAATATACATCTATGGTAGTTTTTTATACCTTTTAATCTTTTTTTTCCCAGAGCTGCGTTTTCTTTGTGATAATATTGGTTTATATAATATTTTTGGCAGCTTGTCCAATTGTTGTAAAGTGTGTTAGTAGGTGTCTGCCTGGGGCTGTGCACACACAGGAGGTGACTCCTGTGCCTAAAACACAACTAACACAATAGCCATTGTACCCCCCCCCCCACCACCACTAACTGACCACTGTCTGACCTCAGCACTAAACACCTACCTACTTACATGCTACACCCCACCACCATGTCACTACTGTATGAATAGCTGCCCAGACACCTCTCAAACCAACCACTTTTTTGTGTCTCTTTTATTCAGTCGTTCGCTATTCCTTTGACCAGTTTTTTTCGTCATCATTTATGAAAAGCGTTACACATGTCAGCTATATAGACGTATAAACTGAGATATGAGTGGATGAGGGAGAATTATCTGAACGGTAGAGTAACCCCAGGAGTAACTCCTATAAAGGAAGGAACGATGCCTCACGGCTCAATATGCATGATACATGTATACAGCACAAGTGGGTTACTCATACTGATATGTGTATGGTACATTGAAGTACTATATGCTGTCTTTAGATGGTTATTCAAGTGACCTTTAAGCTATGGAGTGACATCAGCGGCGTACTGTATAAAACACCATATCATGTTATGACACTTTACACCCCACTCCCTGCGTCCTTCACCCATGTAATCCTGCACCAACAATATCGGATTTAGGTTTTTCCAAATACAACTAGATCCTGGACCACCCCCTCCCCCCTTACACACACACCACCTCTCTAGCACCCAGAGCCTGTTGGAGGCCTGATAAGGCACCTTTTTACAGTAGCCGGAATCAGTGCACAGAGCTAGTGTTGGCCGTATTGTGTAGTCCCTGTGGACACGCTGGTTAAATAAAAGTTAGAACAGCGTTAAAAGCTTATCTTCACTTCAATGAATCCAGAATTATCCATTCCTGAACTTTCTTGGTGTTTTCTACACGTGTTTACCAACATTCTATACTGTATACAGTAAACTTCATGGCTGTCCTACACCATAGGCTATCGAGCTCTAACCTCACACATGGCATGTAATACCAAGGTCACAGGGGTCACAGACACTGTCACACTCTTTTAATATATGCACATTCTATGGAACTGATTTACAGTGTATATTTATGCAATTCTTGGACACTGGGGGCGGGGGACTTGTTATAAAACATAGTTCCTGACATACAAAGACTCCATGGAAATAGCTACCTGGGGATATGTCTCATTTGTATACACTACTTACACCCCACACCCTACCGATAAACCCTAAGTTCCAGGCTCTACCCATTGCTTTAGTTAGTGAACACAGAAATATATTCATAAGGACATGCCCAATTTAGACAAGTGAGCATGAACACTTCTGAAACCAAAGTAAAGAGGTCCATTTTAGAAGTGAAACTAACACTCCAGGACAGCTAAGATATGGAGCTGCCCATGGCCGCTCTCATACTCTCCTTGTCCCTTTGGGTTGTGCTTTACATATTGTGATTTGCTAGAGTGACTTAGCCCTAGGTCTGTTGGCTGAGGATGTGTGTATGGAGGGAGGAGGGGGGGGGCTACCCTTTGCCCATACCCGGCGGCAGCAGCAGCAGCTCACTACAGAGCTGCCACTGAGGCAGGGTCAATGAGTGCAACATCCGGGACCGTGTGTGGGACGCTGGTGCGGCAGACAGGGACGCTGTGTTGGCTTGTACCAGAGTAGAGTGCAGCTGGTATACTTGATACACAATGTGCCTATTATAGCTGCTATTACACTGATTAAATAAGGTTCACAGGGCCCTTCTTCACTGTACATGCCATGATCTACACAGAAGATAGTGAGTGACACATCATAAAGTGGCACAGAATCAGAAAGAAAGGAATACATTCATTGATCTCCCGTTGGCGTTGGTATAAATCTAGGCTATTTTACTATGGTATAATCCAGGCTATTTTACTATATTTTTAGATATGACCAGAACATAATTTAGCTTAGAAATTGTCAGTTACACACCCATGAGTAGCAACTCAGAATGAGTGATCCGCGCGGGGCACGCAGATCATCCTTTCTGCTTTTCTGCGCACATAGCAACTATGTGAGCTGTCAAGCAGAAAGGATGTTCCGCGGGGACCATTCTCTTCCTGAGGCTGCTCAAAAGTATTATAAGAAGTCACCAGCAGAGAAGTTGGTGGATACACCCTTAAATGCAGCTTGCCGACCACTGACATAGCACATTAAAGCATTATGTGACCCTTAACACGGGTTAAATGGTGTAGTTATCTACTTACACATTGCGGGGTCCGTTCATGGCCGAACACCCTGTGGACGTGCAGTACTCTGATATCGTACCGTACATCAAGTTTACATGCTCAAAGAATGAGATCGCTGAAAAGACAAAGGCAGAAATCAGTTAACGACTACTCATAAACGATACTAATTGTATAATTTATGTTGTCTTCACTAACTATAGAATTGCAATGCTTTAAATACCAACAGTTTTCTCTCTATTTAATTAAATCATTCATCATACATAAACAAAACTTATTAAACCCCATAGTCCATGTCATAGTTTAAAATTAAATACCGGTAATCACATATAAAACATTTATGGGAATCATGTAAAGAGTTTATGATTAATTTTCTAATATAAATCATTACTGATGCATTGATGCATCATGCCGTCCATACAATACCAAAACGTATACTATACTTACTATGTGTTGCTAGCCACTCATTCTTGTCGTGGCCGGGAGGTAACCTACATAAATTGTCTATGTCTGTGTCTGTGATTTTTTCTTGTATAGACTCGTCTTCGAGATAAGGTCTGTATTCTTCGGGGCACGGTGAACCGCATTCCTTCTCTTTCTTACGTGTCTTCCTGCAAATACACAAGAAATACACAGGTTAGAACGGGTTCATTAAATGGAGGTGGCTCTGAAAAGGTGTAAGATACACATTCAAAGTTTCACCTATTTAGTACAAATGTATTAGTAGAACAGGTATTGCTATTTGAAACATACTATATGAGCAAATATCCCAGTTCACCACACAGGTCAATATCAACATTGGATAATCAAGCCAAATTCAAATCTCTTCTTGAAGCGATGAGACAATACTGAGAAAGTAAACAATTTAAATATTTATTACAGTTCCATGGAGGCATTATCCCGAGATGATACACATTGTACAACTAAACGTCAAGCCCTTTACATAACATAATATCAACGTACAACTTATTGCAAACACTGTAAAAGTCTTGACGAATGCAACCTGTGTTCATAATCACTGGGCAGTGTTTAGCTAACCTGAGGAGTGTATCCACGACATAGGGCAGACATTTCCTGATAAGTCTGGGCAGGTTCCTGACCCCTCCCCTCCCTCTACACATCCTGCCTCCCGGGGTGGGCAGCAGGGGGGTGGGCAGCTCAGTCCAGCCGCTGCTGCCCAGGTTGGGGCAGCATGTCCACACAGACATGGTCAGCACTGACCACTGCTCACTCAACACAGGGTCTGCTCAATCAAAACTGGACACTACTCAAGATGTCCAAAAACTTTAGGCCACTGAAGAAATATGATTTATCCTTGAACGTCCTTTCCAGTATCCTAATCTAAGCAGTGCAGGGACATATAAATGCAGCCACTACTAGAAACTGGGAATTTCGCTGAGATTTGGGTATTTTTGTCAATATCAGGATATTGTGCGCCCACTGTTTAGAGTGTAGAGTTGGCACTAAAATCTGTCAATGTAAACTAAAGGAAGTCCTCCGGCGTGAAGCCCTGTGCCATGTATGAGAGTAGTGTGTGATGGGGGTGAGTACATATAGCGGCAGGACAGTGTAGCAGTAACACTCGCTGCACTTCACACCTCACCACTTCACAGCTCTGCCGCTATGAGATGGCATCTACACACAGTACATTGTACTTCACACCTCCCCACCCTTACACACTGTATAGTGTCACTGCCGCGCCGCCGCCGTGTCACTACCGGTATATAGTGCCACCTGATGTGAGCGACTCACGTGGGGAGGAGCAGATCAGAGTCAATGAGCACGCCAGGTCCTTAGTATCTAATATGTACCGGTCTGTGGTGTCCAATAGCACATATGTGAACTTCAATATTCATGTATCCTATTAGTATTGGCAGTATTTCCGCTTACAAGAACCAGCGAAGGGACAGCAAGATGGCGGCCTCCAGGGCATGATCCAGTACATTGGTTATATAATATAGCATCCACAAATTATGCCAATATTGGGACTGCAGTTTGAAGATATATTTAGAATTGTCTCCCGGTATAGCTGAGGGTACCATGTCAGTTACTACTGTATCATGTCTTACATCTGCTCTACAACAAAAGACCACACCTGGGTAGAAGCACCTGTACCTGACTGACTTACTGCCACAGGGTTAGGCACTATTCTGCTCAGTGCCTGTTCTATATAGAACACCTTTACTCAGGTCTAGTACACTGCCAGGTGCCGTGGTGGGAGGTAGGAGGCAGACAATGAGATGCTGCAGCTATAGTAGTATGTAGAAGGTATAACCCACCCTGGGGGCAGTATTAGCCGTGAGGAGGAGGAGGAGGATTCACCAGGTGGCCGTATGGGGCGCTGTCACCACCTACCATACAACAGGTGCCAGCCAGTCTCCATGCTAATGAGGGGTCTTGTCAATAACTACACCGCTACTCTATTATACCAATGGGTAGAGGCCCATGAGTGCAGAATTATAGGTGTATTGTCTGCGACTTAAGGAATATATATATAGCTATATATATATATAGCCTCAGGTCCTATTGTTCCAGTATGTTCCAGAATGTGCCTCTAAATCTATCACAAAGCCTCTATGGCTGCACTGATCCCATTGCTAATAGCAGGTATTTTAGTACCTCATGACTCTCGCGTAATGCCTATCATAAATAGGGATATGACTAATGGTTTCCTGAAGGTGGCTTCCTCCAAGACTCCACAACACGTCCCTTGTCTCCCACTCACACACCAATAACAGCCAATATTGATCCGATGTCTCCTCCATGAAACCTTTATAGACGTGAAGCACTGCCTCTTGGGTCACATAGTCTCCACTGCTATTCTGTAGCATGGAAATACATGTAATGGTTTCGAGAAACTATAGAGCCAGTCGGTTCCAGCTCTGTTTGCAGAGAGTCATTTTTCTCTCTCAATATTAAAATTTCTGGCTTGCTTGAAGATTCTGGTTTTGATGGTGATTTCCAATGTTAGCCATAGCTACTGGTTATGCTGGAAGTCCTAGTTATTCTGGCACATTTTGTAGTATCTATGTCTAATCCTACTGCTGGTTATGTGCTGGTTCTGCTGGCAATGTTGCTGGGTCTGGCAGGGGGCACCTGTTGACTGTGGTCCCGTTGTCTCCTCCACTTGAGACGTGAGTCAGCCCTGTGACGTCACTAGCCGCCAGCAGACGGCGACACTGAGTCACGTGACTCCGCCAGCAGGCGACAATTCCCCCATGAGACTAAAACCACAATCAGGGCTTTGATGCGAGTGCTCACTACCTGCCCCCATCACATTATGCATGTAAACCTAATGCCCCTATCTCACATGGGTCCTACTACTAATACTCATACGGGCATACTGCCCCCTCTCAAATCCTCTTCCCATTGAATAACTGAAGTGGGGGAAACCCAGCGTTTGTCATGGGTCTTACGTGTATGCGCACGACTTGTGTCATGTCATTAGCATTTTCTTTCAAACCACACAACTGGCCAGATTGATAGGGGAATGAGAAATGGGGTAAGAGTTTGCTCATAATATACCCTCATCCCCTTTGTTACCACCAATTTAGCTGCTGCTATACTGCTACTGCATACATGTCGGCCATTTCACTATTCCTTTAGTATCAGTAACTAACAGTGTATATACACCAAGCGGACATAGCACAGATTCACGTCATTTTATTGATCTTTGAGAGCTGAACCTGGAGTGATTTATTATTGACCATCCTGGAGGTGGGCTTAATAGGTGTTACAACCACATTCATCACACTTACCCCTGTATAAAGGGGGCGGGGGGGGGGGGTGGGGCTTTATGAGCTATACAGTATGTACATGCTGACATCATCCTATTACTCTGATTAAATGGAGATCCATCATCCTATATGACATGATTTATGAATATAGTACTGTATTTATATAAGTGTTTTGAGGAGGAGGTGACTTAGTTATATATATATAGGCCTACATCATAATATTAACATTAAGCACCTCATATAAGAATGTCGTCGCAATTTTAGATACTTGCAATTGGTGACTAGAACGATCATGGAGACTAGGGTGGCTGCACGAAGTATGATACACGTATTGAAGTAATCACACGTGTTCAAAGAGTCCAAAACACCACCCCTACATTCTATTCGTGGACTCTCACAGTTGGTGAACAGAAGCTGCCCTAATCAAAGGTCCCAAAAATATGGACTTTAATCGTATCTTATAATGCGAAACAAGCTTTAACCAGATGTGACATGATTCAATAGTGGACAGGACATGGACCTTATACATGGTTAACTGTGTCCAGATTACATGTACCAAGCTGGGTCAGAGTGGACAAAAGGTCACTGGTTCCCAGGTCTATGGAGAAGTTAGCCCTTTAAAGACATCATCGTGTCAAGAAACTCCATTTGTCATCATGCTGCATCAACGCTGCACAGGCGATTAACTCGCCGGAGTAGCCATGGTGCACGATGCCAACCATTCGCGAGTACATCAACCCTGTAGAATCTGCATGCTGCATGAACTGGCGAGTAACTCACGCACCACGACACAAAAAGGTGACAGCGTATTCAAGCACTATGCGGCCCTTAAAGGACTGGGCAGGAGTGCCTGCGGGAGGAGAGAAGCAGCATTAATTGGAGTCGTTGTGGTGGTGAGGAGGAGGTCTAATTACCACACTCCTGGTGCTGCAAGGGTCGGCCAGCACCTGGGTATTAAGCCTGCTGCTGCTTTTTGCTCCAGTGCCGATTAATATTATTAATCTACCACTGTGGCTACTACTACTGCTGCTGCTGCTGCCTCGGGCCGGTGACATATGACGTGCGGACTGTCACCTCCCAATGCGGCCACCAGGGTGACCAGTGGTCAGTCGGTGACCGGAAACCTGCGTCCAGGGTGAGATCATCCATGTACAAGGTGTCAGCTCACAGGTCAAACCCATGCACTCAAATCTCGTACACAGAGAGAACTCATACATGTACATGTATTTGCAATGTCCATGTATGAAAGAGAATCTCTATTAGTTTGTGGTTTATATTTCATAATCGTAGAAACAAGGTTTGCATTTAATGGAAATGTTAACCACAATATATGAGTGTTATTTGAAATTTCCGATGTTTCACATTGACATGTATATCTGTTAAAGATGGTAGAAAAGGCTGATATTCCCCATGAGGGCTGCCTTAATGTGACCATCCTTCCCGTATGAGTGACCCATAAACTGACACACAAAGAGCACGACTGCATACATTTACATTGGCATACTATCAGTTTCTTTTCATATCCTACCTTGACATGTAAATGAATTGAATGTCTTTGACATTATCGGAAATTTAAATTCCAATATGCAAATTTAATTAATTACTGCTTGAGAGTGAGAAATTTTCACCAAAAAAATGATACCTTGGGGGTAAAATACTTAATGTATGGGAACTGCCCTGTTGTCTGCATGGTAAATGTAAAAGGTTAACCCTTGAAGGACCGCAGAGTGTGATTATGCCCATTGCCAGTCACCATGATCCATGAATGACGCTATATAAGCATCAGGCCAACCCTCGACTATGGGGATGAATTATTCCTAAATGCTCAGCATCCTACATGCATGTAGCTCTGGTGGGTCGACCCGTCAGGGCTGCATTCATGCATCAAGCCGAATAAGGGCAGCTGACATTAATTTAAAGCACTCTGCGGTCCTCAGAGGGTTAACACCAGGAGGAGACCTGTGTGTACCTGTGTACAGCAGCAGAGACCTGGAGGGTCCTCCTGTACGTACAACACGTGCCTGGACACACCTGTACAATCTGTTGTAGTGTTCTACATAGCAGGCCTTCTGTGGAAGACCTATCTCTTTTATCTTGTACACAATGCATGGCATAGGGATTGGTAGTAAAGTGGGCCAATCACATGGGTAAGCAGAAAAGGAGTTACCTATCTTGGAGATCACCAGGGGTGTTAACTTTGAAATGCACTATTTAGTAATATGTGCACGAATGACTTGGAGACACAATGAGTGCAAGGCCAAGGGTACATCGATCTCTTACCTCATACCTGTACCCTTGAGCAACCAGGTCAACTCTCAAAACATATAAGTATGAAAAACACACTGTGAGAATGGGTGTAAACACCCCTGTGATGCCAGCTACCATGTGAAGGCTAGCAGTGGGCATTGGACATCAAAGGTAGACCCATATCGATCCCGTCACGGGCAGCGACCAGACCAGGCAGCCAATCTCAGCCTGTGTGATCCCAAAATAACCAGGGGGCCTCCCTCCCTCCTCCATCTGCTATACACCCTCACTCCCACCCCCTCCAGGCTGCCCTAGAATACTTTAAAAAAAAGCCATTCACCTCATAAACACTTCAATGCTTTCATTTTTGGTCCTGAGTTGAGTTTGAGTGTTATTTAACGGGATCAGTGTCCTATGGGGGTAGTTGCATTAACGCTAACAGCATGGGTTGTGCTTGGTGGAGGGTGGAGGGTGGAGGGTGGGGAGGGCGGCACTGGGGGTATCAGGTGGGTACTGGGATGCTGGCTCAAGTTTTAGCCATTCATAAGGGCCGCACAGTGCTAGGGCCTTCACCGTCATGATTGGTTAATGCAGCCCTGGCGAGTAACTCACCAGAGCTGCATTCAAGCATCATGACGAATACATACACAGGGTTAATTGCTACATTCCAGAAGGATCGGCACTGATGTATTATCAATGCAGCCCAGGCGAGTCGACTACCTTGGGCTGCATTCATAAATCATAGGGACAAAGGGCATAGCACAGTAAAGCGCCATGCTGTCCTTAAAGGGTTAACTAAGGCGGGTGTTGATTGACGACTAGAGCACCAGCAGCAGCAGCAGCCCCAGTACTGACGGTGCCAGGCAGTGTGTGGGGCTGGCCGTGGTCAAGCGTGGCCGTCCGTGGGTGTGATGGATGGGTGGTTGGCATGTCGGCCATGTAAACCCCCCTCCTCCCACCCCAACCCCAACCCTACTGCTGCCACCATGTACTGCTACAGGGTGAAGTGATGGAGCCTGCCAACTCTGGTTGTATCTGGGTAAAGGGCAACCCCCAGGGAGAAGTCAACAACCCTAGGCAGTCATGAATCTAGGATTTACTCCATCAGTCCATGCCAACTTTGGGCAATTATCAAGTGCTGAATCTGGGTAGAAGGCTGATTATGGCGATGAGGGTGATCCAGTCGATGAGGCAAATTGTAGGCCTTTACATGTATTATAGAAATCCCACCCCCTACCCTCTAATGTTATACAGAAGAACTGGCTTTTTTTTCAGTTCCAGCGTTCCATACTAAATAGACATGTATTACGATATCATCTGAACAGCTGGCAAACAGTCTTCAGACATTATTTATACATGATAAAATATGCCAACTAAGGGGATTTCGTGCACGACATGAACGACAAAATAGGAGATCCAATCTCGCCATACCCATCCATCTTCTTAAGTAACAGTCTCACAATGAGATACAAATGGTTACATGAGTACCTTATACACTTCTATTGTCTATGCTTACCTATATGGGATAGGATGTACATTGTTAGAGGGGAGTATTGTGTATTTCTATGTCAGGTTCTGGGAACTGGAGGAGGGTCAGGTACTACTGCCAGCTGCTACCTCTACATGGGGAGCAAACAGCATCTGAGATGAGTTTCTTAACTTACTAGGATAGTGTATCAATTCCACAATAATCCCTCTCTTGTTTCTAGGATACTATATCCTGTGCTTGTAATCCACTGTATGTCTACAAAGTGGCTCACAGGATAGTGTATCCAATAACCTGTATGTCTACAAAGTGACTTCCAGTATAGTGTATCCACTAACCCCTGTCTACAAAGTGACTCACGTTATACACATGCTTACATCAAGTGGTGTAATGAAGTACAATGAACATGTCTGTAATATCACATGTAGTATTACAGACCATGCATCTATGAAGTTTTCCCCCTCTATATAAAACTTCATTGTGACGCTGGTATGACATATATATGTATATACCCCAGTTTAACTTTGAGCATGGAAGAAATGTCTGGTACCTGGGGTTTACATATACATATATATATAGTGTGTAGAGAAGGGTGAGTGGTGGACAGGTGCTAGTCTAGTACCCACCCTCACCCATCACTCAGCCCACACAGACCCCGGCAAGTAGCCGCCTTGTTAAAAGGCAGCAGAGGAATGGCGCAGCCTAAACTGTTGGTTTGTCCTTGACAGAGGTTATGTGGTTTAGAGAAAACCACAGACAGATAGAAGGGATATACTGGGCCCTTTGTCAGTGTCTCTACGCTAGATACCTATATCACCAGCAAGACACGACAGGCAATATTCACAAGAGGAACAAGGAAACTTGGCGCAGGTACCTGCCAAAAAAAGATATAGATCTAAAAGGATATCGATCTACTGATGTTTGTAAACAGAACTATAAATTGGGGCGTGTAAAAAAAGTCCATCCTTTATATCAGATCTAAAGGACTTCAGGGGGTATTTAGAGAAACTGATGTGACATGAGATGGCGGATAGAGAGCTATAGAGAGGATATAAACCATCTATGGAGGGGTAATTTAGTCGGAGTTAGGATTGTGGTGGAACTTATTTGCCCCTTCCCTTCATCCAAGAGGGGTGCAATTTCTTTAGACCCCCTCCCCCACTTTAAACAAATGACCCCTCCCTTAATACATGTGCTGACACTCACCTGTTTCGGCTCTAGACCTCCACACTTCTCCTACCCTGCCTCCAATTCTAGGTCAGCATGAACCACATGTCTCCCAGACACCACCTCGATCCATAATACTGGGGCTAATATTTACACCATACCTGCCGCCAGCCGACAACCAGCCTCTGCCACGTCTCACATGTATGCATCCCCTCATCTGGCTACATTCATGTACCCCATCTCCTGTGGTAACATTCATGTACCCCATCTCCTGTGGCTACATGTATGTACCCCATCTGCTCTGGTTACATTCATGTACCCCATCTCCTGTGGTAACATTCATGTACCCCATCTCCTGTGATTACATTCATGTACCCTATCTGCTCTGGTTACATTCATGTACCCTATCTGCTCTGGTTACATTCATGTACCCCATCTCCTGTGGTTACATTCATGTACCCCCATCTCATGTGGTTACATTCATGTACTCCATCTCCTGTGGTAACATTCATGTACCCCACCTCCTGTGGTAACATTCATGTACCCCATCTGCTCTGGTCACATTCATGTACCCCATCTCCTGTGGTTACATTCATGTACCCCATCTCCTGTGGTAACATTCATGTACCCCATCTCCTGTGGCTACATGTATGTACCCCGTCTGCTCTGGTCACATTCATGTACCCCATCTCCTGTGGTTACATTCATGTACCCCATCTCTTCTGGCTACATCCATGTATCCTATTTCCACTTAACCTCCTCGGACATGAGTTATGTAATACATGTAGTAACAATATGGTAGGGTGCATCAGTTAGTCTGTCGAGGTTAATTTTGCATACCCTCAGGTCCTTCCAGGTTAACCTTTACGTAACACCTCTCTCCTGGCTGTAGTCACCCCCCCTCTTTATATCTGTTTACATTGATTATGTACCACTTATGATTGAGCTACATTTATGTACCACCTATCACTTGCCTACATTCATATCCCCCCTTTATATCTGTCTCCATTGATCATGTACCATTTCTCATTCACCTCCATTTATGTACCACCTCTCCCCTGGCTATCCATTCATGAACCACCTTTCCCCTGTCTAATACTATACATTCATATACCAACTCCCATCCGGCCATATTTGTGTATGGCATATGACGTGCTGAGGGTTCGTTATACACAGATTGATTACACCTATGTATAGCTCTGAGCACATCCATACAGCCAATCAGTGGTGCCTGGCAACAGTTTCATAACGCTGATGAATAGAGTCTGTGTGACTATGCTGAAAGGCTGCTGTGTAGCTGCCTCAAAGGTTAGACGGGGGCAGGTCTCCCCCTCAACCTATACCCACTCAATGGGCAGGCCATTCACTGTTGAAGATACTGACCTTGGGCTTGATCTAGAGGTGGTTCACCTATATCCAATACGAGCTGCTGAGCCTTTGAATACTTCTTTTCTGTAATTCATGCCGTACAGTGATAAGGCCAAAAAGAATTAAACGGTATGTTTCAGGTAACATGGGAATAAAGACTAGGGTCGGTAAGTCGGATATTTCTTTTATATTATTTTTATTTTTTTAACATGAGAGAACTAGCCATTCTCCATGTAAATCCGAAAAAATTACACAAAAAAGTGTAAAATAAGGTCGGGTGGTCTGAAATAAACCTTTTTCTAAATTTGGCCTAAGGGTGGTGTTGTAAATGCTGGATCAATTAAAGTAATCAAGCCTCTTTCAGATATCCAAGATTGTTTCAATTATGATTCCATCAAAAAAAAAATCCAAACGACAAAGTGATACGCTTCAAGCGTAAATCAAAACTTGGCGTAGAATCAGATCCACATGCCCTGTACTGAAGAAACATTGCATTTCAAGCTCACACAACTAAGGGAGGCAAGAAAGGACAGGCGATGGTAGGATGAACTTATTTGCCGCACCATATTGCTTTGTGGTACTTTTCAATCGAATTTCCTTAACAGACAGCGTCTTAAATGTCGGCGATACGTGTTGGGAGTGGATCTCCGGTACAGCAGCGCCCATAAAGTGAATCAATGACTCCAGTACTGAGAGTCTGAGACAGCTCCCCAATGTAATTGATTCGCTGCCACTCCCATAACGACTAAAAACCACAGATTTGCACTTTGATTCAGGTTATTATTGCCAAAGGGGGAAACTCTTGTTTTGACAAGAATCACGACAGGGCCTGTAAAGCATGAACCTCTTTACTTTCAAATTGAATTCTCCTATTTTCTAGGGATTCAATGCAGACGCATGATGGCATATCTGAAGCAGAAACACTATAATGAAACTCACATTTGGAGATTAGGGATAAACGGTTGAGCTAGCAGTCTGGTCGATGTTTACAGTGCATTTAATCATACCGCTGATGAAAGACAAGAGAACAGGGCGGGGAATCCTTAGGCCGTAATGATTGTGTGTAGACACTTTAATACTATACAATTCAGATTCATATTTTTCCCTCACTAAGGAAACACATGTGTATGCGGCTTACCAATATGTAAAGTAAACTCCTGAGTCAACAAACCAGGGCAGATGGTGTTGACTCTAGATACAGGTAAGGTGTTATGGTGTTATGTAGAGTTTCCAGACCAGTAAACATCTGTAGGAGTTGCTCAATGTAAGAACACCTATCGAAGGTCAGCATGCCCTTCACACACCATAACCATGACAACCTCTTAAATCAATCACTCAATCACCCGACCCTGGCGGCCCAGAATTCACCCAGCAGCCCCTATTGGGAGCCCTCCATCGGCCAATCACCATTCTCCTTTCTTATGGAATTATTGAGTTCCACCAATGAGCATATGCCTTCAGCTACCAGCTACCAGGTCTGTGGGGTGGGAGGGTGGAGAGACTGGAGACACTGGAGTGGAGGGATTTTGTCCTTGTCACTCAGATCCACCCTAATCAGACAGTAGATGGTGTTACCATGGTGATGGCTGTCCGCTGCGGTAACAGATTACGTTAGTCCAGGGATGTGATTTAAAAATTGTCAGATGGTAGGAAAAGATGTATAGACCCAAAACAACTGAGAAGTTTCAGCTTTCAGTTGTTTTAAGCACAGCACAGGCACATTTTCTTGTGCAGCACTGCAATTAACCTGTGTGTGTGTGTGTGGGGGGGGGGGGGGGGACTTTTGGAAATCTGAAAGCCTAATGCTGCATTTTGTTTGGGGGGTTTGGGGGATGCCCCCAAGAAAATTTAGAATGTCTAGCCTGGAAATGGTGCATTCTGATGCATTTTAGCACAAAATGTACAAAAAGGATCAGATCTCTATTTTCAGGCCTCTTATAACTGTTCTTTGGAGGAAGGTTCCAAAAAAAATTGAAATTCAAAACTTGATATTGTGCAATCTGCTGCTTTTTGGAACAAAATATATGAAAGCTCAGGTCTTCATGATTGGGACTGGAACCTTGTTTTGAGGGGGAAAGGTTTTAGAAAATTTTGAAATTCTAGAATTGAAACAGTGCTATCTGCTGCTTTTTGGAACAAAATATTTGAAAGCTCAGGTCTTCATGATTGGGACTGGTACCTTGCTTTGAGGGGGAAAGGTTTTAGACAATTTTGAAATTCTAGAATTGAAACCGTGCTATCTGCTGCTTTTTGGAACAAAATATATGAAAACTCAGGTCTTCATGTTTGGGACTGGAACCTTGTTTTGAGGGGGAAAGGTTTAGAAAATCTTGAAATTCTAGCATTGAAACAGTGCTATCTGCTGCTTTTTGGAACAAAATATATGAAAGCTTAGGTCTTCATGATTAGGACTGGAATCTTGTTTTGAGGGGGAAAGGTTTTAGAAAATTTTGAAATTCTAGAATTGAAACAGTGCTATCTGCTGCTTTTTGGAACAAAATATATTAAAGCTCAGGTATTTGTGTAAGCTTTCTGTCTGCAATGCCCCCCAGCCCTATTCTCTGGGGTTGGAACCTTTCTTTTTGGAGAAAGGCTTTAAACATTTTTTTGAAATTCTAGCATTGAAATGGTGCTGCCTTTTTGGAACAAGATTGATTAAAGCTGAGGTCTTTATGGTTGCGACAGGAACCTTGCATCTGGAGGAAAAGGTTTAGAAAATTTTGAAATTCTACAATTGAAATGGTGCTATCTGCTGTGTTTTGGAACAAAATGTATTAAAGCTCAAGTCTTTGTGTTAGCTCTCTATCTGCAATGCCCCCAGCCCTATTCTCTGGGGCTGGAACCTTTCTTTTTGGAGGGAAAGGTGTTAGAAAATTTAGAAATTCTAGAATTGAAACTGTGCTATCTGTTGCTCTTTGGAACCAAATGTATTAAAACTTGTGTCTTAATATGTCCTCTATAATTGTGCTGGAACCTTTCTTTTTGGAGGGAAAGGTTTTAGAAAATTTAGAAATTCTAGAATTGAAACTGTGCTATCTGTTGCTCTTTGGAACCAAATATATTAAAAGTTGTGTCTTAATATGTCCTCTATGATTGGGCTGGAACCTTGTTTTTGAAGGGAAATGTTTTGAGAAAATTTTGAAAGCCTAGACTTGAAAACTTGCAATCTGGTGCATTATATATTTGACTATAGTTGATATCATGATGGGCAAGCATCAACTATAGTATACTATATCAGTTTTTTGGCAGGAGTTTTCACCAAGCATAACAAAGACAACGCTGCAGGGCTACCTTCCCATCCCCCTCACACCTTAATCCACGACTGAATGAGTTAAGTGTCCATTTGTAAATCAGATGGCACAACAGTACTAGGGGGGTTTGCCCCCCAAGAACATTTTGAAAACAAAGGAGGCAAATGGTACAATTTGGTGTATTTCAGACTTCTGGTCTGAAGAATCAGGACTTCACTTTTTGGAGATTCTGTCTGGTTATTGAGTAGCAGACCCCCCCCCCCCCCCCACTGAAAAAATATCTCATTGGATCTGGGAAAATCATGAGGGTCGACTTTTTAGCTCTATTTGGTAGGAAATCCTACCAAAGTAGGAGAAATCACATCCCTGAAGTTACAGTCAAGTATTACCATTCTGCTGAACGCTCCAAGACTGGAAACTATAGAGGATGGGTATAAGGGGTGGGTGATCATGATATACAGTACCCAGATCCATTTCCACTGTTACCTACTGGAGGAAGACACCTCCATGCATGCAGCGCCCTTCAGCACTCACCCACCTCTTAGCACGCAATACTGGATGCTAATTAGAGCTGTTACAAAACCTTACCTAACTACGCACAGGTATCCCAATTCTCTCATCATCTTACCCACCACACTCCACCCATTGTTATAGAAACGCTCTCTATTATAGAACCCTTTGCACTGAGCATGTCAAGCCCTGACTGCCCTTTGCTCTCCAAATTCCTCTAACGCGTTGACCTTACAACTAACTAGCTTGCAGGTACTAAGAGGATGAGCTGAAATAAAAGGTTGTGCCTGGATCAAATTTCCCACAGTAGCCAGTAGCTTCCACGTGCGTCAGCGGGCCTTGTAGGGCGTTCTGCTGATAGGTGGCAAATTAACCCTTTAAGGATGACATGTCACTAAAAGAAGACATTTGTCATCATCATGCACCAATACAGCCCCGAAGAGTAACTCGCCCGCGCTGCATTGGTGGATCATGACCGGATCATGACGACCGGGAGTGTCTCAACTTCGTAGGATCAGCATGATGCTTGAATGCAGCCCTGGCGAGTTACTCACCATGGCTGCATTAATGCATCATGACACCCTAGGGCATCATGTATTAATGCATCATGCCGTCTTTAAAGGGCTAAGGTGCTGGATCTAACCACATGCAATCTAGTGAACATGGCGGAGAGCTGGGAATTGGCAAGAGTCCAGTGTGCTGCGGTGGTGGAACTGTCAGGAGGGTGGCAGGGCTCTGAGAGAGGTTCCATGTACCTCTAGGTAACAACTTCAAGGATTGTTTGACGACATGACGGGCTTTAGTCGGCCAGGTGGCAATGGCTGATAGTTTCCCTTCCGCTATCAGATATAGATCTGTGAACTCTGTACTATGCAGTCAGTACTAAAGGTCCAACTGAGCTCTCACGCAGTTCTCAGTAGTATACAATGGTGAAGCATACCTTTGTTACTGTTGTCCGATACATCTTACTTTATTTATAGAACATCAAGTATCAGAATATGAATCTAGGACTTCTGAGTTCATACAACAACTAATAGGCTTAATTGATACCACTTACAGCTAATTATAATGGCATTATCCACCACATCAAACCATCCAAAGTTGAAGATATTCAGCTTGAATTTGCTACGGTCCTATGATCCAGGTCATCGGGGCATTTTGTTTAATTATGCTTGCAAGAACGTTTTATAACAATTCGGGACAATTATTGGTCTATATATGGAGAGAGAGAGAGTTTGTGGCAGGTCAAGCATTTAATTACGCACAATATGGTGGTGGTGGTGAGGGGGGGGGGGGGGGGCAACCTCCCTAGATGATCCAACCATACAGAGTATTGACATATTAAGATACCTCATGGCTGATAACATCCACCTAACAGGTGCAGGAGACAACAGGTGGCACTGGCTGTATACGTGTACACGTGTGGTACTTCAAGTAGCAACCTGCCACATCTGTATGGTATAATATAATCATTATATATACACCACCAGTATATGTACCCACAGGTGGATGGCTACTTGTAATAGTATATATAGGGACTCTCATGTCACTTTGTTGTGAGTAGTTTCATTACAGAGTGAAGACTCTTTCAATTTCAAGATCATAATTGAAATCGATTTATATCTATTTATTCTATATGCTAGAATACACTCACCATTAAAATATTGATGGTACTACAGTGTAGTAACTATTATAGTATGCCATGTAAGGACATAATTTCTATAGGGATATGTCTAGGACAAACCCAGTGACTGCCATTTCCTGTTTAGTTTTTGATCAAAACATCTGACACCATTACTTCATGGCTTTCCTACCTTGTTTGTAGGACCTCTTGACTGGGAATCCCTACCACTAGGTCGCATCACGTTTAACCTTTATTTTATAGCAAGCCTACATGGCATATGTAACTGGGATTTGCTCATCATATTGTGGCTGTTAGACCCTAGCTCTATGTATGTATACTCACCATATGCAGTGTTGTATATTTGAAAATTAAATGAAACTCAAATTGTACTTTACCAACCACTGGTTAGAGACAAGGAAGACACTCACCTGAAAATACAAAGTACACCTGGTTAGACATATAATATTACAACATACATGGTAGGTAAGGAGAGAGGCAGCAATAGATAAGTTCATTTACAGATATACGTTGTATACCTCACAAAGTCCCCCACACTGGTATATATTACATACAAAATGTCTCTGCCCACGTATCATATTGTATCTCCTCATTAAAGGGATGCGGCATATTCTTAATTGACACCCCTCCTTTTAAATGCCATCCTACCCATGCAGCAACAGCATGTCGCATTGGGTTACTAATCATGTCAATCATGTAGGTGGTTTGGCATTTCCTATTCCAGTGCATTTGTATAGGGTTTAACTTCCTATGAATAGTTTGTGATTGTCTGTGGTCAGGATATGAGTGAATATGGCTGAAATTAGAATAGTCGTGTGATGCCTGACCCTGTGACAGATAAATGACGCGAGCATCTGATGATCTGCTTATCAGCTCATACTGAGAAATAGAGGATGTACCTCCAAGTACCAACAGATAATGGTTTTACAAAACAACCCATCATGATCAGTCATGCTATTTGATATGTCGGATACTCAGTTTTCTCATAGACCTTAGATTCACAGTCCTCCAAAAAAGGAACCCATTAATGGGATTTTACTTCCTTGGCATGACTGTGTTCAGGGATCTTCTCTCAGCAATTATATATGGTTTGGTGTGATCCAATCTCCAACTATATACACAATTATATATGCAATTATAAATACAGACAGACCTCACCACATCTGTAAAATATTTCTGGGGTATATAATTTCAGCTTGCGGCTGATTCGGTTTACTGTTACAGCGTAACATCATATTGATCAGCATCACGGATCGGACGAGCCCGGTCTGAGCATGAAATAATAAACCCCTTTTTAGTGAGCAGTCAGACCTAATCAATTACCGGGCTGGTCGATATGAGGCGTTGGTGCGGCGGGCGTGTAGGTGTCACAATTACCCATCACTGGTGTCAATTACTGGTGACAGCAGTGACAGCAGCCCCAACACCATTACAGCACCTCAGCCAGCCAGCACGCAATACAAGCCTTCTTCTCACATCCCTACCTACCACCCAGTCCTGCCTGTCCATACCTAGCAACCAGGAGAGGGTCCAGCAATAGAGCCCCTCACAGAGAGAAGAAACAGCGTCAAAAGGGAGTCCAGGATTCCTCCAGAATGACTCCCTTCTCTGGGTCATATGACTCCCCCAGTTGACTCCCTTAGGTCAACACCCAACTCCGCCTCTAATATTACCAGTTAGCAAAATGATACTGGTTTGATCTACCTTATACGTGCCAGCGGGTGTAGATTTCTTTGGTTTAGTGAATATATGCTGCCTCCTACGTCACAGGCCCTCCACAGATAGCAGGACATAACTTAGTTGACAACCATAGATTATATGTGTAGTCAGTATATCCCAACTTTTTTCTGTAGTTTTATTTAATACTATATAGCTAGTAGGAATACATCTTAGGATGCTAACACTGCATTTAGGGGTTTTCTTTTACTACACATGTATAACTATCGGGACTTTTAACTGTTTCTCATAATAGATGCACTTAGAAGTGCGTGTGTACTAAGTGGACCTCACCCCTTTGCTCAAAGTCCTGGGTTCCGCCTGATACAATACAGTAGCATACAGCTATCTAAAACTGGTGGCTCCCCTTACATAGCTAGCCATGTAGTTTGTGAGGAGCTCCCTGCATCTGGCTTAACTAAAGTATGCAGGTTCCCTTGCAGGACGTAGGGGTAGACCCGCTGGTGGACCACTTCCTATTTATCCCTGACTTTGAACACAAATGTCTCCAGTGTGCTCCTCCAGTGCATAACGATCACCCAGGGATGGCATCATGTGCACCCTCCTGGGTCCTCTACTGCGTCCATAGTGCCTGCTCCTGTTTATATTATAAAACATTGGGCCTACTTTATTTAACCTGAGACTCCACAGCACTGGGACCTCATTCATGTAGGTTTAGTCACCCACGGGTATTTTGATCGAATTGAATGGAAATCACCCTTTTGTGACCGAATGGTATGAAACTGGAAATATGTCTTATATAGAAACCCAAGAGCATAACATCTAATGGGATATGAACCTAAGATGATCAATTATGGGCACATTATGTTTATAAATAAGTCATCATGCTCTGCGTCTGCACTGTATTCTATTATACTGTTGTGCCTTTTTAGAGGTACCCGCTTATATTATACAAGAGCACACTCAGCTCTACTGCACTGTCAGTGACTTCAGACTCACCAGTTCTAGTAAACCGGTACTGGATCATGCCCCCGGTCCCTGCACTTGCCATGTTACATGTACAGCACCTGCGTTCCCAAAAACATGGGATAAGGGTCTTTTTCACTCTCTCCCAATGTCACAGGAATTGAGAAAAAGGGGTGTTATTTCCTAGAGAAGTCAGTGGATTTCAGAAAAAGGGGGGTATTTTTAAGAATAAAAGGGTGTCTGCTGCTTTGTGTTGGATGCTGTTTTAACCAGCTACTGATTTTATACTTCAAATTGTAAGTACATGTAGTACTTCCTTTTGAATACCAACTTCTTTTAATCATGGCGAAGGGGAGCATTGCGAAAATGTCAGCGTTTTGTCAGTAAAGGGGGTCATTTTTCCTTCAAAAAGTCAGTGTTTTTCCACAATAAGGGGTCATTTCCTGTCTGAAAGTCCGTGAAAATGGGGGTGTTTTTGAGAAGAGGGAACGCAGGTGATGTACCTTTACCATGGGGAGTGCAGGGACCGGGATCATGCCCCATTCTTATCTGTCCCTAGTTGATGCATGTTCACATGTTGGTATAGAATGTGAGATTACAGGATCAGCCTGCTGGGTTCTGAGGCAGGGTTTGATGGCTGGGTTTATCACACCCATAATCCGCAATGCACGACTTTGATGTTCTTGTTTATTGCCATCTTAATGTAAAGCTATCAATAATGTACCCTAGGGATCTGCCAAGTCGGGGCGGCATTAGTGCTCGTACACACGGCTCATGGTGTCTGTAAATGTAACCCATACTGTTCATCATAGATGGCTCCATGGCAAGGTCATTACTTAGCCATTATCATAGCCACCTTAACCATTGTTATCTAGTCATAGGATGGCATAGTAAAGACTGAGTTAATGGTAACGTTTTATCTCCACACACGGAGTGACTGAGTCTATAGACTGAGCTACTCAGAATCAGATGTGACTCTGGTGCAAAGCCTTCATTTCATAAACCCATCATTAATTAAAGTCTATATCATAGTACCGTAATTGGATGTTATATTGTAGGAAAAAACAGTAAAGAGGAATAGTTTAAGCTGTACTTTAACTAATGCACTAAATGGTTATTTCTTTGATGTTTGCTTGTACACTGAACACGTCCATTGCCGTAGACCATGTTTGTATTCTCCACAAGGACCACTCACGTCCTGCCCACGCAGAAACAAAGAAAGATCTCTCCCTCACCTCCCCTTCCTTCTCCCCTGGGGTAAGAGGAAGGCTGTGGGTGTGGTGGTGGGAGGTGCTGGAGGGCTGGAGTCGTGTACAGCTGAGCTGGGGTAGAAGGGGGTGAAGGGGTGAAGAGGTGTACTTGTCCCTGGGTACTGCTGAGGAAGTGGTGGGTGGTCTAGCCATTTAAGGACAGCAACGTGCTTAATATACTTTGTCACGATCATACATAAATGCTTCCTGGAGAGAAGATTCATGTATCGTTCCGGCCCTATGGAGTTGAAGCTCTCCCCAAGGGTCCCCAAGGGTCAATATGATGCATGGATGCAGCCAGGGAGAAATACTCGCCCTGGCTACTTTCATACATCATGACGACAAAGGGCATAGCACATTAAAGCACGAGGCGGCCCTTAAAGGACTAGGGTCCATCCTTCCAGGGTTGGTGTTTTTCTTCGCCTGTCACTCAGATTATGTCTTCCTGTACACAAAGGAGCCCCCGGCAACACCCTTACCACGTCACTTGGTACAGTGGCTACTCTATAAAGAGCTTCCTCCAGGGCCTGCTCGTGAATTGGGTGTATTATGGGCTATATGTGAGAGAACTGTACTGAAGAGATCACTGATGAAGGAAGGCATTGCTAATATACCTCACCGTATAGCCCAGGGCCTCGTGTAGAATTTACTGGGTATGGACAGCCTCACGGCCCCAGGTATTTCATGAAGAGTTAGGTTAGGACGACCTCTAATCAGTCTCTGCTAATGAGAAGGTTTTAACCCATAGATGCTAGATGCTCACAACAGAAACGATATCCTGGATCTGATTAGGATTTCCAGTGAGCTCTATATCCTAGATTTATATGCCATACATCACGGGCTATGAGCTCTTATCAGTGGTCTATTTTCTGCACTCAGGAACACTATTTTACAGTTACAATCTACACCCTTACCCCCCTCCCTTGTCCCTCTGTGCACTATGGGTGTGGTACTACTGAGGGTTGGACACAGCAGTAGCAGGGTGCCAGTGTGCTGCAGACCGTCTGGGACAGATCCCTACCAGCTGCTCTCCTTCAGGGGGCTGCCCTGTAGCTCAGGTCACCCCCAGGTCACAGGTCACAAGGTCACCTGTCTGCACAGCAGCCAGGGCAGTAACACACATCTGTCTGCTCACTTGCAGATAACGTGATTTAACCAGCACTAAGACCCATACTAGACTGGCTGCAGTCTCACTTTACATGGTTGTACTCTCAATATATTGGTATAGGCCTATCAGTATATTCATTGTGTAATGTCCAAGACTGGTGGATGTCTACCCTGGACACACCTTCTGTTTGGAAGAGACCTTCATACCCGCCCCCATTCCCTTACCCCCTACTAGGTCTCCCAACACGTGCTACTGTACCCCCCTCCCCCCCTTTCCCAACACACCTACAAGCTACCGGTACTCGCTAAATCGGATCCTTATGCTCTGTGAGACACAAGTCAGCATGTGTGTATTGGGAGGGGTGTGTAGGGTAGGGGGGATCTAAATGTTGCCTGAGGCCTGTATGGCCGATATCTGGTACAGGCAGTGGACTAGTTTTGTGCTGGTTGTATGCCTGATAATGGCACTGTTCACCAGACACTTGGTGTAGACTAGTCCCCTGCTTGCAGCTTCTCCCACGTTAACCCTCTCAGGGTTAGGGTAAGGGTTGCTGACCCTCTACATCTTCCCTGGGGGCTCTGGGGCACTGGGGACTGATGGAGACTGCAAGTACATGCTCTGTTAACCCTCTAAGGGTCGCATAGTGATCTAATGCACTGTCCTTTTTCGTCATAATACATTAATACAGCACTGGCGAGGTACTTTTCGCCAGGGCATCATGTCGACCCTACAGGGTCAATATTTTCCCGGAGGATCGGCATGATGCTTAGAAGGAGCCCTGGCGACTAGACAACATGACAGCAAAGGTTATAAGGCATTCAACGACTATGCTGCCCTTAAATGGTTAAATAGAACCCAAGCTGTTTTAAAAACAGCAGTATGCAGTAGCAGTAAGCATTATGCTGATGCTCTTAAAGATGGCAAATATAAAGAGGGTAAAATTTACATTTAAGCCATCATACGATTTAAATATTCTCATCTGCCGTGTTTGCCAAAAAGCTACCGTTATACCTGAGCGCTCCTTGTCTTGGCTCAGGTGGCATTACCAGTTGCCGCACCTCTGTGTAATACTTGAGGTTTCTTGTGAATTTGATCTACGACAGGTACTTGACAATGCTGACACAGGTCTCCCGTCAACTCGTGGCTGTCCTGAAAGGTGGGCCTTATCAGATAGCAAGGGCAGGAAAGGCAGATATGCACATTTACAGATAACCAATGTGATACCGAAAGAGGTTTCTCTTTAAAATAGTTTAAAATCACCACTTGCATTTAAAGATCAGCGTGTATTTTTTCTCTTTTAAATTAAATGTGTTCATGAAACGGCAAGATCTATTATTTTCATTATTGTGAGTATACATACCCTCCTCAAATGCTTTAATACTGCAATATGACCTTCACTCACTGTAAAGGACTTTTACACCAGTCTCGACTAAAATACCCCCATTATACCAGTAATACGTGCTTGGCATACACTACTTCCCCAACCCCACCACTCCCACCACCCCCATACACAGGAGACACGACCTTAAATTATGCTCGCCAAACTCTCCTGCACTTTACACTTCACAATCATGTCAAAGGTACTTTTTGCGTCGTGTCATGTAACAGTGTTTTTATTCTTCCTGTCTGTGCTGATTTAATTTTGATTTAATTTCTGTTTTAATATTTGCATTCAATTCTCATTCAGATATATACATAAATATGTTTATTTATTCTTCATGGTCTTATTTGACTTTCATTCAGCATTTAGTCCCATCAAACATCATTTGTCCCCATATATATTCCCTTGACAATGAGTTCTGACAATTGAGAGATGAATATCAGATATGGAATTGGCTAGACAGGCAACCACTGTTTAACACGGTATTTGAACAACAAAGTCAGTGGTGCAATCACTAAGGTTGGCTGATCAATGAAGTTAGTCATGCCTATGATGGCATCGGGCTACTTACAAGTCATCTACTTATCATCTATTATGTATGGAATCAATATGTTAAAACTTTTAGAGGTTTACAGATTATTAAGCAATAAATAACATGAATTCACCAATATGTCATATAGCATGGCCATAGGGTTGGGGACACTGGACAGACTAGGGGGTACTACATGAGACTGATGATGAGTGTCCACCACAAGTGAGGTATAGGGGGCTACAGTACAGTGTCTGTATGTAGACCACACACCCCCTGGAGGGGCTGTCAGTGTCACAGAGTGCAAGGAGCCCACTGGAGGAGTCTGTCCACACAGATAGAGTTACCTACCCTGAGACAAAGAAGCGGCGGATGGAGGGGTGCTTGACCTTCCTGGGCAGGGAGAAGGTCACGTTTTGGTTGTAGTCATGTAGCTTCTGGAAGAACATGGTGCTGGTCATGGTGGCACTGAGACTGGTCAGTCCCCTCACCATGCCCCACCCTCCTCCTCTCCTGTGGCACTGGAGGATGTGTATTAACAATAGGGGACTATCACTCAGGGAGTGTGGTGGGGTCGGTAGCCATGGTAGTATTGATCCCAGTGAATGTCTTTGTTATTGTTGTGCAGGCCGGGTACTGACAGTCTCCTGTCAGCAACACACACACAGCTGTCAACACTCAGTGACAGCAGCCTCCCCTCCTCCAGCAGCAGCAGCACGGCGCTGTCTCCGATCCTCCAGGGCTGAGTGAATGGTGTGTGCCTTAACCGTTGTGTATTGTGGCTATTCCCGCCAAGCCCTGACACAGAGCTCTAGATCACTCCTGTCACCTCTCAGGGTTCTACTACTGATACTTAATAACCACTCTGGGTTTGTGGTAAAAATAAATGGGTTCTTTTTTTAGGGGGGTCCTTGCCTCCTCCTCCTCCTGGGTGGTGGTAGGTGGGTGCTGTGTTCCTCCAGCTGCTGATAACACCACTCCAGGCTGTGTGTCAGAGCTTAACACCCACGTGCGGCGTCATGTGAACCTGCCTCCCTATCTACACCAATCAGCAGCGGCCTGGTGATACGGCCAGCCAATGGGAGAATCACCTGACCACAAAGCCCCGCCCACCCCGCCCTGAGTGACAGCTTAAGTCTTGTTTACATCCAGGCGCGGAGTGGGGCAGTGTGGCTGCTGCCGCTCCACACTGCTCCACTGATGGTTTCCTCCAGAGGGTGGTGTAATAGTGGTGGCCTACTGTAGATTAGGAAACGGCTGGTATGACCTCTAAACACGTGACTGACTGTACACAGACTCTGACAGAGTTACACGTGGTGACATCAGGTCATGGCAACTTTAATCATGACAGATTACCTATATATACACATGACATGTATCACACACGGCTACTCACCCTACATGGCTACACACTCCTACACACTAATTTCCCCAATATACAAATGACCTTGCTCCTTTGTTGTTGACCAAGAGCATGACTGCTACCCTATCTTAAGCCATGTGATAACCACAATGACTCGTGACATTGCCTTTGAAACACTGCACATTTCATCAGTATGTTTTGTCCATTTATGGGTTGCCTTGACTTGGATTATATTTTCAGAGATTTAATATATTCTCAGAGATTTGATATATATTCTCATCAGTCCAGAAAAGCATGGGATTAGATATAATAAGCTTCCAGTTCCAGACTCAAACTATTTGACTATTGTGTGAATATAAAATTGCCATTGAATACCTGACTCTGTATTTATAATAGGTTACCTGTATTTATAATATGTAAAACAATGGTAGGTACCCCTATAATATCCTACAAACCCACACCCTACACTCATGTATTAGAAAACCACAGCAGTCAATGCCAGAGTTCTTTTACCTTTAGCCTACATGCACAAGGAAGAGAAATATAAAAGTAAATGCACACACTATTCCTGCCAACTAGGACGTGACCATCCCCCTGCACGACAAGGTCAAATATTGCCCTAACACAAGCACAGACAGACTCCAAAGTACACACAACTTGCACAATACGTCTCTATGGGATTAGTTCTTAGAGTATATTCTATACAATGATTTTTTTCTTGCCAATTTTCCATCTCATTTTAGTGTCCATGTATTGAAAGGACATCTTTTATATTGATATAGAACTGAATATACTTTGTACATATTTATTTAGACACCAAATAGTCTAGCTATGGGGATATGATTGAATATCTATCTCTACTTCTTAACTCTTTTATATGGATATGCGCTGGTAGTTCAGTATAGGACTGTGTTGTAAATCTAAGGTCTAGTCACCATAGAGAGGGTGGTATTATTAATAGCGATTGAAAATACACCATTTGATTAATGGCCTTCTATGGACAGACATGACAATGTAACCCATAAACAACCTCTAGGCTCCACCATTCATCTTTCATTTCTATTATATCATGTATCAAACACAGCGTTCATCGTATCTATCCTTGTCTAGAATCTATGCAATTATAAATTTGATCTCTTTCAACAGACCATTAAACCTTCATTTATTATCTAATTGGATGTACTATTGGGTCAATCAGAGATATCACCATGCCCTGTCTCTTGGTTCAATTTTTAGTTTCATTATATCGTGTCCAATATACAGGTTAGGGGCATGATTAGCTGTATGATGCCGTATCTTATCTCGTCTATGCAAGTTGTTTTACACAACCTATATAGATGCACTCAGGGGGCCTATGCAGTTATACAAGTGCCTTCACTTTAGATGGCGTTCTGGGTGGATGGATTGGGAGCAGAGGTCATGTATCTATTATAATTGTGTATAAATATACCTTACATATATATTAAGTAGGCCTATTGCCTGCTCTATATATGCTCTATATAGGTCTCTATACAAGTGTATCTATAGATGTCAGGGATCAGCCCACCCCGGCAGGCATCACGCCACCCGACACACGCCTGCTGGCCCGACACCACAGCACTGGACGACAGGCTCCTATTCAAGTTTTTTTTCTGAGGCTCTTTTTGTATTTGGTGTAGTGAGGTAAGGTGATCCCAGCACATACATACACACCAAATAAACATATTCAACTTCTACCGGTAACTGTGAAGGCACTCCCTGTCGTACTCTTCCCTATCTAGCTGTTTAATATGCAGAACCGATTTTTTTTGATTTTTTTTGCCTCAGAAGCCACTCCCAAATTGAGAATTTTCCTCATGCAAATCCTGTTATTCGAATTTCTATGTGGATATTGGGTATACTTGCCTCTTACGAGTGCTATAATTCCAGTTGGATAGAATTTTCATGTCCTAATAATGCTTTGTCGTGTTGTGCCGACCCATGTTAACAATTGTATCTTCTGTGATGAATACAAATGACAATTGTTGTCTATCATTTTTATCATGAACTACTCACACTACTCTTGATTTGATACCGGTACTGAAAATCAATTGTGAGGTTTTGAATGACACTTTAAAAAAAATTTACAACCACATTCTAATGCCTTCAGTTGTATGTATCTATATACAAGTATATGTGTTGACATACCATAATATGTTTATTAGTCATTGCTTCATTGTCAGGTGGACAGGTTGATATGGGTTATAAGATTAGATTAATCCCCCGATTAATCCTCTAAGCGCCGCATCGTGGTTTAATCTATTAACCGTATATGTCCTTCATCGTCATGATGCATTCATGCAGCCCTGGTGAGTTACTCGCGAGTGCTTCATTCAAACATCATGCCGCTCCTACAAGGTTGATAAACTCCCGAGGGGTCAGCAGTATGCATAAATGCAGCCACAGTGAAAAGCTTCACAAGGTTTGCATTAATGCATCAAAATGCCAAATGGCATAGCATATTCAGTTGATTAACGCATTATGCTGCCCTTAAAGTGCTAAGGTGTAACCCACACAGAGTCTGGGTCAAGTCACAATATGGGACATTATCCCTGACTGGATGCTGATAACAGAGAAGGACTAGCTGATAAGTCAGATGATACTGAGATAACAGGGGAGGGTGGGTGATAGGGACCTTAATACTATAGTCACAGCCATGAGACCACATCCACGCGTGTACATGTACCTGCAATATTCTTATCTCACTTAGTGTCATTGCTAACAAAGTGATAACAGTGGTCTAGCCACGTCAAAGGTACTGGTATAAGGGCAACAAATGGATAGCTAGGGGGGGGGGGGTGTAATTTCCAAAACATGGGAATACCCACACCACGTGTGCATACAAACACAGCTGAGAAACGTTTAAACATTTTTTTAAATTCAGAAACTTTGTCTAACTTCTGTAGATTACAGGGCCGATTACAGCACCTGACCAAACGCTGTCCTAATAAATGGATATTTTTTTTCAGAAAAGAAAACACAAAAAGAAACACCGTAAAGGCGAATTAACTGAGGTATATAAATTGACAGGGAACTTGTTATGTTGGTGCCCGTCATCTTCAAGGCATCGGAGTGCAGGCATGACAGCTTTACTCTGCCGGGGTTTAAGTGCATACATATTATTCGAGGCATGCATTTATTCAATTGTGACCCTAGACTATGGTGCGACAATCCAGGGCTTGCTGTCAAATGGGACAATGCGATTGGAATACCCACTAATGCAGATGGCTTACTGACATTTTCATAAGAACCGTTTCCCACAGTTTGAAACAATAGACCCTATTCTTCCGAGGATTGGAAGGAAAGCCTTTGAATTGGGGGGCCATGTCTACCTCGGCTAATCCCTACGGTAACTAACGGGAATAAATAGCTTGCACTAATGTGTTATTGTTGTTCAAAGAAGCTTTTCAGTTTTCTATGTAATCATATATAGGTCTTTGTTATGTACTTATGGACCTCCGCAAGAAAATACCCCCCCCTCCCTCGTCGGTAAAGAATGACCACTCACTATGATAATGTTAGTTTCTCCAAAGAACAAATGTTTATTATTTTACCCCATTTTTTAAAATAATTTTTACTATTCGCTATCGCCAGACAGGTAGACACCCCATGCAGGCCAGCCTCCAACCCCAGGTGAGGTGCTTGTACTTGGCTGTACCAGTAAAGAGCAGTTAAGAACAGCCTAGGATTAACACCCCCTGGAGGGAGGTGGTACAGGATTAGTAGTCTGTGGTGGTTGTACCTCACATCTCCTTATGGTGAGTACCTTATGGTGGGTGGGAGGTGCCGACCCCACAGCTGTGTTTACAAACACCGCCACATGGCGTGACGTGACGGTGACGTGGTCTAGTCTACGTCCTCATTTTTCCACTGCACGGCTACACACCGGAGTGGGGTACTATTTTAGGTATTCAGCAATTGGACAGAGCTCAGCCTAAACGTAGCTACTTCCTTGTATATAACAGGGCAGTGGGGATAAATGAGGCAGATAATGGAAAGGCCGAGGGATTGAGATAATCATAATATTGCAGGGATTAAGGGTTTAGAAAACTGTCAAAATTCTGAGAAGATATTCGATATGTTAAGCCTTTTAATAGCTATTCACCGAAAATTTGAAATATATCTGAGAAATGAGGCGTGTATGGTCTGACTATGCAGTTTTATACCTGGTGGGTATTACTTATTAACCCACGGTGGACGGCAAAGACAAAGGAATCGCACATTGGGTATATTGTATACCCTGACATGACCGAGGGTTAAATCAGATAGACTACACCTGGCCAGGCTTCTCCCACATACCCACTGCCCACTGGTCATCGACTCGGTGTATAACACCTCGTCTTGACCCTGTGGGGCAGTGGGTATATGGAAGAACCGTGTCCAGGTGTAGTCTATCTAACACGTATTTTATTTTTAGGAGCAGAATTAAATACGGTACTGTATATCTCTTCATGGATAAGTAATTCCAGTTATTTTTTCAAAAGAAATACTGTGGGCATAAAGTAACCAAATATACAACCGACCAACAGACGATGGTAGGTTAACTCCCACAGATGTATCGGAAACTGCTTGAGCCATCTAGGGGTTGTATCGGGTCATGTCCCTAAAGATAGCAAAGCAATGTTCATCATGTCAACTCATATTGGTATGTCATTTTGTGGTTCAATGAAGCTCACTGTTCGTGCTGCTGATTTTCCAAAGCTTAAATTGGAAAAATACAATTTCCCTTTCTTGTTTTTGATGTAGGGGGGCGGGGGATGAGGGCGGGGGGCATGGCAACCCCAAAAACGCCCAGGAGGAAGCCCAACCACTGATGAGACAGGAGTACCAAATGTTCTCACGAGGTGGCGCCACGTCCTATGGGGTAGGGGCGTAGGCGTTGGCAGAGTTGTTGGGTTACTGGCATAGGCCTACCTTCTCATCATACCATATTGATGTATCATGGTTACCTAAACGCTTCTTACCTCTAATCATGCTGATGTAGAGTTAACCCTTTAAGTGTCGCATAGTACTTTCATGTATTATGCCCTTTGTCGCCATCATGCATGATAAATGTAAAGCCCTGGTGAGTATTTCTGTATTACATTCAATTATCTACCCATAACTTCGACTCTTCGGGATTGATACACTCCCAAAAGGTTAGCATGGTGCATTCATGCAGTCCTGGTGAGTCTGCTCACCAAGGCTGCATCCATACATCATGACGACAAAGGACATCATACCGTAGTACAATAAAACACCATGCAGCCCTTAAAGTGCTAATGGTGGCCAGGTAACCTTGTGTGGTACCAGTGTTAGCTAACTGGATGCTGATGGGGCTGCGTGTAGTGTCAATCACAGACCTATATATAGCTGAGTCATGAGGTAACAGAGGGTGTGTGTGGGGGATGGGGGTATAGCCCAAGGTGACCTCAGTCCATGTAGCCATATATACATGTATGATTATCATATCGAATTTGCCATCATCATATCCCTATTTTTATACATTTTCCATGGATATATATACGGTCCATATTGTATATTTTTCGCATAAGTTATTGGTAATTGACTCCTCTTTTTGTATCGGCATTTGGCACCATTTTACCCAGACATGATAATTCCATATATGTTGTATACACCAAACACAATTGATATGAGTTGCTCTATTACATAAGGGCGCACTGGTGTATTTAATCAGACGAATAGCACAGAAACCATTCCACTTGTATCACTGATGCTCCCCATGTGAGTGTTTTCATGCCTCACTACTGCTCTGCACACTCAGCATATGATAAAGTCCCAATCAATACCCCAGATACTGATAATTGTTTTTTTCTATAACCCTCTTTAGGGTGGGACGAAAATTAAAAACAATACCCCAGATACTGCACAAGCACAACCTTGTTTGTTGTATAAGGAGTAATTACATACTACAAACTGGGCTTTACCTTGGGACCTATCCATTAAACCCTCACTGTGGACCTTACTTTGCTCTGGTTCTCACTACCATACCAACAGCTGACCTGTGTTCAGGGAGAAGGATATAAACCTTTAAGACCTGATGAAGCATCATGGGTCGTGGTGATTTTTGTCATGATGCTGGTGAGCATCGTACTCAGCATGTTGACCCTTTGTGGTGTATCAGCCCTGTATGGTCAGCATGATGCATGAATGCAGCACAGACAAGTATGATGCATTCATGAATGCATCGGAACGACGAAAGGGCATAGTGCATTAAAAGACTATGCTGCCCTTAAAGGGTTAACTTGGTGGGAGTAAGAGATACCAACAGCAACAACACCCCAGCTCGCACCTGGCCCCTGGTAAAGGTGGGTTTGGTTTGAGGGTTGTTTGGACGTATTGAGGGTGATGGAAGGTCTAAACAACCCCTAACTGCCTGCCTCCCTGGGAACAGAAACCCCTACCGCTGTCCATACAAAGTCTCAGGTCGACTCCACAATACTATATATACAATTTGCAGACATATCGATGTAATCTGAGGCGGATACACATGACGGGGGAGGGGGAGGGGTCCCTCTGGCCCCGCCTATTTTTCTATTTTTTTTCAGGTAGGGGCGGTAAGATACAATAATATTTTAATTCCGGGCGGGACACTTCTTAGTACTTAATACTTTTTGATACTTTGCCTTTTACAACCCCACTCCCTCTTTTCAAGTTCCTGAGACTGCCCTTGGTCTATAACCATGATTGAAGGTCAATTATATTTAATTCGAGGCGAGAGAGGTATATTTATATATAGGTTTATGTCATGTGACCTGCCTTCTCTGGGTGGGGGTGGTTAAGGTAAGGCATGCAAAGGTGGGTTGGTATCCTGGGAATGCACCTTCATACAGGGGTGTCACTGATTAGGGTCACAAAGGGTCACAAAGATGGCTGCAATAATCTCAAGAGGTCACGTATACCAAAAGCTAACCAACACCTGTGGTGTTCACATATATAAGCGTAGGTTTTCATCCTACAAATCATTGTGATGAATTTGGTCCAGTTTGATCCAAAACTGCACTGACTGAGGGCTTTTGGGATCGTATGATAAATTAGAAATGGAGTTGTGCTTGACTGGTACCACTACACTACTTTGTTGGTTTCAAGAGTATCAATTTCTCTACACAATTTGTAAAATGCCCCATGTTTCTGGTCGACCCCCTGGAGGATGCTGGCTAATGAGGTCCACCTCCAGGTGTGCTCAGGTCCAGGTACAGGAGGGGAGCAGCTCAGGGGGAGCAGCTCAGGGGGAGCAGCTCAGGGGCAGAGCTGCAGGTCACATGTACAGGGGTCACCCAGGGGTCAGGGGTCAGCTGGGGGGTCAGCTGCAGCCCCGGCACGTCCCCAGGTTAAGTGAGCGGTGATGGGCAGGGACAGGAGGAGCTGGGCACGTCCAGTTACCAATCACCTCCTCCAGTACCAGACCAATACTACTACCCATCAGGCTACAAGGCCCTTTAAGGACCGCATAGGGCTTTGATGACCTATGCAATTTTAGGCTTGATGTAGCCCTGGAGAGTATCAGGCTCGGCATGGCTGCATTGATGTTTCGGTTGTGAATCAAACCCATAGGGTCGGCATTCACGCATCATGAAGACAAAGGGCATAGAGGGCATCAAAGACCTATGGGGCCCTTAAAATGACCAGGACTTAAGATAAGACAGGCATGGAGGTGAGGTCATTTTTGTTCAGATTGAACGGGGGTAAAATTAATGTGGGAAAGTGCGTCCATGTAGTGATAGGGGGGTGGTTATTTGGTCAAAATGAAGTTAGGAATGCGGTCTGCAGCCTAAAATATGGTACTCATCATGAGAAACAAGAATCTGGCTTTCGTTTTTGATTTTGAAAACTCCTACCCCCCCGTACGCCCCCTCTGAAGATAAAAAGTCGGAAAATAATTAATTAATTCAATTAAAAAATTCCCACACAGTGTGCATCCCTTAATATTCACATCAAATCACTTTGAGGTGAAATGTAAAAATATAGTGGACTAAAATGAGCTATTTTGAAGTTTTGGGAAAATTCAAGATGGCCGCCATTGGCAAAAAACACCGTTTTGCATGTAATTCTATCCATATTTGGTCTGCCACACCTGAAATCTCTATAGAATCACTTTGCTATGGTTTATAATGACATACTGCACCAAAGTCAGCTATTTTGAAACTTTTGAAAATTTCAAGATGGCCGCCAATAGCGAGAAACATTGCCTTTCAATGTAATTTTATATTCGTATTTGGTCTACCATGCATGAAACCCACACAAAAGCACTTTGATATAGGATGGTCAGCTATCATAATTTTTTTTCAAATTTCAAGATGGCTGCCTTTAATAAAAATATTTATCGTAGAAGGTCCCCAAAGTCAGATTGCTGGTTGTAGGTTATCTGGATGTACCGTAAATTCTTGCGTATAACCTGCACCCCAACTAAGGGTCTGAGTGGTCCAAGGGAAAAACCTTCATATGACCCGTACCTAGACTTTTGTAAAATAGCTACATGTACATGTATTACCCATACCCCCCACCCCTCTGCCAGCAGTTGAATGCTGTTTACCTGCCCTAGCCTAGGAGGCTAGGTAGAGTGAGTAAGGTGTGAATGCCAAAGTTGCCCAGTTGGGGTGGGTGGGTGGGTGGTGGGGAGTTGTAACCGCCAAATAATAAAACAATGTATCCTGGGAACTTGAGGAGGAGGGGGGGGGTTGTTGTAAGCTGTGACCTCTAAAGCTGCTGCCTGCCATGGGTGGGGACTGATGGGAGTGGGAGGTGTGATGCCCAAAGGAGCTGAAGAAGGGGAGGGGTCATTTTACAGCAATTTCTCAAATTAGAAAATCCAAGAACCCTCATATTACCCACACCTAGACTTTGGGAAAATCCTAAACCCGCACTGGTGTTTTGGTACCCGTGGGTAGTACACAGGGATTTATGGTATATATACCAAAGTACCAAAAATCATAGGGGGTGCAAGTTAGAGGATCTTTTTGAGTGTGCAGGCTTAGGGATGCAGGTGATTTGTGACATGCCAGTTATATGCAAGTATTTACCTCGGTATATACGGTTGGAAAATTCTTTTAAAATCTTGGTAGAGCCTACATATTAGAATGTTTATAGTATGAACAATTAATGCAATATACAAAATTCAGAGTTAAAACAAAACCTCATTTATCCCAATGGGGGCACCACAGGGATCCCAGATAACAGTAGTGCCTGCTGGAATCTCTGTATGATTTGTTCAGAACATAATAGACGACTGAGGACAATGCATTATGAGAAGGAGAGACCTGTTGCTTGTGTTACCTAAATATAGACTGGCATAGAACGGCACACTAGTATACATTCTGATAATGGTACTCTTTGTAGGAGAAATTATTTAGGCCCATCTCACTCAAAACGCTTTCAGAAATTAGAAATTACATAACATATGGTAGCACAAGTTTTGTTCGAACTCACTTCTTCACCGAAAAATTGGGAACCTTTTCACTACAATGAGGATCTCATCCTTGATAAGAGTCACTGCCAGGAATCCAGTGGTCAAAGGGTTAACATACTCTGCGTAAATGCTGCGATACACATACAAAATATGTTACAGATACCCACCCAGTACCAATAAAATTACCAACACCCTTTGGATTGGTTTAAACCCATACCCTTTTCTTCCCTTTTCTCATATTACACAGTTTAACCCAAGATAGAAGACTACCTTGGTATCTGGACAATGAGGCTATAAGTTCAGGGGTTGGTTACTGGATCCATTATAGGATGATTCCAAAATAGTCTCAGAAATAGCAGGTAATCCACCAGAAAAGTGGAATTTACATACAATAGATAACAATAGGAGTGAAGTCTATTCATAAGAGCAAATTCTACAGGAGATAATCAATGTATGACTGTCATATGGGGAGCTGATTCATACATTTGGTGTTAGGAGCCAAAACTATAGCTAGAAAAGCTGTTGTAACCCACAGCAGTTTATTTCTCAAGCTTTTGAGTGAATTTAGTTTTGATTATAATTGTCCTATGCAACATTCTACATTTCTGTCCATAAAAGATTTAACATTGCTTTTGTCTGATGACAGCCATTTTGGATATTTTAGAAACAGTATCAGTATAGGTTTCCTGTGTAGTCGACTATATAAGAATGTAATTATACGGACCAAGTATGGACATAATTAACACTGAAAAATGATGGGTTTTTTCCCAATGGTGGCCATCTTGATTTTCCAAAAGCTTCAGAATAGCTGACTTTAGTGCAGTATGTCATTATACACCATAGCCAAGTAATTCCATTGAGATTTCAGGTGTGACAGACCAATTATGGATAGAATTACATTGGAAAACTGTGTTTTTTGCCAATGGTGGCCATCTTGAATTTTCAAAAGTTTCAAAAATAGCTGACTTTGGTGCAGTATGTCATTATAAACCATAGCAAAGTAATTCTATAGAGATTTCAGGTGTGGCAGACCAAATATGGATAGTATTACATTGAAAAACGTTTTTTTTTTTTGCCAATGGCGGCCATCTTGAATTTTCCCAAAACTTCAAAATAGCTCATTTTAGTCCACTATATTTTTACATTTCACCTCAAAGTGATTTGATGTGAATATTAAGGGATGCACGCTATGTGGGAATTTTAAATTGAATTAATTAGTTATTTTCCAACTTTTTATCTTTGGAGGGGGCGTACGGGGGGGGGTAGGAGTTTTCAAAATCAAAAACGAAAGCCAGATTCTTGTTTCTCATGATGAGTACCATATTTTAGGCTGCAGACCCCAAAAAAATTGCGCTAACCACCCCTCCTAGTAGTGATTGCAAAATAGGGCCGACTGGGCCACCTCTGCATTGCACAACCTTTGTCAAGGTCTTTAGATCATTTATCTCTCTCTCTAAATCAATTAAGCCTTGAAATACCCTGTACACGAAAGTATGTTTATACTTCAGAGTGGGGAAAGGGCATCAAGCCAACACTGGTCTGACCTATGGACCCCTCATGCCATTGCGATTGTACAGTGGATAAAGCTAGGTTCTTATTGCCATAGTTCCCTGATGATATACCGGCCAGAACATCATGGTTGCACAAAGCATCCTTTTAGCATGCTGCATCTTTATTCAAACGGTTACATTAGAACATCAGACCGTAACGGCTATATTGTATCAGCGATCTCTTCTCTCAAGGGGAGAGGTCATTAATGGTTTACATGGGGAGGGGGGGGGGCAATTTTAGACAAATAGGACTACATGATAAATTCAAATTTGAAGGGGGGGGGATAAGTAACTTTGCCCTCTTTTGGCGAGTGGGTGCAAAATATTCAGCATGCTCTCGGATGGGGCGGGGGCTTGAACAATGTCCCGTCTCTACATGAAATTTCACCACCCCCATCTCACTATCAAATTATGACCACTCCCTAACACTGATCAGGTCGATCCAGTTATTCACCTCCCACTGACTCTGTATAGTGTAGATGTCAGGAGGAGGGTCATTGTTACACAATACCATTCAACACCCTTATGTCTGACCCCACACACTTAGCTACATACACACACACATACCTGTCCTCCTCTATCCCCCTGCAGGATCATGTAGCCATGCTTACCACAGCCTACTACACACCCTTACCGCAGCCTTACCACAGCCTACATACACTTACCCCACTACACTCCATGACTGACCGTTACTTCACATTACCAGCCCTTACCCATCATACCCTTATAGCCGCTCTATAACATGTAAATACTCCCCACCCTTACATGACATAGAGCCAAGGTGACCTTGGTAGTGGTGTTTATTCCTATAGCTGGGTGTCTATGACAGCAAACGTGAGGCAACTCTCAATGTGTTATTGTGTAGCCTAGTGGTAGCCACTGCTTTATCAGGCTCCCACTGCTGGCATGGAAGGTCTAGAGAGTACCAGCACCATCCTCAATGATCATGGTTTAGTGGGTCTACACTGAACCTACTGAGAAACCAGGTAAGACAGTATAGTTTATTATGGGACAGAAAACAAAAAATTGGGTGGAAGCTTCAGAGAATCTGCTGCAAAATGGTACTAAAGGCTTCAGGACTATGCCTTGTTGTGGAACTGCAGGCCACAGGACCCTTGTCTCGTTGTGGCTTTGCAGACCTACTCATGAAGACACTTGCCTCGTTGTTCTCCTATTGTTCCCAAGACACTTGAGCTTGCCTTGTTGGGCCCCAGAGGCCCCAGGACCATTGTGCCTCTACATGGGTAAAAATCGACACGGGCGACACGGCGACACGGCCGTTTTAAAATCGACACGGGCGACACGGCCCTTTTAAAAATCGACGGACATGGGCACATAAAGTAGAGTGTATACTAATGGTAAGGGATAAAAATCGACACAGCGACACGGTAAAAAATCTGGGTACCCATGTAGGGGCACACCATTGCATTGTGGGGCTGCAGATCACAAGAGCAGCTTGCCTTGTTGTGGCCCCCAGAGGCTCCAGGACCTTTGCCTGGTTGTGTAGGGCTTCATACCCCATGAGGGGCTTGCCTTATTGTGGCCCTACAGGCCCCAGGACCATTGCCTTGTGGGTTGCAGATCCCAAGAGCAGCTTGCCTTGTTGTGGCCCTACAGGCCCCAGGACCATTGCCTTGTGGGGCTTCAGATCCCAAGAGGAGCTTGCCTCGTTGTGGCCCTACAGGCCCCAGGACCATTGCCTTGTGGGGTTGCAGATCCCAAGAGGAGCTTGCCTTGTTGTGGTCCTACAGGCCCCAGGACCATTGCCTTGTGGGGCTGCAGATCCCAAAAGCAGCTTGCCTTGTTGTGGCCCTACAGGTCCCAGGGCCATTGCTTGTGGATCTTCAGATCCCAAGAGGAGCTTGCCTTGTCGTGGCCCTACAGGCCCCAGGACCTTTGCCTGGTTATGGGGTGCGGGCAGGCATGTACATACACTGCGGCCCTCAGGAGGCAGGATCCCATTTCTCAGATCAAACACCCCCTACCCTGGGCGGGCAGACATACTGCACACCCGGTGCACACCTCCTCCAGCACCCACTAAGGCTTTACTCACCCCTGGTATATAGGCACAGGGCTGGCCGGCCACGAGTGGCTTAATCTACATCTGTCTGCACCAGCTGCCAGATAACCAAAGGTCAAAAGCTACTTTTCCCATTCAACTACTATCTGCCTCCCTACTCCCATCATCGCTCATGATGCTGCCTTTTGTATTGTCACCCACATTTAGTATCTGCAGACTGCACTTAGTCTATGAAGACCCAGAAGACTGACAGGCTATCAGTCTTACTCATTTCTTTAAATATAGGAAGATCACAAGTCAAGGTGTCTGAAGAAGATGCAAGTGTTACACCAAAATGAACTTTCCCCATAAATACATCCTATGGTACTTTCCCTTCAACTGACATGATAAAAATATCAAATTGAAATTTGACATTTGAGATGTACTATATGCACTAGATGCACTCTTTCCAATAGTAAAGGCAAGTGCCAGGGACGCAAAGTTGGTATGTATACCGAATTCGACGTAATAAGGGCCCTCCCCCTGATAAGCGACCCCCTATGAATAACCACTCATTTTTCACGATATTGAGAAACCATTAAACTATAACTAAACTAAACATGCCATCAAAATAATTTTAGAGGGACCCAGGGCGCTCATCACGTCGAATACGGTAATTCCCTTAGTGTACAAAGACAAGCCTTAGAACAGGATGAGTTGTGTAGGTGGTAACCTAATGGCTGGGGTAGGGGGTGGTACCTTGTGAAGCGGTGTGGGTGAACCTGTCGGTGTTAACCCATACCATAAATAAACAACTTCAGAAATAAACCCACACATCCATATTCCCCTCCCCTGACTGCTGGGCTGAATACCCTCCCCACTAACTAAACCCAACGTGAACCCCTACAACTCCTTCCCTGTCTAACTCACAGTGGGAGCTACAATAATTCTACATAGTAATCTTTACATCACCTGCCCTCACAATACCAGTGCAATCTCAAGCTAAAATCTCAGAATATTTCATGTATATCAATAAATCCCTTACACAATGGTGGGATAATCCATGCAATAAGTGCTATGGATCGCCATTAGGTTATTAATCTATTTATCATTATTTTGGCAAAGTCTAAGTAGGCCAAGTGTGTTGGGCATTGCGGGGATTCCCTTAGCTACAAGTCCAAGTCCAAGTGACAGACAATATATGATGGATGAGCAAGTGGTTGGGGTTGTATACATGTAGGTAGAAATGAATATGGGGTCTGCGTCTATACTAATCCTACCTATTCTAGTTTGTGACTGTGTACCCTAAACCATGGACGTACATACACATTATTTAGATTCATGCCTAAACCTATCATACACCTCTATATCACAATGCATGCCACGCCCAGAGTGAGATAGATAAGGCAAAGGAAAGTGTCATCATATGTTAATGTCAGCATCAGAGGGTTATGAAACATTGGGCAAGGGCTTGCCTGTGGGTGGGGCAGTGGGTGGTACAACACTGTGAGATAACAGCGAGGTAATACTGGTCCTACCTGCATGTATTTATGGAATAACCGACCACTGTAACCACCTGAGGGCCCTGCATCATCACCTATCACTGGCAAAAAGCACAGGCCACCACTTCCCATTGGTAATAGTAAATAGTACTGGCAATGTGGCTACTGTCAGTGTGAGTAGAGACTGGGTGAACCCCCTCACGTCTTGTTAGCAATATGGTCACTGAGAGAAGGGACTGGGTGAACCCCCTCACGTCCTGTTAGCAATATGGTCACTGGGAGCAGGGACTGGGAGAAACCTGTCAAGTCCTGTCAGCAATATGGCCATTGAGGGAATGGACTGGGAGAAACCCCTCACTGAGTCATGTTGCGTTCTGATATCAATATGGGCTCTGCGGTAGTGGGAAGCCCTCACGTTATGTTAGCAATATTGGCGGAATGGATTAGGACAAACCCCTCACATTCTGTTAGCAATGTAGCCAATGAAGCCAGGTCTTTGGTCGATCTGTGTAGGAAATTGGTTTAATTCAATACAGAAATTCCAGCCAAAAAGTAGGGATTCCTGCAAAAGTAGGAAAAGTGGCTTCTCTGTTATAGCAATATGACCACTGAGGGAAAGGACTGGGGGAAACCTCTCACGTCCTGTTGGCAATATAGCCTCTAAGGGCAATGAGAAACCCCTTACTTCCGGTTAGCAACATGACTACTGAGGACAGGGACTGGTAGAAATACAGCCACTGAGGGCAGGGATAGACAGAAACCCCTCACTTCCTGCGATATTACTACTGAGAGCAAATAGTAACTTGCAAAACCATAGTGGACACTGTCAAGTAAACAACACTTTTTATAATGAAATAGCCAATGGAGGACTATTGGCAACTTCCTAATTCCCTTGATGATGTATACTATTTACAAGATATATAGATGACCTTTAATATATTGGATATCATAAGTTGACAGGATTGAATCCTCTCAGCGTGTGCGGTTTATCTATACTTCACAGACGTCACATTAGAGATACATTACACAGGCCGACCTTAGACTGTGAACCTGTAATATACAGACGGCACCATTTACATCAAAGCCTTTATCCCTCTGTACCACCGTCAAAGCAGCCATCTCCTTACTCAGTCGCATGTCTAGGTTTGCCGCGGTTTTGTATTGATCCGTATCATAATGAAATTTGTTGTTACCCAAATCGATACAAGAACTCATTACTGTGTTCCGCGTCCCTGAGTGGGACTTTGGGTCTGACTGCGGTTGGGGAAGGTTACCTGGACGACCTTGTCAGGCGGAGATAGCAGGGAGATAGGGGGCAGATAGGCTACCTGACATGTGGGACTCTTCTCAAGCAGCCCTAGACGTAAAGCCGTTACTTCCTGGTGGTGGTTAGTGGTTAACCCACTCCACACGGGTACTACTGTAGTATTGGTACAGTACAACTACTTTTTCTTTTTTCTTTCTTTTTATTAAATGGGTACAAGTTGTTTGGCTCTATCGTATTCTTGAGTAGTTGAAGTGTACAATGTATTACTGAAGGGTTTCTGAACATTATGACCTGTCTTTATCAAGTTTTATTTTTCATTTGTCACACATTATTTATTTCCCATGTTAACCCCTCCCGTTTTTTTGTGTTTTTTTTGTTCGTGTTTTTTTTTTTTTTTTTTTTTTTTTTTTTTGGGGGGGGGGGGGGTATGAGTGCTTAATTCAGTACATCATACCAGGGACATCGCACTAGTATATGGAGGTTATGATACTGAATAGGCTCCTTATACATGTTTATAACAGGCCCTATACGACAATGTACCTCTTATACCAGAACATGCACAGTATGGGACAACTCCGTATTCTATATACACACTGTACTCTATATCAGCCCAAGCCACGTTACACAGTGGCCCACAACAGTGTCTCTACTGTGCGGCTACATATTATTAAACAGTCATAATATTATATGTACTGCCAAAACCCCGGGCCAAACCACACACACCACACTTTTTGAAGGGTGGGTGGTGGTGTGAAGGGGGGGGGGGGTAGCCTACAGTTGAACAAACAGTAACAGAGAAGGTGCTCACCAGATACTGAAGATGAACATGCTGACGACGTCTATGGTCAACGTGTAGGGAGCCGCTCAGAGTAGTTCCACGAGTAGCCGCCTGATGGCACTACCTGTACCAGAGAGCAGCTCAGCCTGAGCTAACTCCAACCAGCTTAATAACACCACTCTCTAAGTCCAGAACTCACACTGTCAGCTTGACCAATGGTCAGAATAGTGGATGTATAGCGTATGACAGTGGTGGGATTCTCCTGGATGTACGATATAAATGTGAGCTATATTCCTCCCTGTACAGGGGCTAGCTACCATGAGGTGTTGATCCGGGGCAGCCCAGGTACTGAATGACTGAGCTGATCCTACCAGTACAGGTATATACTCTACTCACTTCCCCCTACACCCCCCTCCCTCCCATACTCCACCTCCCCAGCCTACTGCCCCCACCCATCCCTCCCCAGCCACTATCCACTAGCAATACCTAGTGTAGAGGTGGAGGGTGGGATGGGGGTGAGGGAAGGGGTGTGTGTGTGGAGGGGGGGGGGGAGGGACTGGGAGGCTGACCAGGTGGTGGGGTGATGCTCCAGGTGCGGTGACAGCTCGGCCATTCCTACACACCCCATCCTGTTCCCCTGGAGTTTATACACCGTTATACAATGCTTAATGTGGCCATTGTATTATTGCGCATATTCAGAGACAAATCAATGACTTGGACAGCATGTCACAGTTTGGGGGCACAGTTTTTCAGACATGGCCACGAAGCAACCATGTCATTACTTTCATTATATTACCGGGTACCAACTTCTAGCAAGCTCCATGAACATTTTTTTAATACATGTGACATGTCATTGCTCCTGATATATCAGCGATATAAAGAGTGTGTAACGTTGTGTATTTACTTAATGAAATGCATATTCTTTAAAAAAAATAAGACATTCACAATAGCATCTTTGAAAGCATTGATAAATTTGTATCAAATTACCTTATGTCTAAGAAAAGTTTCAATGAAAAAGTCGTGGAGAAAAAGGATTCCTGGAGCACAAGTTGGAAATTCATTTTTACACTAATCGCTGTTCCTGTTACCAATATTGACAATATACACAATGTAATATGTTTAGATTGGTATCAGCTTTACAGTATTGGACGTCCACACCTGATCCTTTACCCATGTCACCTATTTAGCCACCCTTCTATCCCACCAGCTGGTGCCGTGTTCACACTGCCCCGATACTACTCCAGTCTGCCACATAGCATGTTACACAAGGGCTATCTCCTGCCAGCTATTTCCCATCTATTTTCCATCACACTCCACAGGGCATCAATATGTAGATCTCCATTCCACTCCATGGCTGGCATAATATAGGACAAATTTTGATCGATTTTCTGCAGGAAATGTACAGAAATTGATACAGAAATGCCAGCTAAAAAGTAGCAATTCCTGCAAACGTAGGACACACGGTATTTCATGAAATATTGAGAATATCATATCTAAATTGGATACTATAGCTCTATGTGTATTGCATAATTGGATAAAAACTTAAAAACCTATCTGATAATATTAATAGCTGACCCATTCTTCTATGAGGGCATCGATTTCAAGATTTTAGCTGAAGTAGTCTCCAGGCCCAGGTGATGCTACCCAGTTGGCAGAGTTCTATTCGCAGTGCTGTACATATGCAATACCATTATTTATTTAATCCAATATTCCCTTAGACCGTACCAAGTGGAGTTGTGAAAACATATAAAACCCCAACACCAACACAGCCCAGAGTGGGCGCACATCGAGTAGTCCAACCTTTATTGTTTTAGTCTCCTGACCAGCTGTTAGGGGGCGCTCTATATTTACCATGGTCCCACCGGATCCTCGCTCACCACGTGGTGTATCCTGGGACACCCAGGTACATGGGTTAGGAAGCCACAAATGAGGGACTCGGTTGGGGTTGTTTATTAGGCTTAGCGCACCACTTTTCTAAACACATGTATAAGCTACTGGGTTAACACTGAAATTAATATCCTCAACGTTATCTAGAGCAAAGTCAGAGTGTTTGAAATATCACATCAGGGATTGTGTCAAGTGTCTGACTAGTCCTTCTGCTCAAAATCACCTGTAAAATACAGTATTGCAATTCGTATACGTTATCCATAGTAGATTATGACAAGAGGAAATATATACAGAAACAGTGCCATGTGCCTCGTTTCCAGTCTCGCTATTCGCTCTAATTGATTCCCTGACCTAAATCAGCATCAATTTATGCCAGGTCATTCCCATACTGTTTTGCTCGCCCCAATAGATTCAATGCACGTCACCCCATATCGATGTCGGACCACCCCCACGCCATGGGATTGGGAACCCAACCAAGGAATAAAAGATCAGAGTTCAAATTCGGCAGCTAAAATGCTATGCATCCTTCAATAGTAGCGTCCCCCTCAGTGAACAATACCTTTATTTAGCTCTCCTCGAAAAATCAATTTCATTTGACCCTATTTTTACTCAGTGCTGTGTTGGCACATCATAATATTTATACCACACTCCAACAATATCCCCTAACACGCCACTTCACATTGCACCAAGAATTAAGTTCAAGGGCAATGGATATGTACTTAGTCTAAGAGTACTGTTCAGTAGTATATAGTACCCTGTTTTATAAACATACTGCCTGTATTGACAGAGTAGTTAGTAGGTTAGCCCAGTTGTCAGGGTTCACCTTGACGTGTCATTACTGTCTTAATGTGTACACATGGGTGTGGTACCCAGCTGACTATTTACATCACACCCTGTCACCTCTAAACAAACCAATACCTGTATTGCACTACCTTAGGGATATGCTTATCTTCACAACTGTCATTGTGCAATTACCTGTTAACAATCTGAGAATAAATTCTGACAAGGAGTGACAATGTGATAACACTCCTTGTGAGTGAGGATTGATAAGATTAGATATATGTGAATTACTCATAATGCCATCTTCTCAACCCATGACACATGCACTGATATAGTACAGAACATACTAGGGTTGTATGATCGATAGCATAGGGCTGTGAGGCCCCAGAATAGTAAAGAATGGATGGGGGAATTCATATGACTGATAGAGTAGACACCTGCCAGTATAACTGACTAACTGAGCATGATTTGTGAAGGAGTGTTAGAGCGCCCACATGCTGGGGAACATGTTAGGGTTGTATCATGTCACTCTACACGCTAGTACACTATGAGCTGCAGGTACCCAGGGCTGCAGCCTCCAGTATCCAACCCAGGTGTTAACCCTCTAAGGATGGCATCATGCCTTAATGCATCATGCCATTGGACGTCATGATGCATGAATGCAGCCCTAGTGAGTAACTCGCCAGTGCTGCATTTAAGCATCTTGCCGACCCTACATGATTGAGACACTCCAGAAAGGTGGGCATCATGCACCGATGCAACACCAGCGAGTTACCCACCAGGCCTGCATTTGTGCATCATGGCGACCAAGGGCATGATGCATTAAGGCATTATGCCATCCTTACAGGGTCCAGGTAACCTAACCTGGGCCGGGTCTGTATGTAGCAGGCTGCAGGAGGAGGTGGGAGGGAGCTGCAGAATGGGGCCAGCTTATATTAGAGACTACACTGTTTACAGCCTGTTCAGACCATGGAGATCCACCACCACCTATATAGAACAGGAGCCTATAAATAAAACAACTTGTAGAGTAAGGTCGGGCTGGGTGTGGATGCATGCCAGCAGTATGCAGGAACCATATTAATATTTCGATATTTCTCTTAGATTATTTAACACCCTATCATGTTATGATGTATTGGCTAGTTTTAAGGGTCCCACAACTTCCTTTAATATTTATGAAAGTTTGCTACGTGTTTTTTTGCAGTTACTTCCTTTTTATTGCCCTGAGCATAGGGACTATTCTCATAGATCTTGCCTCCAGGCTCTGCACCTGCGTAAAGTAAATTCAGTCGATGTATTACACCTCAGACTACTTAAAGTACATCTATTGTGAAAAAGTAGAACTTTCTTTACAATTGGCACAATAGTACAGTAATGGCTCTAGCTACTCTAGACCAGTAGTCAGACCATCAGTAACCCTGGATCAGATAAGTGCCCACTCAGACCGCCTGGTTTCCTTAAACTGCAAGGGCCGTATAGTGCACTATAATGCCCTTTGTCGTCATGATGCATGAATGCAGCTCTGGCGAGTAACTTGCCAGTGCTGCGTTAAAACATCACCCCAACCTTACGGGTTGAAGAGGTTGTCTTGATGCATAAATGCAGGCCTGATGAGAAATCTCACCAGGGCTGCATTTATGCATCATGACGACCAAGGTCATAGCGCTGCATTAATTTAAAGCGCACTGTGGCACTCGAAGGGTTATCAACGTGCACGGCCCCTAAGCCCGGCTGGTACATTAGATGTGATTGGCTGACGAGATGTAACAGGTGTCGTTATTGGTTGCAGGCGGCACGTGACCCCAGCACGTGACTAGACTGCAGCAGGCAGCGTCTCCCCAGACACAACTCGTCCACCTCACCTCCCTGCACCCACCAAATTGTAGCCAGGCCTCTGGGGCCAAAGGCTGCTAACTCTTTATAACCCTTTAAGGATGGCATCATGCCTTAATGCATCATGCCATTGGTCGTCATGATGCATGAATGCAGCCCTGGCGAGTAACTCGCCAGGGCAGCATTTATGCATCATGCCGACCCTATGTGGTTGATACACTCCCAGAGGATCAGCACGATGCACCACTGCAGCTCCGGTGAATTAGTTACTCGCCAGGGCTGCATTGGTGCATCATGCCAAATGTCATCTTATTGCAACATGCCGCCGTCCTTAAAGGGTTAAGCACAAAAGCACACAAGCTTCTAAGGACTGGGTCACTAGGACCTGGTGACCTGTGTCCTAAAGGTCCCTCCCCTGCTAACCTCTGTCCATCGCCTTCTGTATAATCGATATCCAAACCAGCGACCAAGGTCATCCCATAAAAAGCTCATCAGGCAAATATTGCTTATCTTGAAGGAACAGTCCATTACCCTTCAGTCCCTTCAGTATGCTGCCTATATAAAAGTGTAAGGCAAAGACCATGCTAGACCTTTAACACCTGGCCTAACAGTTTAAGCTTACAGCAGGGATCGCAGGGATCAGAATAGCCCTTTCAGCTTATCTAGTTTAGACATATAATCCCTACCAGTGTTAGAGGCTGTGTAGAGGTGGTAGTGATGGGATGTGTATGTAGCAGGTGCTGTCAGATGGAGACAGGCTGGGGGAAGCAGGTCAGCTAGACCTTTCTACACACCTACACACCCTGCTATTGGGAATAGAGTGTGGAGAAACTAGTATGGCCACACTAAAATATAAATCTACCCGGTAACTTTGTCTACGGATTTCTCCTCAAAGCAGCGCAAGCAAGTGTGTTTATAAAGAAAAAAGAAATTCTATTGACCAATGGATTCTTATTTTAAATGGATGCACAGTCAACCTTCTTATTTTCCCCAAAAAAAGTTAATAAAATATTACAAAGAGGAACCTGACGGAAAATAGGCCAAGTAAAATTTTTTTTTTTTTAAACAGGATTTCTGAAAATTTGATGTGTGAAATTCATGAACCAACTTTTTAATTGGCGTGGCCTGTTGGAGAGGTAGATCCCGCATCAGACCATAACTGGCTACTACGCCGCTATAGGTGCTTTCAAACCAGCACAACCATTACCATTGCCATAATGTACACACCAACACCAACGACAATGGTATAGTAGACATGGGTAACAGCCAAATTACAGTGTGGACCTGGTTTGCGGCTGGCTTTATGACCAGTATGGCCTCGATGGTTGGTAGGTATAGCACTCTAACTGATGTGTACTTGTTCCCGCAACCACTGTGTGTACACCGACACCAGCAATAATTTCCGCTTCCGGTTCTGCTCTTGCCACTTAGCCTGTTCCTTGCAAGCTATGTTGTGTTGGTGTTTGGTTGCTGGCTAAGTCTCACGAGAGATTCCGAGCTCAGAACTCACATGGCCGCGTATATGGAGCCACTCGAAATATTGCTATACAGGGTGCCCGGGCTTTAATCACGGTTAACTTCAGGTGGTTGGCATACAGGGTGGGTGGATTTGTAGGTTCATGTATAAAACAGGGTGGGGTGGATTTGTGGATGGCTTCTTGGACTCTATCTAGGTGGTTGGCATACTGTACAGGGCAGGGGGGGGGGGGTGGACTTTATAACTAGTGTGGACTACAAGGCATACAGGGTGAGTTAAATGAGTAGTTGGCTTCATGACCAATGTGAAACTCTAGGTGGTTTGCATACAGGGTGGGGTGAATTAGTAGGTAGGTGGCTTCATGACCAGTGTGGACCTCTAGGTGGTTGGCGTACAGGGTGGGGTAAATGAGTAGTTGGCTTCATGACCAATGTGAAACTCTAGGTGGTTTGCATACAGGGTGGGGTGAATTAGTAGGTGGCTTCATGACCAATGTGGACCTCTAGGTGGTTGGCATACAGGGTGGGGTGAATTAGTAGGTGGTTGTAGTATACAGGGTGGGGGTGAATTAGAAGGTTGCTCTATGACCAGTGTGGGTACTACCTCTAGGTGGCTGGCACACACAGTGGGGTGGCCTTGGCCATCAGCCACATTAGACAAGCAGGCGGGAGGAGGGGCAGGAGTTGGGAGACATCCAACAGCACATTTATCTGGGGGATGACAATCAGGTATTGTCTATACATGTATACTCCATGTACCAATACAGCCTTGGGCCTGGCATGGCCTGGCTTGTATGAATATGGCCATCCTTGGTGTTAACCTTAATTGGTAGGAGTATATGGACTAATTGCTGAAACTGACCACTCCAGCAATATGTACCTGACCATGAGGGGGGTGTAGGCATGGTACAATGTCCAGGGGTGAGGATGGAGGTTAGGCAGGTGGTGTCTGGTGTCTATCACAGGTATCCAACCCCCCCCCCAACCCCTCTCCCCTCCTTTATCATGGAGACAGCATCCAATATGAGCTGCTCTCTCCTGCTCTATCGACTGACAGCTCCTGGAGCACTCAGCCTAAAGACACTGCAACTGCTCCCACCTGGTGTTCTGAGCTGGTACTTACACACACCACTACTACCGGGACTGGAAAGATGCGTCCTATTGTAACTTGTGGTATGGATGTTTCTATGCACTTTGGTGGTCTAAGGGCTATTGGCACCATCGAGCCAATAGGGCCACCCTATCCTTCAATGCCTGGAGACAGGGTGCCAGGCCCACACCGTTGCCAATACCATCGTCAACCTCACATTTCTGCATATACCTGTACATTCTGTTTAGAATCACCAAATGGTTAATTGATCAATTGACCATTTATCTCAAAGATGGCTCTAGACCCCTAAATTCGATAAGGCGACATGGGCATTTCTTAAAATCGACATGCGACATGAGGCCTAGTGACATGCGACATGAGGCTCAGTGACAGGGGACATGGACATTTCTTATTGACATGGGACATGAGCATTTTAAGCGACATAGACATGCGACATGGTCATTTCTTAAAAACCACATGCGACATGGGACCCCCCCCCCCCAATCAAGGGCCCCTCAAAGCAATGCTATGCGATGCTATTCCTCAATAAGCCCTCACTATACATGTGCACCAATAAATACCACAACCTTGGGACGTGCTGATATCGGCAGGGCAGCCCCATCCCTCTCCCTGCAGCATCAGCAGCAGTGCCAGCAGCAGCTCGGTAGGCACATTAATTGGCCTGACTGCGTCCAATCACTGTCCGCAGACCCCCCCCCCCCCCCCCCCCCCCCGCCCCACCCCCATCCCTTCCCCCAGCTCAGCCCTGCTGGCTGTGGGAACTCTTTACTGGCCAGCTTATGCTCATTAGGGCGGGCTGAGCAATTAGCTAAATCCGGGTTAAACGAGCAGTGAGCTGCTCTGTTATACGCGGCAGGCAGAGAGCAGAGGGAGGCCGGTGTGTGTGTGTGGGTGGGGGGGTCGCTGTAATACAGGGTGAATGACTTTAGATAATCAGGTGTATTTGTGCCCTTTGGGCATTCTTACCAAGGGCAATGCAAAAGTCTGTATTGATTTGTTGGGATACCAGATTTCGTTTGAGCATCTTCCTATTATGTAAATAGAACTGCGCAGGTCTGTATCAAATGCTCACATTTTAGGATCGTTATTTGACTTGCTGAAGTCTCTGATAATGTATTGTGATTGATAAACTTGAATAAAATCAAAACTTGTCCAGTACCAGGCAATCTAGATCAAATAGGGAAATGTACTCTTCAACTGCAATCCAAGTCAAACTAATAGGGCCTCAGTACTGCCTACTTTACAGCTTGACCGTCATGGTTGAAGTAAGGCCAAAAGCACTTTTGGATATAGTTCAGTTTTGATTCACAAGAGGGCTCTTAAGGGCTGGGAGCTCAGCTCTTACAGGCACAAAATTGGTGAATATGTTGTAGCTGGACAATTCTCATGGTCCCCTGTCCAAACACTGCTGCCCTCTGGTGGAACTGTTATTTTAGTCCATGTATGGAAAATGCTGAACTTATTCCCTGACGGCCCAGCTTTAAGACTTCAAACAACCCACGCTGGCCCCAGTAGCAGAGGGTTATGGTATTTAAAAGCTGCCCTGTAGCTGTACCTCGTGGTTACTGTTGGGGATAGGGAGGGAGCTGGCCGACAGAGACGTATAGCTTCATTAGAGACGGGCTACAGGTCTGAGCACCCAATTATTCTCTCAATTAAAGACCAAAACCCCCACAGGCGACTTTTACCATCTCTCATCTTCTTAGGATGGACTGAACTTGGTTGGCTTTTGACCATTTCCTTTTCTTAAGAAGTTTTATTTAGAGTTATGCAGGTCGGCGAGTGGTCATTATCTTTTCCATACAGGGCTTGGGGAATTTTTGATGCCCATACTATTTTTAGAGATGTGTATCATTTATGAAGAATAATTAAAATTAATAGGTAATTCTTCAGATCAAGCTGCTGTGAACAGCTGGTACAAACGTCGACAAAGACAAGAACAAGAAAGATTCAATGTGTAAAGCATTTACATATTTGTACAAATGTACTCTGGCCAACGTTATTTGTATTTAAAAATAAACCCACTTAAATGTATTATATTATTAATTTTTAGACTACTTACTGTCGCGATGTGTGTGATATTAGTTACATGTAACCGTCATAACTCACACATCATTAAAGAATTCTTCTACATGATAGATCGTTATTCTGAGTTGAGGTCCCTGGTGGTTTATTTCGCCCCAGCCCTCCACCGCTTCCAATTTTATTCAATAACTCCAGTCTCAGACTTCTACCTTCTTCTCTAATCCTTAAAGAAATATAAAGGTGTGTAACATGACCTGAGGTATACAGGTTAATGTTTCGTTGTCTTTATTACAAAGGATTCTCTAACAGAACACGGGGGGCCGGGGTCAATATTCATTAAAGACACTGTTAGGTCGGCCTTGCTTGTTGACGTGACTGCAAACGCTTTTTCCCTCTTTGTCCTTAGTTATTTAAGGACGGCATGTCGCTGGAAAATAATGCACTAATGCAGCCCTGCCGTTGCTACATTGATGCAGCATGCCGACCATTTGGGAGTGTCTCAAGTAGGTCGGCATGATGCTTGAATGCAGCACTGATGAGTTACTCACAAGGGCTGCATTCATGCATCATAACGACCAAGGGCATGATGCACAAATGCATTATGCCATCCTTAAAGGTTTATGCATGTTGCAGCTCTGCCCAGTACCTCAGCCTTGCAGAGTTCACAGGTAGATCAGGTTAGGAGTCAGTGTAACGTGGAAGAGTTATGTATAAGCTTACCACTACCTGTGTACCCCCGGACGGGCCTCCTACACCACCTCTAGTACTATACCAGCGTATAACAAGAGTCGTACATACCTGCAAAGACACAATACACGACAGTGTTAGATATGGGGTAACTGATAACATGTATAGTAACAATAATACGCTACTTGTAAGTTGTACTGTTACTGCAACAGCAGAAAATGAAATGTAATGTCTGTTTTCATACATGATACTATTACACTATGATTTCATGATCTTTCTCTTTTACTTCTATAAAACAGAATAGTGTGTAGTATTTGATCGATCGAGATTCCTTCAATAATGAAGCACAAGCAGTCACCCTGGATTGAGATTTTTCTCCTGGAACAATAGTTAAATAATAGCTACGATATACAAAATGTATAGGCTTTGTTTATTTATGACGGACCAGGTCTATTGCAGAAATCACAGCATATAACAGTACAGTATTAAGATAACGATCCTTATTAGGAGATGGCAACATGTACACTGCGTATGCAACAAAACATAGTTTAGTATCCCAATAACAGTTTGGTTGGACCTGTCTTCCCAGGAAGGGAGGATCACAAAGGAAGCAAGGAGGCAATATAATTAAAGCTTCGTTGAAAAACCAAGGCCTGCAAAATCTGACCACACACAATTATGGGTTCAAAGCTATTCAAGGACACATGATGCAAATATGGTCTACCTGTATACAACATGACAGCCTACTGCTAAAGGCAGCATCCTGAGCATGGTGACGTCATTCTACGTCACAGCTACGCCATTCTACGTCACAGCTCACCACAAATACCAACACAGGTACTCCAAGGTAAAGGTATGGTCTGACATCACTGCAGCTCAATACATTGAGAGAATCCTACTTCTGGTGAGCTACCAGCCAACGTATAATCCTCCCAACAGGGGCCTGAGATTATAAAAGTGACTTAAGTAGCTCAGGATTAGGGCTATTGTGGTTATGTCCCATATTTATGTGTCAGAATTAATCCATGTGTGACTCAATATATGGGAATCTTGGCTTCAGGGATACTATACCCTGCACTCATTACCCACGACTTTATACAGTGCTGTAGTATAGTATCTCACGTGTCAGTAGTGGGGTAGGAGTGGATCTATATTGGTGTCCATTGACAGTGCTACTTTGACAGCTGAGCCTGGATCCCCCATGAGGCTCTAGTCTAGACCCGCGCCGTCAGCTGGCGCTGCTGTTTACATCCAGGGGTCAACACACGTGTTTCCGGGGGCACGTGCTCATTAGCATACACGTCACGTGTTTCCGGGGGGCACCTGTTAACAGTCACTCTCCAAGCAGAGTTTTGGTTGAGTGTGTCAGGTTTTGGTTGTTGTCAGTGTTGTAGCAGTGAGTGAATGCTGTCACAGTCCACCTGCATGCACCAAAGGTGACTATATTTAACCACCAACCGACTTCACTTGTTCGGTCCCTGGGTATGGTCAAATAAATCACTGCTACTCCATGCAACCCAGCTTAAATAAACCCTCCACAAACAAATCCCTGCATTGAGGACAGGGTAAATGTATGTGTTAAATTCCACTCTGTATGTTGAGGTGTGTGTTGTATGGGTGTAGTAGCACTGCCGTCTCCACTGGTCACTGCAGGCTGTGTATACTACTGCTACATAGGCACACTAAAACATGCCAACAGACCTGCATATGAATACCACTACTCAGTGCTTAATACAGACTGGGCAGGTGGGAGGGAGGTGTACAGGAGGAGGGCCCTGATGTAACCCACTGGGTAGCTGCTGGAGGTAGGTAGTGGGTGGGGGTGCTGGAGGAGTGGGTGGGTATGGCTGGGGGTGGGGGGGGGGGGTGATCCGCCTGAACGGGCCCTATACTATAGGATCACCTGGCTGGGAACACCCATGGAGGTCTCTCCTTCACTGGTGACCTTCATACGTCACAACTCCTCCAGCACTGTTCAATGCCTTTAGTGTGCTCACCAGCCTTACAGTGCTGAATCAACCACAAAGTCTATATCTGGGCGATATATTGACTCTGCACTCAGTGTACATATAATATTCTGATGACCTTGGTAGTTATTTCTATAGTGCCTTTGTTTGTAGTTGATCCCCTCAAGGCTGATAAATTAACCTGAATCAATAATTCCCACGTAATTGCTGCACTAGGATGACAATCCGCCCATTAAATCTTTTTGGGTTTAAGACTCAATATTGACTATTATAGCATTTTCTGCGGATCTAACTGGTTATATTGATTGAATAAACAGCCAGTTGGCGCCAGAGAAGATGATATTTTATGATTTATTCATACTAGCTCATTCAGAAACAAAAACTAACTAGGTCACACACAAATCCGCTAGTGAGCACATCACTCATCCTCCGTCGTCTGAATTCCCCATAAAAAGGCTGGCTTCACAACAGGAAGTTATCAACCACTCTGAGGACACCTCCTGTTCTTTTACTACTACACTGCTATTACCGGTGTCATTATACTTATTTATTGCCATGCCAGCTCTTATCACAGGGTCCATTCACCAGACTTGCCTCTTCAGTTTTATACAGCACTAACACTACTAACAACGTTAAACACCCCTAGTTACCATAGGAGGATTCATACTAATGTACATACTTGCTGTGTAAGGGCGGGATCGGCCTGTGCCATATTGTTTATCTGTAACTGTGTCTATCGGTAATGCGTGGCTGCCCGCAAACTTCTGGTAGTCTACGCTCTCATACATATTTACCATGTAACCTGCTGTGGGGGTGCCAATGGTACGACACTACAACTCCCTATCATACTGTCTTAATGTATACATAAATGCCCAGTCAGCATTCTGTTAGAAGTGTTAGTGTAATAAATGTATACCTTTCTTCATATTTGGATACTTTGGGACTACTTAGTTCATTCTTAGTAATATATTTGCTCTGACTGTATTCCTGGTTTATGAGAGTAATTTACATATCCGGGAATATTTATATTTATAAATTTTATCTGAGCCACATAAAGGTATATTACTTGTTTCATTGCACGAAATGAGACCCAGGTGCATCTTTATGTATAGAATATTTCACGATCTTTTCTCAATGAAACTGTTTGAGACTGATATGACTTATCAGTCAAATTTGCTGAATATGATCCATAAGTTAGGAAACCAAGGCTTTTGGCACAATAAGTGTCAGTCGGACTATATATAATCCAAGTGGCTGACCCTAGTGTCCTGCAGGAGAGGCTAACTGAGGGGATGTCCAGACGTCACTCTGATTATTCACTGCACTATTAATAGACTAGGGAATCCCTATTAATAGTCTTGTAACGGTCAGCACTAATTGTCAACGTTCTCTTCACCATGATAAACAACCACTCATTACATCAAAACCGAGATCTTAAAAAAACCTTCACATCTGCTCATTAAATAGTTTAAACATGAATATTTTCACGTGTGTAAATTTTTGTGAATTTGCTTAAAAGTAATTTTCCCATATATCATGTATTCAAATTCGTGAATTTTGGAATATGGTAAAAGTATGACTATACTGGATAAATAATCACTTTGTACATATTTTTGCGGATCCGCCGAAATATAGACAGCACAAAATAAAGTACAAATGTATGTTTACAGTATCTGGACCACAGAAAAATCATCTAGTGAGAATTACTCATTACCGTATTCGACGTAATAAGCGCCCTGGGCGCTTATAAAATTATTTTTATGGCGTTTTAGTACTTAAGAGTTTAACTGTCTCCAAAATCGTGAAATTTAAGCCTTCGTGCTAGTCTAAAAATGCCCCAAAAAGGGGGGGGGCGCTTATTAGGGGGAGGGCGCTTATTACGTCGAATACGGTATTAGTTTTCTGAACTCACCAGAAAACAGAGCTTCATAACAGCTAGGATGCAACATAGTAAAATTATTGCCATAATGACACATCCCAACTTTTGTTATACTTTTGCACTTCTATTTATATGATTTCTGTGTCATTATCTATTGTGGCTAATCACTGTTTATACCTGCTCTTTAATCAGGTCCATTCCTCAGACAGTTCCCCCAAGTTTTTTATACAGCATCAAAACATGACCATCTCTAGTTACTGTACGAGGAAGATCCATACTAATGTACATATTTGCTGTGCAGGGAGGGATCTGCCTGTGCCATATTGTTTATCTGTAATTGTGCCTATCAATAATGTGTGGCTGCCTGCAGACGTCTGAATATACCCAGCGGTAGTCTACGCTCTCATACATATTTACCATGTAACCTGCTGTGGGGGTGCCAATGGTATAACACAACAACTCCCTATCACACTGTCTCCATGTATACAATAATGTCCAGTCAGCATTCTGTTACAAGTCTTTATGTAATATACCGGTCCCAATCTTTATTCAGTGAACAGAGACATACACTTGGAGGCTTGTCCATGTTTGTTCTTTTATTCAGTCTTCGTTCTTAAAAATGTGTAGATATATTGAACATATATACATCTATGTATTTGTGAATATATTGCTCATATTTTATAACATGAAGTGAGAATAGTGTAAGACTACCCATGTATTGCATGGTTCTTGTGCAATAAAACTACAGGTGGGTTACGAGTCAAATTTGCTGAATACAATCCATAACTAAGGAAGCCTAAGCATTTTGGCACAATTCGTGTCGGTCCATATTTCAAGTTGCTGACCATTGTTTACTGCAGGAGAGGCTAACTGGGGGACATCCAGACGTCATCCTGATTGTTCAACGCGTTATTAATAGACCGGGGAATCCCTATTAATACTCTTGTAACGGTCAGCATTAATTGCCAGCGTTCTCCTCACCATGTCGAGCGGATTAATATGAATGAAAAACTCGAAGCAAAAAAAGCGTTGCTGTGATTTCAGCTGTGTGCTATTCTGACGACGCAGTGTGGTTACCATTTTAGTGGCTGGGCGGGGTGGGGGCTGCCTAATAATGGCCGCCGTGACATTCAGATGGAGTGCACCACAATAACACACGCCTACACGTTACATGGCCACCAAGGTTTCCCCTCTACAGCTGGCCCAGGCTGCTGCTTGTCCCAGGTGTCTCCTTTGGAGATGGGCAAGTCTACTGAGTATCTGGGTACAAATTTGGGTGACATTAGGCTAAGCAGCTTTCATCAGAATGCCGCTGGTGTAGGTGACATCGGGCAACCTGGTATCTGTTAGTTTTCAGTATACATAGAAGTGACATGGTGGGGCATCTTTTGTCAGCATGGGGATGGTGTAGGTGAGGTTGGGCAGCAAATTATGTCAGCATGGGGATGGTGGGAGGTTCTTTGGAAGATGACATTGGGCAGCCTGTTTTGTTTTTTTTGTTTTTTTTATTCAATCGAATCATTAGTACAAATGCTCTTCCAATTGAATGTTTTCGACCAGCTCACTAAGTTTCCTATTCTATCTAAATTTTGCTTGGTTTTCTGTTAGCATCACGATTGTGTAGGTGACATCGAGCAGCTCATTTTTCTGTCAGGATGGGGATGGTGTAGGTGACATTGGGCAGCCTGTTTTCTGTTAGCATCACGATTGTGTAGGTGACATCGGGCAGCTCATTTTTCTGTCAGCATGGGGATGGTGTAGGTGACATTGGGCAGCCTGTTTTCTGTTAGCATGGGGATGGTGTAGGTGACATTGGGCAGCCTGTTTTCTGTTAGCATGGGGATGGTGTAGGTGACATTGGGCAGCCTGATTTCTGTCAGCATGGGGATGGTGTAGGTGACATTGGGCAGCCTGTTTTCTGTCAGCATGGGGATGGTGTAGGTGACATTGGGCAGCCTGTTTTCTGTCAGCATGGGGATGGTGTAGGTGACATTGGGCAGCCTGTTTTCTGTTAGCATCACGATTGTGTAGGTAACATCGGGCAGCTCATTTTTCTGTCAGCATGGGGATGGTGTAGGTGACATTGGGCAGCCTGTTTTCTGTCAGCATGGGGATGGTGTAGGTGACATTGGGCAGCCTGTTTTCTGTCAGGATGGGGATGATGTAGGTGACATAAGGCAGCCTGTTTTCTGTTAGCATCACGATTGTGTAGGTGACATCGGGCAGCTCCTTTTTCTGTCAGGATGGGGATGGTGTAGGTGACATTTGGCAGCATGTTTTCTGTCAGGATGGGGATGGTGTAGGTGACATTGGGCATCATGTCTTCTGTCAGCATGGGGATGGTGTAGGTGACATCGGGCAGCTCATTTTTCTGTCAGGATGGGGATGGTGTAGGTGACATTTGGCAGCATGTTTTCTGTCAGGATGGGAATGGTGTAGGTGACATTGCATGGGTGGCATACTTTCTGTCAACATCAGGATGGGTACACATGGTATTGGGCATTATGTGTTCTGTCAACATAGGGATGGTGTAGGTGGCATTGGGCAGCTTATTTTTCTGTGACCATGGGGATGGTGTAGATGGCATTTGGACAGCAAATTCTGTCAGCATGGGGATAGTGTAGGTATATTTTCTGGAACACTTACAACATCAGGGGGTGGCGTGATGAGAATGGAGGTGGTGAAGGTGAGAGTGGGAGTGGAGGGAGGAGTTGAGCAGCATCAGGTCGGGTCTTGATGCCCTACAGGCCACCCTGGAGGACGCCTGACCTTTGTCTGAGGCCTGCACCAGGTGGCACCTCTTCCTCCTGTGCCTTAGACTATTGTAGGTGTGCGTGGCGATGGGACGGGAGGTGGAAAAGGCTGGATTCGAGGAGGCAACCTTGTGCTCGCGGATGGCCATTAATTGAAGCCACCCCATTTCCCTCCACTTCCATGAGTGATCATGTCTTATGGATGAGGCAGTGAATCGGTGCCCTCCAGGACCGACAGCCTAAGTGCCGCTTAGCCAGTATCGGGAGGGCAGAGGTGGTAGTCCCACTCAGCATACCACCACATGGACAGGTGGGGCCCACTCAGAGAATGCTTTACAGCCTCTAGCTAAAATGTTGATGCTCAGATTACATTTTCTCCATATTATTTGAAATGCAGGGAATATAAAAAGGGGCTGGCACAGAAGGCAATGACAGTCAAGCTTTCTCAATTTCATTTCAAACTAAAAATGTTTACCATTAACTCTGATTTATGACTTTGAAATTGCTCAGATGTCTGTAGTTCTAAATGCAAAACTCTTCTCAGGTCTAGGCCTTCAGATATATACAATTCAGGATAAACAGCCTCGTGCTATAACAATTCATACAGCCTATGCAGTCGAGTTTGATTGACTACCTGAGCACTATGTAGAGGGAGGCAGTTACTCGGCAACCAGTGAGTGGCTGTGGCGGCCAGGCGACCATCCGTCATGTTTGGTCGGCTATAGGCATCTAGCCGGTTGCAATATCAACCAATGAAAAAATTCCCTGGCCTTCACTGCGGAATTCTTAGGGGGCATTATGTAACAGCCTGAACCCATTGTGATTGCTGTATCATTGCTTATCTCGCCGGTTACCAGATCAAGCAATGGTGCCCCCTACTAAGGAACCTGCAACCTCGGTATAGGATCAATATGCCGTGAGCCTGTATATCACTAGTTATCAGAGCCTGCCTCCTTCACCTCTACCCACAGTCACCCTACTCCAGGATGATTTACTAAAGGCAGGCTTCAGGCTAGTTTTACTTATAGGCCACAAAGGGCACTCTTTATAGACTTAGACATGGTCTGCGACTCGTGTCTAAATGCTTCTGATGCTCTAGTTCTTCTGTACTATGGATATTAGTGTATTTCGTTTTTGACGAGAGAACATTCCAAATGTCCTATGCAATATATGTAAAAGAACTGAATATAGTGTCCAAGTTATCATGTAAGGTAGCAGAGTGACAAAGGTATTTAAATGTTCTACCAAATAGAATTTTTGTATTAATAACATGTCGTTGTGCAACAACTAGTATACAAAAAACTGTTGGCAGGTGCCAGATAAGACGGCTGTGGTTACAGAAGAGGAGAAACCACACCTGTTGTAGAATACTGGGAATGAAAGGTAGAATACATCACAGCTCAATACATGCACCTGACTTCACCTTCAAAGGTTACAACATATAGTGTAACCTCTACACTCTGACTTTCTTAGAATATATAATCCTTACAATATAACTTGAAATATTTCACTCTCTACCAACTCTTTTTTAACATTCTTACATCGCTGCCTTCCCCTAAACTACAATGCAGAAAGTACCCTTAGAATAGCAAGGCTCCAGGACATACATTTCATATTTAATTTGAGGAAGGGCACAGGCAAGAATGGAAAGGTCGGAGGACCAGGCGACAACAACGACCCTGTGCTTGCTTCTGGAGACGACTGAATACTGTATAGGAAGAAACCGGCACCTGACATAATGGGATGGTGCAAGTATTACACCAGACCCTATGTTGGAAAAATGCTATGGAATATTCTCTAAACACATGGCTGCAGTTTCTACCGTTACTCTTCTCCTTACAATGGTAATACTGATATACCGTAAAACCTCATGTATAAGCCACGGCTAGTACACGGGTCAGATCGGCGGTGTGGATTATAGCATCGGCCCATGGTCAGGGTGCGGCTTATACGCGAGTATTTGCTACTATGGTACGGTACTAAGTCATCATAATCAGATCTCTGATGCAGCTTATGAGATCGCCCCAAATTCGGGGTGCGGCTTGTACACGGGGTTGTACAGTACTGTTACATTTCTACTTTAGTCAGGAAAGAAGGAAAATTCCTTCACAACCCGAGCATGGTGCTACATGTATATATGCCTGGGGCCGCTGGTTCCATCGCCAAATACTGTTTTTAAAAGTCACTTAGAACGAATAAATGAATAAAAATAACATAAAAAGTCACTTAGAAAGTCTCTAAATTTACAACAGAAGGTGCTTCAAAAAAGCACTACTGCATTGTATTCAAGTTACTTGTTGACACTTTGTTGGTCATAACACTGAATATTTCATGGAACTAGGTTTTCTTTGTGTCTGTAGATGTGCAGTAAACTGTATAGTGGTACATAAATACATGTGTATAACGGAGGTATGACCCTGTCTCCGACCAAGCCGTGGGAGACTAAGACGTGACAACCTCTTTTGGCACTGCTAAACCAGGTACAAATCATTTTGTATAATGTGTTCTTGTTTTCTTCCATATAGAAACCATTTGTCTGGTATGACTCAGGAATGGGTGTCGACGTCTTTAGACAAAGAAGGGACATCATCTAAAAGCCCCATTAGCAAGAGATTATATCATAATTTCCATTTGTAAACACAACATTCGTAGACACAGTCTAATTATATCCAGCTTGTATAATGTATTTATATGCATGACTTAATTACTATTTTCACGCCTAGAAACAAAAAGGAAAATTGTGCAGCTTATAATGAAGCTTCAAATGTAACATTACACATCATATTTTGATCTGGAATCTAAATGCCTACCTTTTCATGATGTAGCCTTGTGTGCACTTCCCTTTATGATATCAGGTGTCAGTAATTAGTAACCCTGATATAGGTATAGTGTAACACAGGGGGGCTCTACCCCTGACCAGTATATAGTATAGTCTATACTGCTAGCAGGCAGTTGCAGCCCTGTCTACTGCTTAACCCCTGGCCTGCTGCTGTGACCCTGATATGTCCTCTGACACGGGTCCGGCAGGGAGGTGGTCATTGTTCACCCTGCTGGCTCATCTATCAGTCCACTATGGATCCCTATAGATTGGTCTGGGCCTGTTGCTGACGAGGGAGGCAGGGGAGGAGGAAGGTGGCAGGGGAGGGAGGTGGCAGGGGAGGGTGGTAGGGGGTGAGAGGTGCTGCCAGCCAAAGGGGAGACTGCTTCTGAAATTTTGCCAAGCCTCTTTCTTCTATGCCCAATAAACAGAGGACATTCGTTTAATGGCGGTATTTTCCTATAATAACAGTATTATATAATATAATAAATGCTATTAGTGGGCTATATTTCCTGATATGGATGTATATAAGTATATCCATTATCCCTCAAATAACTATATTTCATCAGTGATGGCTGGCCCACCTAAGTAGTATCTCCTTAGAGATGAGTCACAATATGTTTGAGGTATGGGGATCGATCAGTCTTTATGTGACACTGAGTGTACTGGCCCCATACACTATCCTAAAGTCTTGCCTGCTTTCCGCAGCTCGCTTATAACCTTGAGTCAGTTCAAGCAAGTTCTACAAGTATAACTTGCACCTGGGGTCTGATTATGGCTGCTTATTAAGTAATGTAGTATACTTCTAAAAATCCTTGTACAACCCCGACCTCAAGTTTGTATAACCCGCATCCCAAACCTACATTAAGGATTTGTTTCGCGTACTACTCGCGGGGGTTATATGCGAGACTTTACGGTCGAGACAAGACGGATGGAGGAGGAGCCTGTTCCTGTTCCTATAGCAGCAGCTACCTACAGACAGACAGACACTATAGATATTCAGGGTGTGGCCTCTTCTACGCCTCATCAGCTCCCAATAGTAGACAACTATAGGGATGTGTGTGTGGTGGTGGTGGTAGTGGGGGGGGGGGGGGGGTAGTCTACCAGCTGTGTGTTGTAGTATGTATCTCACTACACATCTGGACAACCAGTTATAATAGCTCTACATTCTATGAAGAGAAACGAAGCTACTTCCCTGTCTGATCTGAAAAAAAAATCCCTAATTTAAAACCAAGGGGTAGAGTGAGTGTGGATCACGACACCATTATTTGAATAAGGTGTCGTGACAAAGTTGAATTTTGATGGAAAGGAAAAAGACTTAATTACTTCACCAATGACACGCTGACTAAAACATGTATGTCTAAACTCTGAGGCAAATTTAACATCCGCAATATCAACATCCCATTTTAAATGCGGAGAGGACTTTTGATTAAGCAAGAGAAATATCGTCTACCGGTATAATGTAATGGTCCTCCCACGCCATAGCTTTTATAAATTATAAGATAGCTGGTCCTACGTAGAGCGTAGATATTCAGTATTGATACCGTGCATTATTTCATCTCTACGCTGTCCAGTCTTTATTTGTAATTCTTTCCATGGAAGTTAGTAACAGACATAAAGTGTAATATACATTGTAACATCCTAGACAAAGGCCCACGACAGTGGAGTCTGCATACATAGAATACGGATACATTATATTCCATGGCTGTGGAATACGGCAATTCACGTATTTATCTTAGCCTAGTAATTCTCGTATTCACCATGTTACAAGGATCTTGTTTTACACAGTGATGCAGTAAATTGATATAAAGATAATTTATTCTTGTACATTTAGAGGTGAAAATATCAGTTCTAGGGGTGAAACAAATACCAAGTCGAATTACATGATGTTCACCATTATATTTAGTTTCAATAACAACTGCATACATTATTATGCAATGCACTAGTGACCACACACGAGATCAACAGCCGTCACACAGAGCATGGGATCTTGCATTATTTTCCAGTACATCTGTGGTCAATATGGCAAAAAAACGCGGGAAAATAATCCTAGTTGGGAATATGATGTAAAGCTCCATGTGGAATTAATGAGGCAGGCTGTCAGTTGGCATGGTACATAGGGATATAATAGATATGTGTGTGGGTGTATATGAAGGAGAGAGTGGGAACTGCAGACCAAATACCCTACACCAATAACAATGGATGCCATCTCTGTGCCATCCCTCAAGGACACATTAACACACTGACAATATATGAGAATCACTCTTACATAAGCTAAGACTATGGTGAGTCCATGTGTAAATGGGGGATTTATGTAGGCACAGATAGTTTACACAACCTTAGGTAATACAACCCTGGGTCAGGTACGTTAGTAAGACAGGGATCAACGCTAAGACAGGGGTTATACTCAGTTACCTACACACAACCACATTTGCTTTGAAGCAAACGCTCATGCTACTCGCTTTATAGCAGCTTTCCATAGGGCTTGCTCAGGTTATGTTTTATCCTAACTTATAAATAATAAACGAATCATCCCATGTGCTGTACAAAATCAAGTTCAAGTTTCTTGTCCTTTTGTGTAGCTGTATAAAAATGCATAGGGAATACATATAATTATCTGCCTCCTAGTAGTATACCTCACATGACAGAAACAGTGGTCCAACAATAGAGCTCATTGGAGACCTAAGAAGGATCTTATTACTTCTCATATAGTCCCCTCAAAGCACATTCATATGAGCTCAATGGAACTTCATTCTGCACTTCAATGTGAACCAATTTATTTCAGCTGTATTTGTATAGAGCATACAGAGTTGGTCATGGTAAACATGTATATGTAATAATGTACATAGAAGACTTTTGTTAAATTCTACATCTCAACATGTAATTGAAATTGCAGTGTATCCTACATTGTGTTTATTCTAACTGTACACATTGGATGTAGGAGTACACGGTAGGATGTACACTGTGTGTTGTACCTGGCACAGGTAGCGGGGCGTGCCCTTGGCACAGCACTACTACAAGACCTACCTAACCCTGTGTACCTCCAGGCACCCCTATACTATTAAACTAGTATATTACACACTGGGGCAAGGCAGTGTTAATATGAACCACTAACAAGTTAGCCCCATTATATTACACACCTGGTGAAAGCAGTATCACTATACCACTAGCAGGTTACCCTCATCATTATATTACACACTGGGACATGGCAGAATTAATATATACCACTATTAAACAGGTTACCCCCATTATCACATTACACACTGGGGAAAGGCAGAATTAATATACCACTTAGCATAAACTAATGTTACATACTGGGACAAAGCAAAATCAAATTCAATACACGACTATATAAGACACCATTCTTTAATATCACAATCAACACTAGATTATCACACCCAATGTGTGCCCATGATATCTAGTGGAACCACATGGAGGTTCTATACTGCTCCTGTCATGTTTGATCATAAATGAAGTGGTACTTATCTTGATATTATGTCTCTTATCATCTCTTATATGTGTACCTATCACAGATACTCTATATCAGACTCTGTAATACTCTATACTAGGGAAGTATCTACTTTATAGGAATATCAATTCCACATTTTGCTTATCCCTTCTATTTATTTATACTTTGCATGGCTATACACTTATTATTTTTGGTAACACTTGGGAGTCAGAGTAGATTAGTTTTTGTGAGTTGATATCATGGTACTGGCCATCGGGTTGCCATGACAACGACTGGTCAAACAGTAGGCACCCTGCCAACACTACTGGGTCCACAGCCAGAGGGCTGTCTATAGATAGCTATGAGTCAAATGGAACCAATGCTTGGGTAAATAGATGCAGTAACATCAGAAATAGATCTAGAAAACACACAGTTGTCGCAGACTTCGCACCCTTCAGACCCCCCCCCCCCCCCCCCCCCCCCCGGGGGAGGAGCCAAGAGGGTGCACTGGGGGGCTCAAATTCTTTTCACCCCCCATCTTCTAGTCAAATCTTTTTTAAACTGAACTAACTTGTCTGTCTTGTAGTGAATATGTTAAACAAGAGCTGTTATGCAATCATTAGATGTGAGATACGCAACATTTGGACATATGCTGACTTTTTTCAAGATGTGCCACACAACAAAAATCTGCATTTATCCATTCATCATTCGTCAATTACTGTAATAGTCAAAATATAACTAGTCCACGTCATGTTATTTCTCCTGTTATTTAATATATCATGAATTCATTATCAGTTGGGACTTGTGAAAGGGAATGAGAACTTTATATTAGATGGCGTAAAGTAAGGGGGGATTACTTATCACATATCGTCACCTCAGTGGAGAAAGGTTGTAAGTGGAATTTTTCCAATTTTAGAAACATAGGTGTATTTGGAATGCTGTCATACATGACATATTGGAGGCATGGCATTTCAACTTCATTTACAAAGTGGTTTCATACCCCTAGGTCATATCTAGAAAAATGATATATTACAATAATCATATTAAGTGGTATCCATGGTCACATGATCAAGACAAAGCAGTTACAACCTTTCTCCACTGAGTTGAAAACATTTTCAGTTACGACCTTTCTCCAGCTATATCCCCCTCCAATCAATAGGTCTATGCTGCTTATCGACTCTTAACATGGTAATTCCACCTGATTCATGAAGAGAAAATGTCAGCCTTTACTCTGAAATGATAGGCTATATCATTTTTTTACTGAATGGGTGGCAGGGTGGGGCACAGTGAGACAGTAATAGTGTACATTCAGATCAGATGGTAACTATTAGAATGTGTCACCCTATCAGGCCTGTGGCATTATCAAATCTTTGTTTCTGACATTTTCAGTTGACTAAACACATGTTTTATTTAAACTTGGCTTCAGGCATTTTTCAGTTGATTAAAGGAGATATATGATATTTTACAAAAGTAGTTTTGGTTCATTGAGTCCGACCCAGTTTTTCACTGCAATTATTTCCCTGCATGAAAAAGTTAGAAATCTGATCATAATTCATATGTCTATGCGTATGACCATGTCCGATTCAAGAGATCTGTGCTGCTTATTTTTAGTCTCAGTAAAGATTCCAAGGAAAAAGTCCTAGACACCCTCTACACAAACCTGTCCCCAGGCCCAGTCTCCTGTAGGCCTACAAAGAATATTAACCCTTAATCTAACATGTATTTCTACCTGATTCATGACGACAAACTGTCACGCTTTACTCTGAATGGTAGTAGGCCTACATGTCATAGCATATAGCTGTACTAGTCTAGAAGCCTGTCATGCCTACTATGTAGGCTACTAGTTTATAGTAGTAGATCTAGGCCTAGGTATATCATTGGGCTCAGGCTATGCATTGCCACTATTGTATTGCAGTCTGCAGTGCATGTATGTAGATCTACTGCAGTCTAGACCTACCGGTACTACAAAATGGACTATATAAATAAAGAAAACTAAATATGGTCCAATATGGGTCTACACTAGGGCGGCAGGAGCTTTTTGGGGCTTTGTGTCATGGGACATGGGCATTTATCAAAATCGACAGGGGAGATGGACATTTGGGTAGGCACTTTAATAACGCTGCAGTGGGGGGCCAGATTAGCTGCCAGAGGTGTGATAAGATTTTGGTGGGGAGTGTCAGGACTCCCGATTTCCGCAATGGCGGAAATCGGCCGATTTGATGATAAGTAGGATGTTTCCATTATATATTTGGGGCTAGTCCTAAAGCTGAGATCTGTGGCTACATGCCAGCGAAATCTGGGATTAAAAAGACCAATTATTGACCGAGTTAGAGAAATGTCAAATCAAAGGTAAACTTGATGGTTGTTAAATCCTACTAAGGATTGCCCAGACATAAAAAATAACCATCTAGACATCTTTATTGGATAGTAAATAGCCTATATCCCAGGTTTCATGCATGTCTGATTGAGGATAGTACCACTTTTGACCGGGATACAATGCCTCACATTTTTATGGAGACACAAGGTGTCAACTGGAGGGGACCCCAGCAGGCATGGGGAGGGGGGGAGGGGGGGGGTAAGAGATAAGCTTGCACATGTCTATATATCTAGGCCCATGCCTGTATATATGTATATGAATGTGTGTGTGTGTGTGTGTATATATAAGGTTGTATATATATTGTATATATATACATATAATATATATATATATATATATATATATATATATATATATATATATATATATATATATATTTATTTATTTGCTTTATAGTATAAGGAACATTTGTCCTTGTAATTATTATTTTTTTGTTCCCTTCTTAATGTGTCATATATATCACATATCATTTGTTTTATATCGGCCTTTAATGGGTGCAACTTATAATGCCCCAAAAGGGCCTATTTCGGATCAAAGTCCCCAAAGGCCCAAATGTTCCTAAACGGACAGGTTTACTCTATAATAATTTTCATGATTTGATCTAAAAGAATTAAGGCTTAACATTTTGATCCATGGGGAGTGATTAAGCATTCTGTAGCGAACTGTATGGCCCTATAGCAAGATCAAAGGTCACTAAAGGGCCTTTCAATGAGTAGGTAAAAAAACTGATATGTTTACAATCTTATTATTATGATAGAATTAATATGACATGACTAAAACCTGTTGTTTGATATTGAACTGTATGACTACAGCAAGTTCAAAGGCCCGAAAAGGGCATTTTAATACCAAAGGTCCGAAAAGGGCCTTTTAGTTTAGGCCAACTGACAGGTTTACCCTGTAACAATTTTCATGATTTGATCTAAAAGAATCAAGGCTTAGCATCATGATCCATGGGAATGATTAAGCATTCTGTAGTGAATTGTATGGCCCTATAGCAAGATCAAAGGTCATTAAAGGGCCTTTCAATAAGTAGGTCAAATACATCAACAGACATGTTTACATATAATCAAGATAGCATTCATAAGACATGACTAAAATCCACTGTTCTGTATTGAAGTTTATGACTGGTAAGTACAAATGCCCCAAAAGGGCATTTTAGGTTCAAAGGCCCCAAAAAGGGCTTTTCAGTTTAGTAAGTAGTTCAAAGAACTCACAAGTTTACTCTGTAACAATTCATATGATTTGATCATAATGAATTACAAGCTTAGTATAATGATCCATGGGGAGTGATTAATCATTCTGTATTTAACTATATGACCCTATGGCAAGATCCTAAAGGCCCTTTTTGAGAAGTGAGTGAAATAAGAAGGTCAGCAATCATAATCACACAGTAATGATGTTTCAATTTATATGAGTGATGATGCTTTGGTTTGTAATAACTGTCCTGTATTGAACTTTATATATACCTTTACAGGGGTAAAATGCCCCAGAAGGTCATTTGAAGGTCATTTGAAGGTCACACCAAGAGATCTATTACTTTAGCGTATTGAGCTGTTCACTATGGATATGCCCTGAAATTTTCAAGGTGATGCATTGAAAAATAAAGATTCTATTGATGAAATAGTATGTCCTTTAATTTGATCTGCTAAATTCACATCACAGAAATTGAATCACTCTTCTACCATTTCTATATTGGGAATAGACTCATTATTTCGAGCACTAATTGCCTTGTAAATACAGTTCTAGACTAGGTAGAAACATAATTCCAAAAGTTTTGAAAAGATCTCAGTGAGCTTTATCAAATGTGATAAAGAAAGTCGCAATTTATTTAAAATCTAAATTTTATTAAAGTGCCTAATTTGGGCTGTAGTGACATTTGGCATGGGCATTTCGTTAAAATCGACAGGGGACATGTCATTCATGGGGACCCCAACTTGAACTTGGTCTTGGAATAATGAAAGCAAAGCCAAGGGACAACTACAAAGTACAATATACTTGGTCTTGGTCTTGGACATGCAATCAGTATGTGGATTTTAACTATTCATCCGTGTGTATTTGTAGGCGACGGTGCAACTTAAATGTCAGCAATAACCTCATGACGAGACGAAGCCTGAATTGCAACCATTTGTGTGCTGACTTGGTCTTTTGATGTTCCTCCTCGGAGACAGTGGCCATCTGACAGCTCTTACCGGGGCCTCTCTGTTGACGTTCAGGCGTTTGGAATCTCAATGATTATGAATGTCAGAAGCAAGAAATGTCCACTTACCCTGGGAAGAGCCAATCCATTGTATCTCGGAAATACTCAGGTAGCTTGTCCAGGGTGGCGGTTTGATAAATCGTACAGGAAAGACAGAAAGACAGAAAGAAAACAACCCCGATGTGCCAGTATGAATTGTCAATATGGCGACCATGCAAACCGCGCATGGGCAATGGCGACGGAAGCAGTTAAGTAGGACCAGAATGCATCGTACCAAAACAAAGTTGTAAACACAACCAACACGTGCTTTCTGTCATTGAACCGCCTACAATTAATAGCTCAAGCATACGAGGGTACATTTAGACCACTAACGTGCACGTATGTGTTGCTGAACGTACTGGTGATTCTTGATTAAAAGTATACTGTAAGGCCGTCAAACCAGTCCATGGTCCAAAGGAACAGGAGTTTTGCAGGTGCCCGAATTTTGAGACTTGTCAGTCTTGTGCAGCCACATTTAACATTGTCATTGTGACATTCAACTATTGGTCATTAAAATTGTACCATATTTAATTTGATTGAAATACTCAAAAACTCTCCCCATAAGTATGGATTAATATCAATATCCGCCAATGTAGGCCTACCCGGTATATGTTGTATGCCGTATTCCTTCACAATTGAATGTTTGTTTTCCGTGTCATGATGTGTTATCAGGTCAATTATTATCTGATGCTAACTAATGTTTTTTTTTGCTGTTGGCAAACCTTCCATATGATCACGCACAGATCAGCTCTATTTAATACTTGCAACTATAGTAGAAGACTACACTGATGATAAACAATCTTCACCCATTGGCATACATTGTTCATTACTTTTGAGAAAAATGGTGGGCGGTTGCCCTCTTTAATTGTTGCCTCTGGCCCTGCCATTAACTTTAACTAGTGGGGTCAGGTAAGAGTTGTGCATTCCAAATATTTTATGTTTATACTATAATTGTGGGTACTCCCTGCTCATGACATGTTCTGAATATCATTGGAAAAGTGTGAACACGTGAATACGAGATTTCTTCTATTTCCTTTATTGAGTACCCACTGGGTATGGACAATAACCGATCTGTAATAGATTCTGAGACGAACCAGGAAATATTCTCACATTGAGTAGCCCCCAGTTACGGGAAAACTTTGGCGTCTGTGCATTTAGAATAATGGCGACTATTCGGTTCATAATATACTTCCTAATTTCTTATATTCTATTTAATCATGACTATGGCTATTTTACAGGCATTTTATATAGGCACATTCTATAGACAATTTTAAAACGTGGACAATCTCACGTCCCTATGTGGGTCTTAAACCTAAACAGTTAATGATGTGCAGAAGCTACTACATGTTATAACCTGTTATCCAATTTGAAACTATGTGCACATATGGCTAGTAATTCCACCAGTCAGTCAAAATCAAATATCTCTAACTATCGCTTTAAACATAGGATTACTGGTAACTATTATACACTCCTTAACTACACAATGCAGAATCACGCACTATAAACGGATTCAAAACTGGCATTATCTTATACAAATAGGACTGGTCGTTCATTTTATTTCACAGCATAATTTTATCAGGTTTGTTAGGCAGAGCAGAACCTGAACTTGATTTCTCCGATGCTACTCTCTGGTCGAGAAAACATAACCCTTTTGCAGGAAATTAGCTTAATTTTAATAGTACAGAAATTCATTCGAAAAACGGAATAAATTCCTGCAAATTTTGTAAAATTACTAAAAATAGCAATTTGTGGCAGAATATATTGTCAATCATGAATGGAACATATATGAAGGTCGACACATCGTTCTACAAATTTGCATTCCTCGCATACTGCAGTGAGTAATTATCGCCCAGCGCTACTATTGATATTTTAAGATAATCACACAGTCAGTGTTCACAAGTTGTCCATATTGTCTCGGCTTCAGTCACAGAATGTTAAGACGTCCCTGAATTCTCTGGTCGCGCAGTCTGAAGAATTTCCAACATGTCCATGCACCTGATGTATTTATGCCAATGTCGGTTGTCTAATTTTCTTTCTGTGTAGGATAGAAAGTGGAATAAAAGGTGAACAAAATATAGTCAATAATTTCAGGCATGGGGTGATATCGAAACCGTTTACCAGGAAATTTGTCTCATGAGTTTATGTATTCAAATATACACATCGATTCACTGCACTATAAAATGCACTGCTTTCTGCGGAAAATGGGAGGCTGCATACGATGTGCGACCCCCCCCCCCCCCAGCCGTTATCACCCTACAATAGGCAAATACTAGGGACCTTCCGCAAACCTGGCGTAGCCCGCTAAAGTGGTTGCAGATGAATCAAAAGCCACCTGGTGACCTGGCCTATTTCCCAGGCCACCTGGTACAATAATCTAAGCACCCTGGGTCTGACGACTTTTCGTCAAATTTTGGCTAAAGCATAATGGTCTAGAAAAGCGACTTTTAAACCTTTTAGGCCCTTAATTTTGGCGACAGTCCGACCATGAGGGTCCGACCAATTGTTGGCACCTCGCAATCGACCAGCCAAGGCTACAGCTAAATGCCAGATAGTGCCAATGCTAATCTGCAGGTGGCAGCAGTGTACGGACTGAGGCTGCGGCGTGAGTAGTGCAGGGGGAGGGGGACCTGTACCGGGTGCCCTGCACCCTGAGCAGTGCCGGGTTACAGTGGGGGGGGGGGGGGGGGGGGACTTTTAGAAGTATATTAATATTATATTACTGACTTTTAGAAGTATATTAATTTAAACAGTCTGGACAGACACATTACTATTCAATTCTAGCATACTCTGCACCGACTAACACCGAATTACACCCATCTTCTAAAATCCATATTACAGTAAAATCTCGTTATAAGGAGCACCTTTTGGCAAGGCCAATTTGCTCGTTATAACCAACTTTCCTTGTAACCGATTTTGGTCATATATAGCTCTGTGGGGGGGGGGGGGGGGGGGTAGGTAGGCGGTAGGGGGGACTCAGAAATTAAAGGGAAGTCCTGGGTGCTCACCCACCTGTATAGGGCGGGGTGTAGGGGTAGGTAGGCGGCAGGGGGGGGGGGGGGGGCTCAGAAATCAAAGGGAAGTCCTGTGTGCTCACCCACCTGTATAGGGCGGGGTGTAGGGGTAGGTAGGTGGCAGGGGGGGGCTCAGAAATCAAAGGGAAGTCCTGTGTGCTCACCCACCTGTATAGAGCGGGGTGTAGGGGTAGGTAGGCGGCAGGGGGGGGGGGGGCTCAGAAATCAAAGGGAAGTCCTGTGTGCTTACCCACCTGTATAGGGCGGGGTGTAGGGGTAGGTAGGTGGCAGGGGGGGGGGCTCAGAAATCAAAGGGAAGTCCTGTGTGCTCACCCACCTGTATAGGATGGGATGAATTTTACTGAATCTTGAAAGAATCTGCTCCTTATAAACGATTTTTTGCTAGAAATGCTCGTTATAATGAGGTTTTATTACTATAGAAATGTATAGAAAAAATCCTGGCAAAGCAAATCTGCTCCTTATAACAGTCTGCTCCTTATAACCGTCCTCGTTATAACGAGATTTCACTGTATATGAAATACCTTTCCATCTCCGACAGCGGGATCCTCTGTTGATGGTGTTGTTGGTGTTGTTATTGCAGTTGTTGCTGCAGTTGTCGTCTCAGCTTGAGGTTGGCCCACTACCTGTGAAGTCTCCGGCTGAATGTCAAGCACAACGTGGTCGATGTCCTTTGCAGGTTCTGGTGACTTCACCCGTATCATACTCTTTGTGTTGGATTTCTTGGAATGTAGACTTCTGCTTAGCAGGCGTTCTCTCAACCCAGTTTTGGAAGGATTATCATCAAGTGTCTTTATCCTAGATGAGGATTTCTGAAAATAAAAACGTGTTTTGCAAGGACTGGTCTGAATCTATACCTTTTGGTCCCCCCACTTCAAGAGGGGTCCAAATCTTAAACTAGCAGTATATACCTTTTGGGCACCAGGGGGAACTACTGCGGATAAGGTGCCGCTGCCCCTCCCCCTTTGACTCAGGTTGCCATATAAGGGCATAGGCCTAGGTGGTGGGTTTGGTGGCCTGGGTTGGTGCTACAGTCGTCCTAACAATAAGGTTAATTGTACATAAGGGGGTAGGCACTATAGGTGAAAACACAGCGATTTGAAGTGGCCTGGGTTGGTGCTAAAGTCATCCTATGGTTATTATGGTCAAGGACTATTTGAGGGCAGCTTGGGTCTGACAAAGGGCACTAACGGCTTTTGGGAGAGGTATGACGTGTAGGCCAAAGGAGTGTCCATTTATTGATAACGGGGGGAGGGGGGTGGTGAAATCTTGTGCAGAGGCATGGCCATTTTTTGCCCCCCCCTCCCCGAAGGCAGGGAAAACTCCCACCCCTTTTTGAACTATAGTAATGCGCAGGCTTTTTTTTCCTAAAAGGCATAATTATTTACGCCTCCCCTCCCCCAAGAGGGGTAACAAATTTATTTGCCCCCTAAGGAGGGATAGAAATTGTTTACACCCCCCCCCCAAATCCAACCACCCCCTAAACTAATAAATTAACACTCCTTAAGTGGGAGAATGGTGAGGCCAGTCTGCATGGGTCTGAGTGGGTGGAAGGTGCATAACACAACCTATGGGCGCCTCCAGCCGCCGCCAAGGGCAGAGGTGCTGGGTTTGTTGGACTGGGTTGGTGAGAAAACAATGACCTGTGACGGCCTAGGCTGGGGTTAGTTAGACTCGTCCTAGCACTAGGGTTAGTAGACTTGACCAGTCTGTATGCACAGGCACCTTATGGGGATCAAACAATGCGCAGGGTAGTTTCAGTATATAGACCACATACTCTTGGGGATCCAGGGGCAGATCCAGGATTTTGGAAAAGGGGGAGGGGGGCTTGAAATGGGCAATGTACTGGGGGTATTGGATATTGTCTCATCAAAATGTACAGAAAAATAGGGGGCGCACGCCGGGTCCGATAGCCCCCCGCCTCCCCTAAATCCGCCCCTGGGATCAACAGTATTGCGTGGTTGCCCAAACAGCTCAGCCTCACTGTTTGGTTCTACCTGAATCTACCTGTCTACTATGCTTTGTGTGATCCCCATATGGACCCTCAGAAGCACCAATTACCCATGAATAGCACTGACTGGTAACTACTACTAGTATTGCACACAATGAGTGAGGCTGCTCTGGGGTTGAAAAGTACAGATCTTAGTAGGTGGGAGGTGCATAAGACAACCAGTGGGCGGGTCCTGTTGAGTACCAATCATAGCATAGGGCACAAGCTGGATGTACTCTGGCGGGGACAGACCCCCTTTAATGCCCTCCCCCCCCCTAAAAAAAATCCACCAACCGCCCTGTTGTTACAAAACGACCCCTTTGAGCTATAGTAATGCACAAGCCTTTTCTTAACAAGGGCCAGACCAAAAAAAGTAAATTGAGTTAAAAAAAAGAAAGCTTCCTTCTTCAATTGATTCTCCCAAATATATCCATGAATTTTCTTGTTATGGGCGCTTTAAGAACATTTGTCGGAGGCTGGGTAAAAGAAAGGATAAGGGTTTAAATGTAACAGTAACAGATACTGATCAAAGTATTGCTCTTTTCCAATGACTTAGGAGGATACGCCTTTTTCAAAAAGCACATATCCTAGGTATCTTAGACGTTTAGCTATTGGATGAGTGGTGTCTTACCTTGCTCAACATTATCCGTGAGTTGCAGGCAGCATTGGTGAGCGACAGTCGTTTTTGGGAGGCATGTTTCAGGCAGAGTGCACTGGGTTGTGCGGCAGCCTCCGGTGCACTTCTTGGTAACGTACCATCCATCGCCAGGGGGTTGAACTTCATGCTACCACGGGGAATCACGAGAATGACATGTGCAGGGCTGTCCTATAATATAAAATGAATAGGAATTTGTTATAACTGCACATAGTGATTTGTTCCTAATATGCAAGTGACAGAAGTTCTAGAAGGATTATCCGTAACATCATCATTCTTTCCAAAATTTTCCCAACTAGCGGAAAAAATACTTATCTATCTATAAAATGCACATATTACTTTTCTTAAGCCTTGTGCATGTGTACCACTTATGCCACTTTCTTGTCAACGAAATGTTGGAAAATCCTAAGAATTTGGAAATTAGCCTAAATTCCAGTGGCGGATTATGGGGGGGGGGGGGGGTTCTGTACATTTTAATGTAAAACTTTTCAATCCCCCCAGTACACAATTGCCTATATCACGCCCCACCTTTCCCAAAATCCGGGATCCGCCCCTGAATTCAATATTTTCCAACAAAAAATAAAGGCATTCCTGCAAAAGTAGGAAAAGTGGTGTACCTACCACTAGATGTAGTCGCCTGACTGTGTTGTTGATGTAGCATGGGCCGGTGAGGCGGTCGTTGTTAGCGTCTAGTTCCACTTCGCCGTGAATGAGGACCACATCGGACATGTAGATGGCGCTAACTTCAAACGGAGGAGACACCATATCCTCATCCTCACTCTGCGTGTGGACGTAAACTAAAGCCCGCTCCAGGTACAACTTGATCTTGTCCATTGTCCATCGCTGTATACAGAATAGATTGCTATCATTTACTTGGCTTCTTTACATCAATACTAAATAGTTTTTAGTTGTAAATAAAAGTGGTTACACCGCTATAGAAGTCGAACCCATTTTATAATCAAAATAATGAGAGGGGGTTTCTGTTTTGTCTGTCCAATTTAGTATAACTACTCTTGGACCAAATGTTGATGCCTTCCCCCTCTCAAGGAGTGGGAATTATTTTGCCCCTCCCCCGCCCCTCCCACCCAAATCCAGTAACCCCTTTGTGTTATGAAATGACTTATGAATTCTCAATTTTTAATGTCTAGAGCAATTTCCAATTTATGGACCACCACCCCAAAGGCAAAGAGAGGTGCTATTCCCAATATAGTGACGATAGTGGTCGTAGACTAGACAGCGTAATAGAGGGAAACCCCCTCTCAAAAAGCTGTACCCAACAACATTCTACTACTATCCTAGCTAACACGTTTTGCCATGATAACAGCCATAGAGAAACGTTATATAACGTTGTGTAACGTTTTCTGTTTACTGGGATACTTCATAACAAAGATACTAGGATTCACTGAAGAATACAAGCGCTATTCTGATCTATACCGATAGTCAATACTTGAAATATCACTTTTGAAAAGAACTGAACAGATTCATACCTTGTAAGCAAAGTGATTCCTAAGAACTGTTGAAGCAATGCGGATGGCACACACTTTCCACAAGCGATATTCAAGTGATGGCTCCTTGTCGTCGAGCGCCAATGCAGGTCTTATAATTTCAAATGGTATTAGGTATAGCTGCAATGAAGCAAAACATTATTTGTACTTAGTAAACACGTCTTTCACATTATTCATCAGTGCGGCAGGCTAATAGCAAACTGTAGCTAAGAAAGTACAATTTCCAACTATTTTAAATAGGTTTACGTTTAATAGTTAGAAACATTTATCATTCATCTATGTCCATGGACAGTGATCTCCGGATGGTAGACAGTCTAATATTAATGGATGGTTATACGATCCTGCTGGCAAGATTTCATGTCTATCTATACACTATCCAAGGAAAAGTGTAACAGATATCACATCAGGTACACATTATGACTTCAGGGAAAAGCTGGAACTAAACACTTGATAAGAGACAGGCAGTGCACCCAGCTAACAAAAACGTTTTGGTGGAAAACCCCGGGGTAAGGGGTGAATAAAGGCATCTTCAGATAAAGAATAGATTTTGAATCAATTTTCCAGTTTAAGATACATTAGGCAGTCATAACACTTGAGACACAATTATAACCAATTAATCAAATTTACATCACATATGACTAAGGGTAAGGGTGATTAAGTGAATGAATTGATAACCCTGAATTTGATTTTAATGAGGTCCACATACCTCCACTGCGGAGGCACAGATGGCATCTGCATTCCTTGGTTGCTTGGTCAGGAGAGATACTTCACCGAGGATACTACCCGCACCTAGGTAGTCAACCACTACATTCTCGTCACCAACAAACTCGTCCTTTTTCACAGTATCGGAGGGCACTCTGTGGGCCGTCTGATCTGCTACACGTAGGTTGGATAGGTTGGCCAGCACGTCGCTGCCCCGAGTTGTGATGTCGCGGATGTACTCTACATCAGTCAGCATGTGGTCCGGATTGGTGTGATCCTCTACGTGTGCCTCAATTCGCACCTTAACCATGATCAATTTATGACAGATTTTATAGGCAATTTAAAAGATTATAGGCACAGTCATAAAACACACACAATTACACACAGTTATAACAACATTAAAACTCAGGGAGGACCTTGAGTCAATAACACATTACAGGACAGAGTTGGCAAAACAAGTATAACATTATAGACACACAATGATAACATATTAGACACATTTACTACTGAGGTTTACCTTGCTCTCATCACTTAGACACACACACTGAAAACCTCAGGGTCGTCATTCTGACAATGCCAAAACTGACAACTTTAGGTAGTCAAAGTGACCACCTTAGGTCGTCATTGTGACTACCCATCTGAGCCATTCAGACCAAAGTTGTCATAATGACGACCTTAGGTAGTCACAAGAATTAGGTAGTCAGAATGACTACCTTAAGGTTGTTAATTTAGGTATTGTCCATTTGAAGACCTAAAGTCATCAGTATTGACAACTCTTAAGTCCTAGGTTGTCCCAATGACTACCCTATGGTACATAATTCTATTCCTCACTTGCTACTTATGGCACACTACTGCCACCTGGTTTTAATATTTGCATTTACTATATCTGTCGTGAGATATACACTGGTGACAGGGAGCAGAGTGGTCTCTTTACCTTTGGGGCCATCATTCTCACCCATTGGCAACTTATTTATAACAAGTAATGCTACTTAGTTCAATCAAGACTACACCAAATATGTGAAAAGGATGTCTGTCATTAAGAAGTGAACTAATTAGAGACTATATTCACACACCATTCTCCACTCCATCTGCCATTATTCATTATGACTACCTAGGTCGTGATAATGACTAGGCTCCTTGCTCTGGGTTTTCAGTGCAATGGTAACATATTAGACACATTTACTACTGAGGTTTACCTTGCTCTCATCACTTGTACTTCATCCATAAGTACCAGCCCATAAGTATGACATCTGCACTCTTGGTGAGAATGCTGCTTTAACTCTGACATTTGAATCTCAGATGATTGTATAATCCCTTCCCTCTTTAATATATATATCTGAGGTTGTATAGCAGCTTTAACTTACCAGTCCTGATATGATAACATAGATGCCGTCACCTTCGTCGCCTGCATTTATAAAGGACTCCCCGTCCATCTTGTTGACAAGCAGGGCATGCTGGTTGAGGTACTCCATCAGCTCCAGGTCCTCGCTAGCCCACTCCAGATTACGTAGAACTGTCTCTGGAGGAGGTGGGGGAATCACTGGAGGAATGGCCAGCAGCTTCTTCATCTGGGTCTCCACCACCTAGAAACCAGGCACTTATGTAGGGTAATGTCAGAATGCATCTATGTATGGAAAGCCCTAGTTATTTCAGAAAAGGGGTACTAGTACAGAACAATACAGGGATGTTGTCAAGAAAAATACCCCCTATGGGAGAAAATCCCTTTTTAAAGTGAATTTTTTAGAAAAGGTATAAAATGAAGCCCAAAAAAAAATACATTTCAATTTTTTTTTGATGCATAGGCTTTTATTCACCATTGTTTTTCCGTAAAATATGTCCTGGTGAGTGTTTTAGAAGGCCCAAAATAATTATGTTATACTTTGAGAGACTAACCTGGTGAAGTTTGTCACACTCTTTTGTGTCCAGGGCACCCTCGCTGGAGAGTTCATTGATCTTTTGTTGAATGTTGTTGAGTATGCGTCTTGCAGCCTGCTGTGTCTTGACCGAAACAGCGATGCCTGGATGATCCTTCTGTAGCAGAGCCAGCTCTTTGAGGATAGTTAGGCGACCGTTAGAGATGTGGTTACGGATTTCATTGCGGATTGTGTTGTTGTCGATGAGGTGGGTGATGAAGTCTGACACATCCTCCTCCGCCATCACATAACTGTATTGACAAGAGAAGAGTTTTGTATTATAACTCTTTTGGTATCATATATAGTAGGTTATTGAGAGAATATATTACCCGGTACACTATATATGTGTGTACATAATGTTCCCAGTACTTGAGTAGGCAATTGTTGGACATTCCAATCTAAATCTACAGGCATTGGCCTAGTTATACCACTATAGCATCATGACTCTCTGGCTTCTGGGGATCCCAGTTTTGTTTGAGTTAAATAAATTCCTGGAAGAATATAATAGCAGTATAGTACACATAAATATAATTACCCCTTGCCAACATCATAGCCGTATCTGATCTGCTTATTGATCTGTTTGTTGAAGATGCCGATAACCTGTGGGATGAGGCCCCTCACCAGACGCAGGGACCTCAGGATTCTGAGTAGCCGCACACTTTTAGCCACGCGCAGCAAGGAGGGACTGAAGGTGGTACTAGTGCCACCACCTGAACAATCTGTTGCTGTGATTGTGTTATTGAAGACTGTCTGATCCACTATAATGTCTACTGTAGACATGATGAGGATGAGGAAATCAAACATGTTCCATTTTGACTTGAAGTATGGCATTGGTTGGAGCCCCAGAATCTGTAGGTTATACATTCACATGGTTGAGAGCAATAATAATTTTTTTAAATTGTACCGTAAATGGTTGAGAGAAAATTTTAAAACGAGAAGAAAAAAGTTCCCAAATATATATTAAGATGGTTGAGAGCAATTACAAAGTGAGAAAGGAAAATCCTCAAATACCTAATAAATAAATAAGTTCTCAATCTTACTGTGGAAAACATAGTCATTATAGGAGAAATTATCTAAAGGAACCATAAATTCCTATACCCAAACTAATTGAATCAAATTTACCTTCACAATAGCCTCTAGAAGGTAGATTGTAAAGAAGACCATGTTTAAGACGAAGAACACATGACCGTAGATCTCTTCAAAACGGTTCGCGCACAACTGGTATTCCGCTATTAACTCCCAAAAGATGGCAACGCAGTTCAACAGGATGACAATGTAGATGAACACCTGGGTATGAAGACAAAAAAATGTTACATATTTCTCATGAACACTCTAATAAGGCATGACACACATTTCAATCTTACATGATTTCTCCTTACATCTTCACACAGGTTACAAAACATGCAATTCATACAAGAAGTTGGCACAAAGACCAGAATAATAGTGGTACCTCGAAGATGCTGTGCATTACAATAATGTAGCAGAGGTTGAGAAAGCGGTTCTCCGGAGGTGGAACCACGTCAATGCTGGGTTTTTGGCTCCTCCACATCTCCAGTCGGTTTTTCTGCAATAATAAAGGCAATGTGTGATAAACATCACAAATGACTCAGGGTCAGGGTGATAAAGTGATTGAATTGATGGACTTAACGACTGAATCCGTAAAATTTATTTCAGGAACAAAGAATTATTTGTCAATTTTGAGAGCAGGAATGTATTCCTGGGTCAAAACTACCGTCAAATCATGTTGTGTCACACTAGTATGTTATAATATTTCAGCTTAGCAGATGGGTGTGCGCAAGCCGGTGAGTGTGGGGAGCAAGTGCGTCTGGGGAAGCAGGTGGCTGTGGGCATCAGTGCCGGGGGCGCGTAACTGCCGTTTTACAGCTTGGAAATATGTTATAGTCTGGAGCAGGCTATAAACACGTCCACACCCTACCAGACCCACTGGCAGAATGAGCTTCCTCCAAAAATCAACAGCCTTATATGCTCCCTGAGGTGCATTCTAATTGGTCGGTTCAGTCAGCTGACCTAGCCACCATTTACATAATTATATGATTGTACCATCTAGCTTATTTTTGTCCACAGATTACTTTATATTACAAGATTATTAAAGATAATAGAGGATCAGGTTGGCAAAAAGGTCTTACAAAAAGTGTCTCATTTCACATTACAAGATAGTTCCCATTGACTTTGCTCTGGAGCTGTGTGGACTGTAAAGTAGACAGATACATTATTCTAGTACTTGAAAGTTAACTTTTTGTCAGATTTTGTGACTTTTTTTTTAGATTGAACAGTTAGAATGGTTCCGCCTGGATATTTGGAATATTTTTTTTTTTTCTTTTTTTTTTTTTTTTTTCGGCAACCGCGCCAGTAGACCAAGGTAGTGTCAGGGGAGCGGATGGTCACAACATTCGTGCTGATTGATTTGGAATATTTCTTGGTACAGCATGTAGATGGGTGGCCAATCTTTCAATATCCACCATATTTTTGCATATTGGTTGAGTAGTTCCTATTCAAAAGTGGATGTGCAATTGAACTTTTACTATCTTGAAACAACCCTTCAAAAAGCGTCGTATAAGACTCAGGGTGGTACAAGTCAAAAATTTTGAGTGTGTGATTTACATCACAATTGGCTCAGGGTCAGGGTGCTTTAGTACTTGATCTGATTGTGTTCTGAGATCAGAAATGCATCCACCCCCTACCATACCCTGCAAACAGAATCTCAAGCGGAACTCATGCCATTCCTGTTTCATGAATTGTGATCCTTACACGAATTCAGAACCTTTCTGGAGCAAGAAAATACTTCTAAATATTTCTGTTTTCTGAGCACAAGCAAGACCGAGCCCCCTCCCCCTAACAGGGACCAGAAATCCTGCGGAAGGTTATACTGTTCTTCCAAGGTGGGGATATGACACTTTACCCAAATCTGGGGACTATATGCAAGGTGTGGGCAGTATAAAACTTTACGGTATATACTGACTTATACTTACCAGTGATGCGTAAATGCCCTTGATTTGCCAGGTCTTTTTTATTTCATCAATGTTTATGTACCTGCGAAAGAGAATTGATAATTTTTTCCCGTCCTTTTGATCAAAATGAGGAATTTTATACTTCAATATTAATTTATTGGTCTTTATGTGAACTCCACATCTCACCTTACTCTCACCATCAATACAAACAATTTCCAAGTCTTTAATAGATCAACGAAACTATTTCCAAGTCTCTGTCTGAGCTCAACTAAACTATTTCGGTGGCTCAATGATGGCCTTACCCAGTAAACAAATAATGTTATACACCATTTTATAACGTTATATGTCAACGATTTTCTAAGGCTCTTTATTACGGCATAACGTTATGTAAAGTTTAAAATGTTATTTTGACGTAAAATAATGTTTTTTCTGTTAGCTGGGTAGGCGATGGTGTACTTCCTGAGATAACAGAACTGAACATGATATCTCACCCTCCATGTGTGTCCAGTGCACTGTCAACACACTCCACCAGTTTCCGTACTGCTTCTCTTGACAGCATACCATGTGCAAACTGCCTGACAAAACTTGTCTGGAAAAGGAAACCAGAAGCTGGTACATGATCATGGTGACACATTTTTTGTTTGTTTGGGTAGTTTAACGTCCCATTGACTTTGCAGAGGAGACTTACAAAAGTTTCAGTTTTTCACAAGTAAAAAAGGTAGTCGGAAGGCCTGCCTTGGATGATCGAATCTATGAGATGAGCCAAAAAATAGAAATCCTGCTCCTACACATTTACCGAAGCAACTACACATTTACCGAAGCAAATGTAAGGACCGCATAGTACATGCTTTAATGTGCTATGTCCTTTGTCAGCATGATGCATAAATGCACCCCTGGCAAGTCGACTCACCAGACAATAAAGAGCATTAAAGCACTGTGTGACCCTCAAAGGATAAAAGCAAAAGAGTGAAACAAAACATTTAATTATGTCAAGGTTTGTTTCAAGTTTTCTTGCGAGTCGAACATGCAAAGTACCTTTTGTGCTTTGAGTAGACGTAGTCGAGCTTCATCCCGCATCTGGTTTAGTAGTTCAGGCGTTATCTGAAAGAGGCAACTTCTGTTTATTTATTTTGTACACATCATAGATCAGCCCTAGAATCTGTCATAATCAGGGTTCCGACAAAAATTTCAGATCAAAATTCCATGACATTTCCATGACATTCCATGACAAAAATCTCAATTTTCCATGACATTTATAAAATTCGTGTGTGGGGTCATGGGGCTTGGCCCCTGAGAAAATTTCTAAAATCTAGAAAGTATATGGTATATTCTCGGAGGTTTTGTAATATTAATTCAATTATTTTCAAATTCCATGACATTCCATGACAAATGGCAAATTTTTACAAAATTCCATGACATTCCCTGACATTCCATGACACGTACTATGCCCCCCCCCCTCCATTATGTTTTTAATCTGCTAACGTACATGTATTTTAGCATTTATCAATACAGACCATCATCTACATGTATACGGATTCAAACATTTTCTGCGACACTTACTATGAAAAAAGTTAGACCCATATCCTTCAAGATCCATTATAACTACAAAAACAACAACCCTAGGATACTGCCCCTAAGCAGTATTACTATCAAAGGCGAAAAAGTGGGGAAAAAATAAATTTAAATTATCTATTTCTAATGATAGAAGCGGCCACCATTTAGCCAGATTACGCATAGCGTCTTTGCCTTCCTACCTCACAGGGGGACCAGGGGGCAGCACTAGGCCTGCCTTACTACCTCACAGGGGGACCAGGGGGCAGCACTGGGACTGCCTGACTACCTCACAGGGGGACAAGGGGGCAGCACTGGGACTGCCTTACTACCTCACAGGGGGACCAGGGGGCGACACTGGGACTGCCTGACTACCTCACAGGGGGACAAGGGGGCAGCACTGGGACTGCCTTACTACCTCACAGGGGGACCAGGGGGCGACACTGGGACTGCCTGACTACCTCACAGGGGGACCAGGGGGCAGCACTGGGACTGCCTGACTACCTCACAGGGGGACCAGGGGGCGACACTGGGACTGCCTTACTACCTCACAGGGGGACCAGGGGGCAGTACTGCCCCCCCCCACCCCCCGAGGGGAAAAGGTAGCAGCATAGCAAGGCAATAACAAAAATACTTACTTCATCGCTAAGAATTGCCGCTTCAGGTTTAACAGTTGCCAGCTTTTGTTGACTGCATTCGTTACACTCGTCTCTTTTTGTATCAAGTTCTGATAGATCTATCAGGTTATCAAGGTCTGCCTAGAAAAGGTAAAGTGTCGTTTTATCATACATGTATAGCAATTTCTAATACTGTAAAACCTCACGTATAAGCCTAACTCACGGTATAAGCCGCGCCCTAACTTAGGAGAATCATATAAGCTTTTGATTATGGTGACTTAGGAGTAGTAGTACTGTAGTATACATCTAAAAAACTGTGTTCTGATTTGTGTACTCGCCGTGGCTTCTATGCGAGGTTTAACGGTGCAATAGAGTACATATTTCAATATCCCGTTCTGATATCAATTGATCTGTCACATTATTTCAATTAATAAATTGATAAGATGAAACAAGTACTAACCTCTTCATCAACAGTTTTGTATGGATCTTTGATCTTCACAGAATGTTCTACTGTGTCCCACGCTGCATCGGCTAGAAACCTTCACCAAATAAAAGAAAACAAGTAGCACACAGAGTAAAATGGCATTTGTAAACAAATGACATGTGGAGATTTCTCCTTGCAGTTAGCATGATTGGAGGGTATATAAGGGTACCCAGCTAACAAAAAAACGTTTTCCTAACGTTGGGAAAACGTTTTGCAGGTGGTTTGCAAAAACGTTTTCCTAACGTTAAAACGTTGACACAAACAAACGTTTGCAACAAAACGTTTGGAAAACGTTTGTTTGGTGGCTGTCATTCTTTTTATTGTTGTAGACTTACATTCTTGGACACAGAAAGATTGATTGTAAGAAGGGTAGATGTGGCTTAAGATAAAAAGTAATGCCACTTCTGAAGGGACATTTTAGATATGAAATCAATGAAAAAAATTGATTTCAGAGCTGGCCTACCTATCTTGTTTATATATGTTAAACGAATGTTGCCTTGTGTCATTCAACGTTCGCACTGCACTTGCCATGGCCATTCGCTTTGGGGCAGAAATGTCCCGCATTCCTGCAATAATAGAACATACACGTTAAGCCCCAAGTCCACGGCGACAAGAACCTGCATTAAAACTGTATTGCACCTCTGCCGCCACAATTTTGCCGCTATTTCGCCTGTGCCCACAGCGAAATAGTGGCGAAACAGCGGCGGCAGAGGTGCGATACCATTTTAACGCAGGTTCTTGTCGCCGTGGATTTTGGGCTATAGTGCTACCTGTAAATAACAAAGCAAAATTGGAAAAGAACAGTATTTTGCTGGGTATACAGTTACCTCAGTAATAGTACATGTATCATAAAGGCACAGCGGTTTATGACATTCATACATATACTTAATCGATTGGGGTGATTCTGGATAATATAAAAGGTTGAACATGTGATTTACATCACAAATGACTCAGGGTAAGGGAAGTGATTGAATTTATCAAAATATATTTGGTAACTGATCGAAACACAATTAATTCTGATATTTCATTTCCAAAAGATGTTTATTTGTTTAATTGAGTTTGGCCTCTTAAAATCCATTAGACCACACCAAAACAAAAAGTTGGTCAATGGATTTGACTTTTCCAAAAATGGTGGGAGCGAGCGAATTTTTTTAATTTTTTTTAAAGATTTTTTTGTTCACCCAGCCTCTGACAAAAGTTCTATGTGAACCCCTAGTAACATAAATATCTATTGGTTGGTCTGAGGGAATTACAGGAAGAAAAATTTGAAAAAAAATAATTCTCAATTTTGAAAAAGCGAGCGAAATCCATTGACAATCTTTTTTCAAAAAGAAAAAAAATTCCATTTCCGAAAATAAGGTGCGCGAAATCCATTGACCAACTTTTTTCTGAGGTCTGGCCTTTGAGGACACCGCTTAAAAGGGCCGCATCAACCTTTTTTCTAGATTGAAAAAAAGAAAATCTGCAAAAATTGGCGCTCCTATCAAAAAAAAAGAGAAAATCCCGCTTAAATCTACAGAGCAGTGATGCCAATTATTCTCACCCAAAATTCAAATTTGATAGGACTTTTGGACCCTAAAATCGGAAGAATTTCTGCTTGCAATCGGAACAATGTAATACCAATTTAGTAAAGTACTTTCATATGTAAATTGCAAATTCCAATTATCACTATTAATCACAGTGTATAAACTTCAAATACATATTTACACATACCACTAAAACAGGTCGCTACCCAGCGATGCACCGCGCCCCAAGCTGGCCCCATCATAAGTTCTACCTTGGACTCAGAGTTGGAGATTGAAAATATTACGCCACTCCGATCCTATTTGCGATATGCTAAGGCATTCCCGCCATGCACTCTAGTAGGTCAGACGAACGCTCTCTCCATGATTTTCCCGCGCCACTATCACCGGCAGCGGAGCTGCTGGTACTAAAAAAAAACGGCAACCTCCCTCATAACCTTGAATGGGGGAAAAAAAGAAAAAGTAACCTCCCTAAAAAAAGTATTCATAAAAAACAAAAGCCTCCCTCCCTCACCGTTTTTTCCCAAAAAGTGTCCTCAAGCTGATATTGATTTTAAGTGGCCTTAAGCTGGGACTCCACTACCCGATTTTTTGGGTCATTCTCGCGAACTGATCATCATGATCATATAGGTCTTTATAGTTTGATCAGGTCAAAACAAAAATAAATCCTATCTGTTACTGTGCATAAATCAGCCGATTAGAGCCCTGTGAATGGGGGAGCATCAGATAAATGAAAATCAAACCAGTTTGATATATAATTGGGAGCCAAAAGCGGCCTCAGATGCAAAATCGGGGCCCAAATCGGGACATTGAATGATAGATCCTGTTTATATAGTCTTGGCAAGTCTAATTTCAATTCGAGCATGAGTTTTATAAACATCAACATGTTTATAAACATGAACCTATGGCAGGATCTAAAATACCTCCCTACTTACAGTATACACAAAAATAATTCTTTGGTTTGAGCCCGATTTGTGAGAATAGACCAGATTTGGGCACAAAATCAGGTAGTGGAGCCTCACCTTTAGCCCAGCTAGCAAAACTCGTAGTTAATCACGTCATCTCTACATCTTTTCTCAATAGATATTTACTACATTTGGTTAGCCTCATTACGTCCTATATGCAAATGGTTTAGACATGGTCAAACATCTTTTCAATGTAACATAATGATATTAATATGACCTGCTTTGAAAGACATCAGGAAGATGCAATACCTAAGATGTAAGTAAGTGGAATAATTGTAACATTGTGTGAGATGGGTATATTCCAAAATCATTTTAATTGTATCTAACGTCTTACTCTACCCTACACCTAGAGTAGGACTTCTCAATCAGAAGTAGGTTGATTGATGGATTGATTGATTTGTTTAACGTCCAGACGTACATCAAGTACCTCACGGGACATCTCAAGTTGGCAAGGATTCATCCACAAATAGTGGTAGTCTGCCTTGCAGTAGTGGACAGGTATTTATATGCTGCTTGCCCAATACAGCAGTGACCGCATCTATGGATGATCGAATCTATGAAATGAATGACCGCATCTATGAGGTGAGGGAGAAAACCGCTATCGGGGCACGTCCCCTACTCTTTTCGAAGGATAGCAAGTGTTCTTTTATTTGCCTGGTCCTACATACCTGGGCAAGTACCATAGTGGGCAGGGCCAGACAAACCACGGCCTTTGATATCTCAGACGTGGTTCACTGAGGAGGGATCCCATGCCAGACCACCAGCAAGAAGGCCCGGGCCCGCGCATGTGGGCAGCGGATGCCAAAACAGCTTACGTGACTGATCTTTGGTATTATAGAAGGCTCCCGATGAAGTTATTCTACTCCTTCATGCCTCCATCATGAAGGTCCCCACTAACACAGGGGGGAAAAGTAGGTAACATCGAAGGCAATTGATTTAATCAGGTGTTTTGCCTGTAGACATCACCAATATTCCTGGAGAGACTTTGCACATTGGTCCTAGCAGTGGCCAAGATGTGATGTCAGCTCATGGTCGGTCTATGTGATTTGAATAGATTTAGCGACCACAGAAAAGGTGTGCTCGTGTTAATCTCCTAGTTATCCCTTTAATAATTATTCTAAAGAAACAAAAATAACAGATCATACATGCCAGGCAAAAAGTTATTCAAGTTTCATTTTCTATGTAAATCCATTGTGTTGAATAGATACTAATTTATGGTCAAAGTACTGCCAATGTAGATTGTATTCTATTGATATTGGCAGAGGGAGACATCTTGTGTCAAAAGTGTGAACTATTTGAGAGCTAAAAACAGATGTCTCATAGATGTCATAATCTGACAAGATAAAGATGTACTACATATGTAAAGTATGCGTAATTTTGATGTCAAATCTATTATGTCATTTTAACATGCACCTTAAGGCATGAATTTGACATAAATGTTTTATGTGTATAATTTCTCAAAAAAAAAGATGTGATATTCTGATCCAGATTTAATCACTTGTTACATCAAATAATGACCACATAGATATGTATGGATGATATGAAATTGTTATGTCTCTTTCTAATTGCCATTTAGATGTAAACAGTACATCAGTTTCCTGTCAAACTGCTATGTTCAAGGATTTACTCCCTTGAGACATCATGATCAGGTCATTTTGACGTATCAACGTGAATATGACCAGTAAAAGACATGCTTTTTACATAAGGTGCTAGCTGGGAGCACGGCAACCATCCACAAATAGTGGTCGTCTTGCCTCGCGGTGGGACAGACATTTATATATATGCTGCTTTCCCAATACAGCGGGGCACGTACCCTACTCGTTTCAAAGAATAGCAAGTGTTCTTTTATTTGCCTGGCTCTACATACCTGGGCTAGTACCATAGTAGTCTAGACAGATTTTTTAAACTGACAAATTCTCAAAATCCAGAAAATAAATGATAAATATGACTGTGCAGTCATTGAAAGGTTAAAAGACCGGAATCACTTACCTAGTATCTTTAACAGATTGCCTATAGTAGTTCCATTTATCAGGAGGGTCAGCAGTACGATACCAGCACAGTGCAGTAAGATCTGTAAGCACAGTGGTCAATCTCATACCCCATACATTTGTACAAGATTTTAAAAGTATACTTCAGTAATGAAGTAGCCAAAAACATCCAACGTTTAGCTCTATATCGACTGCATAGTGACATACTTGTCTTCTGGGAGAGTGTGCCATGTTGCTCTTAAGTTAAATTTCTCTATAATGAGCTCATTTTCAATAATCTAGGCTACAGTTAGTAGGCCTACATTGATAAAATTACCTATGGTACCGCCCCCCCCCTTTTTCAATAGCCCAGGCCACAGTTAGTAGGCCTACATTGATAGAATTGCCTATAGCACTGCCCCGCACCCCTTTTCGCAATAGCCTAGGTTCCAGTTAGTAGGTCTACTTCGATAAAATTGCCTAGACTTAATATATGGAAGGTGCAGCTTATACTCGAGGTTTTACTTTAAGTTTCTATTGCAATAGGACCTGTGATATAACATCATATTCTATCCACAAAATACATACATACATATATAGTATGAAAAACAAACACAAAACCATAACAATGACACAACATATTTAACAGGACAAGCCAGCATATCTTAAAACTGTTCGTCCATGCTATACCTTTGCCTTAATTGATTCACTGAGGATCCCTTCTTTCTGTACGATCAGAGCGAGAGCGAGACCAACGGCCCCGCGTAACCCACCCCAGGAAACGATCGTGGCTTCCCGCCACTTAATACCATACCCACTGCGCGCCAGTAGCGGGGAGAAGAGGACGACCACAAACGGCCTGCAAGCATTTCAAGTGATCAACATGAAGCTGGCATATTCAACACAGGGTATGTCAATAAAGCATAGACATAAAGAATATAGTACTGAATTTATTACATGAAGCACCATTTCCTTTTAGTGATAGTCCGTCATGAAACATATATGCTCATAATAATAACGAAATCTCAATAAGTTTAAGTTTTAGGTGCGTTGTCAAAATAGTTATTGCAGTTTAAAAAACACAATAATTATTATATTTCTAAACATTGTTTCTTTTTCACTCATAACTGGGATTCTAAGGGATTCCCCTTATTGAATTTGTGGGGCTATGCCCTAAATCCCCCACTCCCCTTTCCTTTTCTCATGTGGGGTAGATTATAATACACTATAGGGGTACTTAAAATTATGACTATGAGGGATATGCTTGATTTGATAATTGTGGGAGATACACAATTTTCAGGCACTTGGTGGGAATAACTTTTAATACCGTATTCGACGTAATAAGCGCCCTCCCCCTAATAAGCGCCCCCCCTTTTTTGGGGTATTTCTAGACTAGAACAAAGGCTCATCTTTCACGCCTTTTGGTGACATTTAAACTCGGAAGTACTAAAAACGCCATGAAAATAATTTTATAGGCGCCCAGTGCGCTTATTACGTCGAATAAGGTACTATAATATTTGCGACTGGATGATCTATCTATCTATCTCTATATATTTTTTTTCAAATGTATGTTTGGACTGGACTAGACTTACCTGATTATTGATATTGCACAATATAGGGCCACCATGAGGCCCCAATCGCTCGCATGCGTACTTTTACCTGCCGTCTTGGTGATGACGACACCGACAATCACGAAGATAAGCGTATTCGCCAGGTACGCTAGCATCTCCCAAAATCTGATGGAACATGTACATGTACACCGTTATCTGACAATTAAGCCCAAAATCCACGGCAACAAGAACCTGCGTTCAAACTGTATGGCACCTCTGCCGCCGCTATTTCGCTATGGACACAGGCAGAGGTACGATATCGTTTTAACACAGGTTCTTGTCGCCGTGGATTTTGGGCTTTAGTGGTGGAAAATAGTCCACCACGTGGGAACTGTATAATCTGATCAGGATTCCATTATTTTTTTCAGTCACAGTTTCAACTGATATTGAATTAACTTCTTAAAATTCTGACACTTTTAGGCCATAAGGCCACACCAAAAAAGAAAGTTGGTCAGTTGATTTCACCTTTGAAATAATGGTGGGAGCGCGCAAAAATACATGATTTTTTAAGAACTTTTATTTTGTCAATGGATTCTGGTCATGGAAAAGTGAAGCGAGCGATAATACAACCATTTTTTTCACCACAGTTTTTTTTCTTAAAGTATCAAAGACAATGTATAACAGAACGTTATACCTGGTTAGGAAAGCGTCAACTTCAGGGCTAATACTGGTCCGCTCTAAGTTGATGGTGATGCCAAGAGCAACAACCGCCAACACACCAGACACTTGCAGAAACTCCTCTCCTGTTGACAAAATAAATTGATTAAGTAAATTTTGGATCAAGAATACATATTTTCAGGTATTTCAAAATAAAATGTCATGAACATGTCTTCAATTTCACTAAATTCTACTTCTTAGCTTAATGTTTTATCTATAGATTAATCAATAGATAAATTTAAGAAATTGTGACATTACCAATGTAGAATGTTATGTATGTTGATGCCAGGGTGATGGTGATTTCTGTCAGTGCGTCGTTATAGATGTTGACCAGCCATAGGATGGTTAACTTCGCCATCACAAATCCAAAAAATGGGCCTCCGAGTGCCACCCTCACGAAGTATACCACTATATCCCCGGCTGTTTTACAAGAACAAATTGTCTCTAAAGATCACATAGAATTGTTTGCAAAGAAAGAAATTTCTTTACCATTATCAAAATCACACATTATGAATAGTGCTTTAATATGATTTTTTTGTTATACCAAATATATTTGTAAAAATATTGCGTCATTTATGACAACCGACCAAAAATAAGTTAACAATTTAACTGCTTAAAAAATATTAGATACACCCCGCCCGCCCCCCCCCCCCCAAATATATTTACCGTTCATTTGTATTCCGGTGGCAAGTCTGATGCAGACGTTAAAAGCGACAATGGCTGCACCATCATTCAGCAACGACTCACCCTCTATGAGGACAGCCATTGTTTTTGAGGCACCTGAAGTTAAAAGGGAATGCCAACATCATGCACCATGCCTCAAATCGTTATTTTTACGTCTTTTTTTAAAATAAAACATTCTATCAATTTCTGTTGAAATCTTAGACAAGCAAGCATAGTAGCATATAATAAAGTTAAATTTTATAACATGTATACTACAGTACTACAGTCGCCAAATCAAACCCCAGCTGCGGCTTATACGATTTTCCAAAGTTGGGGTGCTGCTTATATCCATTCCAAGTTAGGCTTATACGCGAGGGTTTACGGTATAATATCAAGGATCCATACCCAATTCCTTGAGGAGTGCAACAACAGCGACAGGATCTGTGGCACTAATGACCGCTCCAAACATGATAGCGATCGGCCAATTCCAACCATCATAATTAAACGCATATATGGAAAACACAGCCGTCAGTACTGTAGCAACGACTGAAAAGACAAGAAACAACCTAGTCAATATAATTTCAGGTGGGTGGCTTTTTACAATTCTTTAGAATCTCATGGCAGTAAGAAACTGTCAAAACGTTGTTCATTAAGTGTGCACCATGAGGTTCAACTGATGATCATTCAAAACATGACATAAGCCCGGGCTCCACTAGGGCGACACACCTACCTGCTAAACGTTGCGATCCTTTTAGTGTTGTCTTTTGACAAATTTCGCTGCATTTCGCTACACTTCGCGGCAGTGTCCCCCTAAGTATCGCCAAGAGCAGGGCGAAATCAGGGCGAAACCAGGGCAAAATGGGGCGAAATATACAAAAACAAAACATCGGAAGGATCGCCTCGTTTCGCAGGCGCCTGTGTCGCCCTAGTGGAGCCCAGGCTATAAAAATACAGTGGTTCTGGTTTATGTATAACTCGCGTAAATGGTTTATTACAAAGGAATTTGCAGGAGGCAATGATCTAAGGGGTTTTCTGAATGATAAAGTGTTTTACGGGAAACTGGGTTGCCGCTGACAGTGACAAGGTATTTCTAAATTCCCTGGCTTTTCCCTGACGTTATATCAAATTTCCCTCAAAGTACATTGTATTCTTATTTTTCAAAATTCGATACTTCAAGAAGGAACCCCTTCTTTTCTGTGCTTTAAATCAATTTACAGCTTCAGAGAAATTGTGAATGCACACCCTCAGAAAAGGGAGAGTCATTGTCGCTAAAACTACCCTCACCTGAGAGTCAGGTAGCCTTTAATAGGCACATGTGTGAACTGACACACCATCCATGTCTATACTTACTGAAGCCTGGAATAGCAAGAATCACAATCTGAACAAAAGACTTGAGGAAAGTGTGAACATCCAGCGCGAAGGCCGACTCAAAGATTAGAACCGGTAGGAAGACGTGGAGGATGATATGCGGGTCCAGGTCAGAGATTGTACCGTAGGTAGCAACCTCAGCCACATTATCTGCCAAAACGCCGAACACGCCCCCAAACAGCAGCAACAGAATGGTGTAGGGTAGAGGCACCTTCTTGAACACTGTCCTTGTAAACGCTGAAAGGTTTAACACATCAATTTAAGTTTTATAATATGCTCTTCCAGTCTAAGCTGGGTTTTACTGTGTCTGTTAAATGGATTGAAATGTTGATTAAATACTGATGTTTTACAACTGATTACTGCCAGAGAAGTATGCAGCCAATGTTAACACTATCTAAACATTAGGCCTCATAAAATAAATGAATTAATTAAGAGTGGACAGCCCCTGCTTGAGAATGTCTACTCGTGCAAAGAAATTGACACAGCGACATGATGGGCATTTTGAGCTTTAGCGACATGCGATATGAGAAATATCAGATGGTGACATGGAACATGGCTATTTCTTAAAATCGACAGGGGGCCTTGGGCATTTCCCAAAAATCGACATGCAACATTTTAAGGAACGCGTCAGCAATGTTATACTGTTATCATGGGTATGTTTATTACCTCCAACGCAACATGCTCCAAAGATGAAAAGGATGACAGTTGGTGCTGTTTTGTCCTCATGGTCACCGCCGGTCACATTTTGGGATTGACTATTCCCCAATCTCAGTGCAAATGGGTCTTCTGCAAGTAGATAGACAGGTACTGATAAATGATAATTTCGGATTGATTGATTGAATGCTTGGGTGGTTTAACGTTTTGTTGATTCACATGGTACACAAAAAAAGCTAAATGGCCCTGCCCTTAGTCTGAATTGGCTTTACTCATCGGGACATTAGTCAGGCCATTGGTAACAAATAACTGAGACAAAACAACCCCCCTCCCCCTCGAGACGGGTTTAAGTTTTTCTGCCCGGTACAGCATTTTGTAAAAATGTTAAGATTTCCCAAAAATTATTTCTACCTTTAATAAAAAAACACCTCAAATTTCGGCCAAACAAGGGGGTTACAAGTGTGTCCGACTATTCCCCTAAATCCACCCCTTTAATAAGCTGAGAAGAATAACCATTAACCAGAACAACGGTTAATCAAACTTAATTTAGTCTTAATGGTAGTTGCACACAAGTTCTACAGGCATGGGATTGAGTTTTGAAGAAACATCCAAAAGCAGTCAAAAAACATTCTCGGGGGGTTCATTTCAGATACTTTCATACACAAATGCCAACGCCTATTGTCTGATTGATACCATCTCTGCCGTATTTCACGAGTGGGGGCTGGGGAAATCCCCCTCGCCAAGGGTCTGCTTTTCGCCAAATCCCCCTCACCAAGGGTCACTTTTCGGAGATTTAAAGAAATTCCCCCAAGAAGGGTCACATTTTGCCAAAATTCTTCGCAACAAGGGTCACTTTTGACCCAAATTCTTACACCAAGGGCGACTCCTCGGGGAAAATTGTTAAAACCTAGGCACTTTTGTCCAAAATCCCCCTCAGCAAGGGTCACTTTTGACCAAAATCCCCCTCACCAAGGGTCAATTCTGACCAAAATCCCCCTCACCAAGGGTAAGGGTTCACCCTCAGAAAAGTGAGAGTCATTGTCGCTAAAACTACCCTCACCTGAGAGTCAGGCAGTGCTTGACCCTCAGGTGAGGGTAGTTTAGCGACACTGACTCTCACTTTTCTGTGTGTGTTGTCAAAGGGCCAGCCGCACACCCGTGTCAAAAAAATTTGAGTACCGCCCCCCCCCGGGGGCAAAACAAAGAATACCCTGCAAGACCCTGCACCCCGGGCCGCCCGGGCCCTGCACTTAGAAGTTAGATCTATTAAAGTCGAGAATCTCCCCTCTTTCCTACGTCACTGGTTCATAATTGGCTTTAGCAATCACTGTCATGAGGCTGAGGTATCTAGACTAGTTGAGGTTCAATGATAGAATCAATTGCATTGTCATAACTTCAACTTGAAGTTAAACTATTTACCGGTACTAATAATGTGTTTAGAATGACGGATAAATATACGACAATGATCAGGGATATAATATACCCCATGCAATGATATAGATAGATAAATAATTGACAGTGCCACTGGCTGTATAGTGGCAAGTCACTCAGCCGCGAGTCAGCGTGAGTCGTGACAGCACCAGCCACATTTACCTGAGGACATTTCTTCGTCACTGTACGCCCAACGTGTAAGGGGCTCTAGACAAACGTAGGTGGCTTCATGAATAACAAGCACCCATGCTATTCTTCCTTAATTTGGCTTGGAACTGATGAGATGACAGCAGTTGGTCAGATTCCCAGCAAACACGGCGTGCTAGTCGTGAGGTAGATAATGGCTACAACTGTGACGTCACAGTTGCGTCTGTGACGTCTGAAAGTCGGCTCACGTTCTCTTTATCCGCACGAGGTGGCGCCACTAGCTCCCGCGCCGCGCCGGACCAGGGGGCGCTGCAGGCAAATGGTACTAACTTCAAAAATCGCAGTTTAGCGCAGTTCGCACTGTGGCCACCAGACGGCGCCTACCTTCGGTTCGCGTGCTAAGCAGAATCGCGCACCTATCCCACCTCCAAGTGTGCAGTTCCTTCTCCACAGCGTTTTAACGGAGCAGGTAGGATAGCATAGCAAGTTATATTTTCTTATTTCTTCTGTATTATGAATGCTAACAGCCCGATCGAAATCAGCAAAAGAACCAGCCACATTTTGCTGTCACAGTCGGCCTCACACTCGGTTATATTTTCTCACAGAATTAGCCACAACTCAATTGTCATTACAATTCTGAATTCACAATTAGGCTAGTTTGGCGTATCTCAGGCCTGGGGCGCAGATATCCTCTATATAAACTAGTATAAGCAGCTCTGTGTACTGAACCCAGGACCTAACCCTGCCGAGTTTTGTACGCAAATGACGTCGTGGTTCAGTGCGCGTTTAATCTAGGGTGCAGAGGGCCGCAGAGGGCTCCCCCCTGCTCCCCCCTTTGGTCCGAAATACGTAAATACGGGCCCCAGGTCACAAAGGCACTTTTTTCCATCCTTTAGGGAGTGTTCATTTATTAGTCAGAGGGGGGGGGGGGCGTAAAAATTTCCGACCCCTCCTGGGGGGGGGGGGCGTAAACAATTCTAACCCCTCTTGCCGACCCCTCCTGGGGGGGGGGGCGTAAAAAATTCTAACCCCTCTTGAGGGGGGACGTAAAAAATGTTGCCCCTTCTGAGCAAAAAAGCCAGCGCATTACTATAGTATAGTTCAAAGGGGGGTGGGCAAACATTTTTCGCTGCCTTCAGTGAGAGGGAGCGCAAAACGTTCCACGCACTCTCGAGGGGGGGCGTAAAATATTTTCGCCCCTCCGCGCGAAATCTCACCACCCCCCTGTAGTTAATAAATGAACACTCCCTTATTGTGCCTCTACATGGGTTAAAATCGACACGAGCGACATGGCGACACAGCCCTTTTAGGCCCTTTAAAAAATCGATGGATCCAGGAAAATAAGGGATAATAATCGACCCATAGGGATTTTTCTCTATGTTCTTATAGACCTAAAAAGCAACACAATGACTCAGTCCTTCTTCTAAAATTCGACACGGCGACATTGACGCCAGGGAGTGATCATTTTTTAACAACGGGGGGGGGGTCAAAAAAATTTAACCTGTTTTGGGCCAAAAAGCCCGCGCGTTACTATGCTTCAAAGGGCCTGCGCGCGCGCCGATTTCCGACCTGGGGGGGGGGGGTAAAAAATTTCGACCCGTTGACCGGGGGGGGTGAAATTTTTTTCGCACGCTCCGCGCGGAAAACCACCACCCCCCCCCCTGTTGTTAAAAAATGATCACTCCCTAAAGAGGGACACTGGGACACATCTCAGACTTTAAAAACTGAATCCACTCGATTTCTTATGTTTGAATTCACTTGCCTAATAGTTCTAGTGATGGTGTAAAATCCAGTCCCTTACCAGGGTTATATGTACCACTCCTGATTCCCTTCCCACATTTATAGCCCTCTCTATTCTACAATGGGAAATAAAAGAGTTTGGCCCTATTTTATCAAGATTTTACATCTAAGATAGGTTATGGGGTACGCCAGACATTTAACGGCGTAGTCTCGAGAAACCTGACATTTCAATCACCAACATATTTGAGCTTAACTCATGAGTAAACCATATAGAAATTTAAGTGAAACGATAATTATTCATGTACACTGAACCAATAGCAAGAGAACCCTGGCAAGTATTAGTCTGTAAGTCTACTAGATGCTTGGAAATTATTCGTCAAAGATTTGCCATAGTTTCGAGTTTCGCTGTCGGAGCAAGGCGCCTCTGAGAAAAATGTACATGTACACTGGGGCACATCTCAGACTTTAAAAACCGAATCCACTCGGTTTCTTATGTTTGAATTCACTTGCCTAATAGTTGTAGTGATGGGAAATAAAGAGTTTGGCCCTATTTTATCAAGATTTTACATCTGAGATAGGTTATGGGGTAGGTCGGACATTTAACGGCGTAGTCTCGAGAAACCTTACATTTCAATCACCAACATATTTGAGCTTAACTCATGAGTAAACCATATAGAAATCTAAGTGAAACGATAATTATTCATGTACACTGAACCAATAGCAAGAGAACCCTGGCAAGTATCAGTCTGTAAATCTACAAGATGCTTGGAAATTAATTGTCAAAGGTTTGTCATAATTTCGAGTTCGGATTTCGGAGAGAGGCGCCTCCAACAATAAGGTACATGTATACTGGGACACATCTCAGACTTTAAAAACTGAATCCACTCGGTTTCTCATGTTTGAATTCACTTGCCTAACAGTTATAGTGATGGGAAATAAAGAGTTTGGCCCTATTTTATCAAGATTTTACATCTGAGATAGGTTATGGGGTACGCCAGACATTTAACGGCGTAGTCTCGAGAAACCTGACATTTCAATCACCAACATATTTGAGCTTAACTCATGAGTAAACCATATAGAAATCTAAGTGAAACGATAATTATTCATATACACTGAATCAATAGCAAGAGAACCCTAAATGGCATTAGTCTCTAAGTTGATTAGATGTTCAGAAATTAATTATCAAAGTTTTGTCAGAATGTTGAGCTTCGCTGTCGGAGTGAGGCACCTCCGACAATAATGTACATGTATTCTAGGATAATTGTTCACTATATTTTATAATATTTAAATATGTAGCATAGCATATATCCTATATATTTCAACACTCTGTAATATAGCAGACGGTTTTTAGAATATGTTTAGTCATTAGGAGAAAAACGAGTAACATAAACAATGCATAATTATTTTCATTTATATTGAGAATATGGCAACATAACTGTGGATAGCAGTAGTCTGTACCTGTAGTAGATTTTCAGAAACTTTCATTATAGTCAATTTCGATTTTGGATTTCGATTTTGGAACTATAAAAATAATTATTTCAGAAACTAAGGATTAAAGAACTTCAGACACCTGCTTTACCACCTCCCTGGGCGACTAGGGGAGGTGATGAGACACCTTTGGTGGCTCTAGGACGACTCCCCTACAAGGCGCTCACACCTCCTTACACTACACCTGTGTCAGCATGGGCGGGAGCATGCCTGGATAACAGTTGCCACACCTCCTGGCCTCCTGTTGCGCTCCACTGGAGAGCTCCACTCATGTGGGTGCTCATTAGCATAAGAATACCACCCCAGGCGTTTTAGGGCCCACCCCTTTGTGTCCCCTCTATCCCTCTGTATGTCTATGGTAGGATAGAGGGGTCCCAATTTCCCCTGTCAATTTTAATTAGTGACCATGTCGCCCTGTCGATTTTAAGAAATGGCCATGTCATCTTATCAATTGTAAGAAATTCTTAAATTCCTCATGTCGCATGTCCCTAAGCTCAAAAATCAATCAATGCTGAATTTGGCTAATCAAAATGGGTAAAAATTCGACAAATTTGCTAATAAATAGAATAGTCCTAGCGCTAACCCAGCACACCCGGTACCTAAGACTACTGTAAATTCCCGCGTATAACCCGCACCTTGCGTATAACACGCATCCTGACTTTGGGCAAATCATATAACTCGCATCTTGGGTCTAAAATTCGCTGTTTTAGTACTGTACTATACAAGTTTTATAAAAACCCTTGTATTACCCGCACCTAGACTTTAAGAATATTGTATAACCCGCACCGGAGGTTTGGTTTGCGTATAACCCGCGGGTTATACGCGGGAATTTACGGTAGTAGTATTAAGGGAGTGTTCATTTATTAGTTACATGGGGGGTGGTGGGTTTGGGGGGGCGTAAAAATTTCCGACCCCTCCTGTCAGCCCCTTTTAAGCAAAAAAGCCAGCGCGTTACAATAGTTCAAGGGGGGGGCAACATTTTTTCGGCGCAAAATCTCACCACCCCCCAAGTGTAATCCTTTAGTTGTCGGCTCAGTCCACCTGGGGCGCTGTGGGCGGTTAGTACAATAAACTGCTGCTCCTCCACCCCAGCAGCACTGTTGTCGGACCAAAACGCAGGATTACACGCCCTGGGGCCGGATTACACGCCCTGGAGCCGGATTACACACCCTGGAGCCGGATTACACGCCCAGACCGACATTTTGACGTAGCGTGGGCGTACAGAGGCCGTATGCCCACTGAGTGTGCATACGGCCTCCCTATACCTACAACACTGATAGACCGTATGGGGGTTATGATAAAGACCTTCCAAAAACCATTGCCTGTCATGCACAGGGATATTGCTAGGATTTTTTTCAATGGGCCATTTTCAACCATAATGGGCCAATGGGCCATTAATATACATTGTAGTATAATATTGATGGTGAAATTCATATCTTTAACATGTCTTGGAGTGACCCTTTGTGATTATACTCCCAGTCAAAAAATATCTTTCAAGAAGTAAATATGCAGACAAAAGAAGCTATGTTATAGTTTTAACTTTTTGAAATTCATATTGTTATAATATCTAAATGTAATCTAAATGACTGTTTTTCCCATTATCGTAGCTTTCCAATGATACCCAACATTCCATATCTGGAATTTGAAACATGTAGTTGAGAGATTTCTTTCAATTCTGATGGTCCATGATGGCTTCATGCACCCATGGGCGTTTTAATGCACCATTTATAATTCAAAGGCGTCTATGGCCCAGGGCGCTGCCCTAGCAATATCCCTGCATGCATTAGCAGATTCATGCAGACAAAAGTCCAACTACTGCTCAGCAGCACAATACTAGGAAACGACCAGCAGTGCTCTCGCTCCTCGCCAGGCGGCGCACCATGCATTCCGTCATATTATCGCCCAAAGTCCTCGGGCATCGGCAGTGCTAAGCCGATGGGACGTCTCAGTGTTTGGGTCTGGAAGCATTAAATATTCATCGTATCGACAAACCATACACATGTACATGATCGGTAGGGTGATTCCCATCGAGTTAAGCACATAAAGTCATATATCAGGGTTGGTGCGTGATTTTCTCCTGCGTCCTCGCACTGTTGGATGAGTAGTATAGGCCTACATATGAAAAGATCAATCACAGTTTATGCAGCACTATTTGACTCAGGCTTCCGCTGAGTCTAAGGGAGACGCCCACGGACCATTTTTTCCCTCATTTTAGAAGTCCAACTTCCAGGGCAGGCAGGGAAGCCATCAAGGGCATCCGGACTCTTGGTCAGGGGCCGGTGATCAGAAAAATGGAGAAGGGGAAAAGGGAGAAGGGGAAAAGGGAGAATAAGAAAAGGGAGCGGGGACGGGGGGACTGGAAAAGGGAGAACTGGAAAGGGGGGAATGGGAAAACGGCATCAAGCCCAAGGGTGGGTGTTGCTGCTGACGCTCCGACCGACTCGCTTTTTTGTCGACACTTTAAACGTCGGTTATGTGCTGCAGGGCGCTGACGCCCTGTCGCTGCTGACGCTCCGATCGACTCGCTTTACGAGACGTAAAACGGAGGTTACGCGCTGCAGAGCGCTGACACCCACACCCACCTACATGCCCACACCTACCTGAAACTGAAAATAAAGTCTAAAAGCACAGCTTGCCGTGAAAGTAAAGCTCAGTTTGCCGTGAAAGTAAATAGACAAATGCCAAAGCCCATTGATACCGTCTCTGTTGTATTTCACGAGTGGGGGCTGGGGCAGTATCCCACGAAGCCGCAGGCTGAGTGGGATGCGCCCCAGCCCCCACTCGTGAAATACATCAGAGCGGTATCAATGTAGTTGGCATTTGTGTTTATTTTTTTATTTGAAGCCATTTAATGAAGGAAAAGCAACCTTTTTTTAGCCCATTGAATACAGATACATTGTATTCAATGGCACCATTGAATACGCCCTTCCAGTGCTTAAGCATAGGAGATCCTGTATTTCAAAAAAAGAAATAGACAAATGCCAACGCCCATTGATACCATCTCTGTTGTATTTCACGAGTGGGGGCTGGGGCCATATCCCACGAAGCCGCAGGCTGAGTGGGATATGCCCCAGCCCCCACAGATGGTATCAATGTAGTTGGCATTTGTGTTTACTTTTTATTTGAGGCCATATTATGAAGAAAAACTATCTTTTCCTAGCCCATTGAATACGGCCACATTGTATTCAATGGGGGCATTGAATACGGCCCTTCAGTGCTAAAGCATAGGAGATCTTGTATTTCCAAAAAATAAAGCTCAGTTCACAGAGTAGTATATCCCTTTCAGTGAAAGTAAAGCTCAGTTTGCCCCGAAAGTAAAGGTCAGTTTGCTGTAAACGTAACTAAAGGTCAGTTTACTGTTTGCTATGAAAGCCCGGGTGTAAAAGGCTCACTTTTTTCCAGTTTTAATATCGGGGGCTGTTGCGACCAAACAAGAGGCTGATCTGTAACAGATCTAAGACGAGATACACTCCAGTCAGGCCGCCTCGCGTGTCTGAGAGAACTCGTCCTGACGTTCTACCACTGACGTCACAATCAGTGGTGGAGCGTTTTCTGCGAGCAGCCAGCTCTGCAGTCCGATCACGTGACTTTGTAAAGTTAATTTGATGTAATTATACTGTTATGCACAATAAAACAAGGTGTCTAGTCGGCATAATGAAGATTCGAATAGCGCAAAACAATAAATGTAACAAAAATAGACGCAGACAAAGTTCGGCACCTGCTCGCCTGAAATGAGATAACCTACATGTGTGACACATAACTTCAGTGTAGTTTTTGACGAGGACCCTGTTTCTGCTGTCAGAAATGAGAAATAACGTATTGTACTCAAATTAGATCACTCATTCGACTTTCTTATAGCTCTCGCTCTGGCGTCCGGACTCTCGCTCTGGCGTCCGGACTCTCGGGCGGGCGTCCGGACTCTCGCTCCGGCGTCCGGACTCTCGCTCCGGCGTCCGGACTCTCAGTCCCCCTTGCCCCATGAACCCTGAGTTGCCCTGTGATGTTAGTCACTCTTCCTCTTTGATTAACTTCACTTTAAATCCTACTTAGGCCATGGGAACTGACATTTGAGTATACCGTCCGCCGCCCACATGCTTTCATATGGCCGCATAAAAAGTTAATTATTTCAAAAATATTTCATTATTTCCAAATTTAAGCAAAATATGTGATTTCAAAGAAATGCTCTATGGCGGGTATATTTGGTATCATGGTAACATGCCAGGAATGTATTGTACTTGGTTCCACCTGCAATTGGCTTCAAAAAGTAGACCCAATTTATCTGATGAAGGTATTCGGAAGAAAAAGATAAGTTGTGACATTAAGGGACATGGAATACGGCCACTGGAAAATCGATAGGCAACATGAATATTATACCCACGTGGGGACGAACCTGCGGAGTCACTAGATGCCGCCCATTCTGTGCGCAATCTTGGATCGACACTTCTGGCGTAATCTTAATCTTAAATCGCTACTTCTGGCGTAATCTTAATCAGTTTCCAGGTGATACCTATCCTCTAGATGACACCACTGTAAGTTTGTAACATTGCTGTATATATCTGCCCCCGCACCCCCATTTTCTTTCTCTTTTTTTTTTCTGGAATAAGATTACGCCAGAAGTGGTTTGTTGCATATTATACTGGGTCCACCAGACCTCTTAATTGCCAATCAATCGATATAATACATCTATGTACCAGGGAGTTTGATTGGAATTTTTCTAATGAGACAATGGCGCATTAAAAGGGGAGAATAATGTGCAATTTTTAACATCTATGGTATATTATAGTCTATACCGTAAAGTCTCACGTAGAAGCCGCGAATCAGAACCAGCTTTCTTTTGATACCAAACATGCCTATATAGGGTACGGCTTATACGAGAGTTTTTAGAGGTATACTACAGTACTAAATTCGCTATAATTACAGCCCTATTTCGGCTTATAGGATTCTCCAAAGTTAGGGGTGCGGCTAATACGAGAGTTAGGCTTATACACAAGGTTTTACGGTACCTGTCATAGAAAAGTATATACCATAAACCTCACTTATAAATCGACCTCACCTATAATAGGGATGTCATCTGGTCATTGGTATGGAACTATAATTCTTACCAGTTACGGTATTTCCCCGTGTATAAGCCGGGCCGTGTATAAGCCTCGCGAAAGGGTGATGTAGTGTTTTATTTTTTTGGAATACAAGATCTGCTATGCTTAACTATAGGAAGGGCCGTATTCAATGCCCCCCCATTAAATATTGTGTGGCCGTATTCAATGGGCTAAGAAAAAGCTGTCTTTTCTTCATTAATCATTAAATGGCTTAAAATTAAAAAAAAATAATGCAAATGCCAACTACATTGATACCTCTCTGCCACATTTCATTTGTGGGGGCTGGGGTATATCCCTCTCAGCCGGCGGCTTCGGCTTTGTCTATGTATAAGCCGGGCCCTGAGTATAAGCCTGGGGGCTGTAAATGTTCATTCATGAAAATGACAATTTAGGCAACAACTCCAGTTCTACTTGAGGTATTCACAAAAATCTTTCACCTATGCAACCCCTATGAAGCTCTTCTATATCAGCAATACTGTTAAAGACAAATAAAGATTAAAATTAGAGAGAAAAAATGAAACAAATGTGTCGGAATAGTAGATAAATCTGGGAATTAAGCGAAGATACCAGAGTGATTTTTCAGGTTTAGAAATATAAGCCTGACCAGTGTATAAGCCTGCCCCGTGTATAATCCTGTTCAATTTGCCACTGAGTGCTTGTACGGGCTTATACACTAGGAAATACGGTATATAAATCCATTGTTGTAAGTTCCCTTTTTGGTTTTTACAGTGAACAAAATGGCAAAGATGACGGAGCAACAGAAGAAAGTGAAGGAGGCAGCGCGGTCTCGTGTAAGTTTCCATTTCCAAATGTCTACTCCTTCTATTCATAGGAGAACGCCATCTCTCAAGCTCCAGCATATAGCATATGGTGCTAAGTATGGAATCCAGTGGCGCCCCAACCGGCAGGGATATAACTAGGACTCAACAGCACTAAACCCCCATTCAGACTATGACTTGAAAACTTGACCCTCGTATACCTTTGGTTTAAAAAGGGCTAGGAACACACTTGCATATAGGGGGTGCAGAGGGGTCCCCCCCTCAGGTCGGAAAGTCGCCGAAATTAAGACCCCCAGGTCGCAAGGTCGTTTTTTTAGACCCTTTATCCTATAATCAATTTTGTGCAAAAGTCGCCAGGTCGCTTAAATGATTGCCCCAGGTCGAAAAGTCGCCTGGAAAACGGCCCAGGTCGCCAGGTCGCCAAAAACCCCTCTGCAGTCACCATATACTGTTCTAATGAGAATTGTCTCATCTGTCCACACAACCAATTTTCAATAAGATCTAGTTACATATCTGTCAGTTGAATTCTATCCCAAAGTTTCCTGTATTCATTTCCCTATATATAAAACGGCATCGTTTGGCCGCTGGTACCTATTCACAATAAATGAGCTATATGTGAGCAGGGGCGGATCCCCCTATTTTTCTGTACATTTTTATTTAGATGGTTCAACACCCCCAATGCTGTAGGTATTACAGCGCCTCCCCCCCCCCCCCCCCCCCACTCCTTTCGTAATTCCTGGATCCGCCACTGGTGAGCCAGCCTAAGTGTGTCTATGTGTGGGGGTGGGGGTGGCGGAGGGGTACCGTCAATGATATTCTACAGTTAAAGAAGCCCCCCCGCAACCCCCCTATTGTCAAAAAGCACTTTATTGCACTCTATCCAGCTAGGTGGCAGCACAGACTCTTCATGGGTTCCGTGGGTTCCTCATTCCCTTCCATCCACCTAAGTGGCAGCAGCCGGAACTCCCCTCAATGCAGACCAGAATACCATATGACTCGGCACATGGCACCGTTTACTTCCACATGACCTATTATCAAAAAGCACTACCGTAAATTCCCGTGTAAATTCAATTCCCTCCGACCACCCCTCTAGAGCGACCACCTCGCCATTGCGACCAGTTTTGAATAGTTCCAACCATTTTTCTCTTTGTTTCAATATATAAAACTCCCTCTAACGCGACCACCCTTCTAATGCGACCACCCCACCCCCCGACCACTGAAATTCCAGTCCCAAATTATGTTTTCCTCCCTCTAATGCGACCACTGTCTCCAAGACTGAACCTTTTTTTAAAATTTGACCAGTAGTCGTAGGTCAGATCACCTGACTAATGGTTGGAGATCAGAAGTCCCCCTGCCTTCACTCCTTTACCTGACCAGTGTCGCACATCTGAGGAAACCCACCCACCCTGTCTGAAAACTCCAACTAAAATGTAGGGGGATATGTTTTTCAAATATATCATCCTATTTGTTTAAATGAGGAAACCAGTAACAAAACCAAATACTGTAAACATATGTTATTTCGCGCTGTACATATTTTCGTGGATTTCGCGGATTTTAAAATCCGCAAAAATATGTACAGAGTGAAAAGTAATCCAATATTGCTATATGACTGTAATATTTCAATATCAGCGAATTTAAGTCCCAGCGAAATTGTATTTTAAAGCAAATCCGCGAAAATTTGTACCAGCGAAAATATGTACGTTTACAGTACTGTATATAGAGAAAATAGACAATCGGGATTATGCAAATGAGCTCCTTATAACAAGAAGTTATTTATACCAGTCCTCCTTTAAACAATATTTCACTGTAGCAACAATGCAATTCCTATCTTTTGCAAACCATCTGCTCATCGAGTATCTATAAGAAGAAAAACAAGTGATAGGGAGCCCCCTCCCCCCCCCCCCCTTTAAGCACACGTTATGAGCATAATGCCTGCAGTTTAATGTTGTTTCTCCTTCCCCTGTGTCCTTCTCCTATAAAGAATAGCTTTCTATTTCTATGTAGCATGACTATATATACCCACTTCACAATTACAGGCCAACAGGAAAAAAGCTAAAGAAAATCCCAAGGTGAGGTCCCCAGCTTGGCATACAAGGGAGAAGGCTCGAAACGTGCGCAAATCAAAGGCATACAGAGAAAGACAAAGTAAGTTTAATATTTATTATTTTACTTTTTATGTATACTATGGTGTCATTAACATCGTGTAATTTGTGCTACATTTTTGTATGTTTGATATCAGTACAGTCAACTCCCTCTCACTCCATTCCGGCCACACTTGGGACTTGTCAAAAAATGGCAGTATCACTGTACTCAGCCCTTAATATTTACAAGGCCACTAGGGGTTTTAATATATTATACCTTTGATAACACGACTGCAGCACTGATGGGTAACTCGCCAGTCCTGTATTCAGTAATGTGTAAAACCGCGCGTAAAATCCGCGGCTACAATGCGAGTCAGATCGCTGGTGCGGCTTAGAGGTCGGGGTGCGGCTTATAGGCGAGTTTTTGCTACTATGGTACAGTACTAAAGTGACCATAATCACATTGCTGGTGCGGCTTATAGCATCAGCCCAAAGTCAGGGTGCGGCTTATACATGAGTTAGGCTTATACGTGAGGTGTTATGGTATGTTATAAATTGTGTAACATGTGATACAGAATTGCTCTTATATCTGGGTTTTCTACTACATGTATACACAACATAGTACCCGAGAACAAAGTACATTTATAACATGTGAGTTGTCTTTCTATTTCACAGAAACGCCATCCACTAAGAGTAAGACACAAACAAAGAGGAGCCGCCCGAAGACAACGCTGGAGAAGGCATTGTACCGGAAGTTGCAGCTGGCTAGGGAAGCCCTAACTTTGAATCGGGAAATGTTCACCGCACTAAAGGCAGAGAATGACATGCTGAGACGTGTGGTGGAAGGTGTGCCGGGTATAGTGATAGATATTTAATACTTGTACACAGTGTCTACATACCCTCCTTTGTTACAATAAAATTGCCATAGTTCACCAAGATCGTTGTTATTTTATATGCATTACCTCAGAGTGTGAGAATGGAGTGCATGTGGAATGAGCTGTATATAGAGTGTATGCATATGCAGTGTATATGGACTGGAGTGAGATAGCTGCGGGTGGATTGAGAATGGATTGAGGGCAGTCTAGGTGGAGTGAGATAGATGTAAGTGGTGTAACTGTGCCGTAGGTGGGATGCGAATGAAGTGAGAGCAGTGTGTATGCAGTGAGAAACTGAAAATTCCAGGGGTTAGTCGATGCTAACCAGCTACCCACAGGAAGTCCACACTAGGTGACAGCACAAGCAAATCATGAGATATTTATCTATATGATAAGATTGTAATTGCACTTATTATCATGCTTAGAGGTAACCTTTTCTAATATTGAATATCATATGGGGTGTAACTTAATGTATGTATGTATCTTTTTAGCCAGATTTTCTTTTTTAAACTGATCAACATATTCCAATGAGGTTTTCCGAATGCGACACCGCAGGCCCCAGGAAAATTTAGGAAAATTGACAACCTACAGGAACAAATTTGAAGAAAAAGTTGGGTAACCTACTGTACTCCAAATGAGGGATTTTTCTTTATGTCACTAAGGCCCATGTCACATGTCGATTTTAAGAAATGGCCATGTCACATGTCACTTATATGGGCATGTCACATGTCGATTTTAAGAAATGGCCATATCACCATGTCGATTTTAAGAAATGGCCATGTCTCCATGTAGAATTTAGTGGTCTATACCCATGTACACAGGAATTTATGCTAGCCTCATGAATTCAGGTGAAAAGGGCAATGCTAACTTTTAGCTAAGGGTTAGCAACAAAATGCTAAGATAGGATAGGACCTTCGGGCACGTGAATTTTGCTAATGAAGGTGTACCACGTGTGCTACAGGTGTATCAGGTGTGCTACAGGTGAACCAGGTGTGGTACACGTGTACCAGGTGTGGTACAAGGGTACCAGGTGTGCTACAGGTGTATCAGGTGTGGTACACGTGTACCAGGTGTACCAGGTGCGGTACACATGTACCAGGTGTGGTACACATGTACCAGGTGTGCTACAGGTGTACCAGGTGTGGTACAGGTGTATCAGGTGTGGTACAGGTGTACCAGGTGTGCTACAGGTGTGGTACACGTGTACCAGGTGTGGTACACGTGTGGTACACATGTACCAGGTGTGGTACACGTGTACCAGGTGTGGTACACGTGTACCAGGTGTGCTACACGTGTACCAGGTGTGGTACACATATACCAGGTGTGGTACACGTGTACCAGGTGTGATACAGGTGTATCAGGTGTGGTACAGGTGTACCAGGTGTGCTACAGGTGTGGTACACGTGTACCAGGTGTGGTACAGGTGTGGTACACATGTACCAGGTGTGGTACACGTGTACCAGGTGTGGTACAGGTGTACCAGGTGTGCTACACGTGTACCAGGTGTGCTACACATATACCAGGTGTGCTACACATATACCAGGTGTGGTACAGGTGTATCAGTTGTGGTACAGGTGTACCAGGTGTGCTACACGTGTACCAGGTGTGGTACACGTGTACCAGGTGTGGTACATGTGTACCAGGTGTGCTACAGGTGTGGTACACGTGTACCAGGTGTGGTACATGTGTACCAGGTGTGCTACAGGTGTGGTACAGGTGTACCAGGTGTGGCACACATGTACCAGGTGTGGTACACGTGTACCAGGTGTGCTACACATGTATCATGTGTGATACAGGTGTATCAGGTGTGGTTCAGGTGTACCAGGTGTGATACAGGTGTACCAGGTGTGCTACACGTGTACCAGGTGTGGTACAGGTGTATCAGGTGTGCTACACGTGTACCAGGTGTGCTACACGTGTACCAGGTGTGCTACACGTGTACCAGGTGTGCTACCAGGTGTGTACCAGGTGTGCTACACATGTATCATGTGTGATACAGGTGTATCAGGTGTGGTACACGTGTACCAGGTGTGCTACACATGTATCATGTGTGATACAGGTGTACCAGGTGTGATACACGTGTACCAGGTGTGGTACACATGTACCAGGTGTGGTACACATGTACCAGGTGTGGTACACGTGTACCAGGTGTGGTACACGTGTACCAGGTGTGGTACAGGTGTACCTTGTGTGCTACACGTGTATCAGGTGTGATACATGAGTATCCGGGTGTAATAGAGGTGTACCAGGTGTTATAGAGGTGTACCAGACATAAAGTATGGGTGTACCACACGTAGCTCAGGTGTACCAGATGTAGTACAGGTGTACCAGATATATTACATGTGTATCAGGCATAGTACTGGTGTACCAGACGTATATTAAGTATGCTAAAATAGTGTAGGTGGAATGATCGGTGTAGTGAACAAGTTTCAGATGAGTGAGGATGCGTGAGGTGGAGTGACATGCCCACAGAGGGAGTGAGAGCCCAGCTAACAAAATATACATTATTTTACGTCAAAAGGGCTACAAAGTTATTTTAAGTGTAGTGTGTAGTTGTAGTACGTAAACTGACAGGGTAACAGGCGGAATGAGGATGGAGTGAACACATTTCAGATGGAGTGAGGATGCGGTAGGTGGTGTGAACAAGTTTTAGATGAAGTGGGGAATTTGTAGGTGAAGTGACAGGGCCACAAGGGGAGTGATAATGGAGCGAATGAGTTTTAGATGCAATGACAGGGCCACAGGGGGAGCACATGTGGATGGAGCAAACAAATTTTAGATGCAGTGAGAATGCATTATCTGAAGTGAGTAATCTCGTGTAGTGAGTAATCTGTAGGTGGAATGACAGGGACACAGAGGGAGTCGGGATGGAGTGAACAAGTTTTAGATGGAGTGGGTAGTTTCAGGTGGACTGAGGAAGCTGTAGGTGAACGGAGCAGCAGGTGGAGTAAGAATGGAGGGAGGGCAATGTCCATGGAGTCAGGGCTGTAGGTGGAGAGACAATGCTGCAGGAGGAATGATTGCAGGGGGCATGGAATGAGAGACCTGTTGGTGTAGTGACTGTCGCAGGTGGAGTGAGGGTGGAAAGAGGAAGCTGTTTCAGTAGGAATGACAATGCCTTCAGAATCGAATTGCCTTCAGAATCTAGAGTTACTCAATACAGAAACGATGCTTTAGAATAGGATTTATTATCAGTATTATGGTTTCTGCTACTGTAGGCATTTTACTTAAAAGATGACGACACAATTCATTTCATTAAGAAATAGTGTATTCAGGTATTGCATGTACATGTATACATATTCTGTCACTTTCTACACTGTAGCCTTTTATTTCTACGGCCAAGCTTGAAATGCATGAATATCCTTCCAACTGTCTACCCAGTGAACAAAAAACATTATTTTTTGTTCTCTAATGTATACTTCAAAACAATGGAGTGGTCATGCATTCAACTTTTCATGATGATATTTTACACATTTTGAAAAACATTACACACAATTGCAATTGCTGTATGGATCTCAACTAGGGGTCAGGCTGGTCGTCCTGTGGGCGGCTCCATTACTTAAGCTTTTACCGGCGAGACATGCACTGATACAGCAATCACAATGGGCACAGGCTATTACATAATGCACCCTAAACATTCCGCAGTGAAAGCCAGGGAATTATTTCATTGGTTGATAATGCATCCAGCTAGACGCCTATAGAAAACATGTGCATTGGGATGTTCACTATATGAATGCAATATGTCCTTCTTCGTTATAACTGCACACTTGCCGCCATGCCGACATACTGAAAGAGGGGTTGGGAGTGAGGGAGGGGTTGGATGTGAGAAAAGGGGTTGGATGGCGGCCAAAATGTCAACATGATGCCGGCCAGGATGTCGACATTATGACAGCCAGGATATCAGGTGTGATACAGGTGTATCCGGTGTGGTACAGGTGTACCAGGTGTGGTACACGTGTACCACATGTGGTACACGTGTACCAGGTGTGCTACACATGTACCAGGTGTGGTACACGTGTATCAGGTGTGATACAGGTGTACCAGGTGTGCTACAAGTGTACCAGGTGTGGAACACGTGTACCAGGCATGGTACACGTGTACCACATGTGCTACACGTGTACCAGGTGTGCTACACGTGTACCAGGTGTGCTACACGTGTACCAGGTGTGCTACACGTGTACCAGGTGTGGTACACGGGTACCAGGCATGGTACACATCTATCAGATGTGGTACACGTGTAGCACAGGTGTAGTACAGGTGTGGTACACATGTAGCAGCTGTGGTACATGTGTAGCACATGTGCTACAGGTGTACCAGGTGTGGTACACGTGTACCAGGTGTGGTACACATGTACCAGGTGTGGTACACGTGTACCAGGTGCGGTACACATGTACCAGGTGTGGTACACGTGTACCAGGTGTGCTACAGGTGTACCAGGCGTGGTACACGTGTACCAGGTGTGGTACACGTGTACCAGGTGTGCTACATGTGTACCAGGCGTGGTACACGTGTACCAGGTGTGGTACATGTGTACCAGGCATGGTACACATGTATCAGATGTGGCACACGTGTAGCACATGTGGTACACGTGTAGCACATGTGGTACACGTGTACCAGGTGTAGTACACATGTATCAGGTGTGCTACACATGTATCAGGTGTGATACACATGTATCAGGTGTGATACAGGTGTGCTACACGTGTATCAGGTGTTATACACATGTATCAGGTGTGATACAGGTGTGCTACACGTGTATCAGGTGTGATACAGGTGTACCAGGTTTGCTACACGTGTACCAGGTGTGCTACATGTGTACCAGGCGTAGTACATGTGTACCAGGTGTGGTACACGTGTACCAGGCATGGTACACATCTATCAGATGTGGTACACGTGTAGCACAGGTGTAGTACAGGTGTGGTACACATGTAGCAGCTGTGGTACAGGTGTAGTACACGTGTAGCAGCTGTGGTACAGGTGTAGTACAGGTGTGGTACACGTGTAGCAGCTGTGATACAGGTGTAGTACAGGTGTGGTACACGTGTAGCAGCTGTGGTACAGGTGTAGTACAGGTGTGGTACAGGTGTAGCAGCTGTGGTACAGGTGTAGTACAGGTGTGGTACACGTGTAGCAGCTGTGATACAGGTGTGGTACACATGTAGCAGCTGTGGTACAGGTGTGGTACACGTGTAGCAGCTGTGGTACAGGTGTAGTACAGGTGTGGTACACGTGTAGCAGCTGTGATACAGGTGTGGTACACGTGTAGCAGCTGTGATACAAGTGTGGTACACGTGTAGCAGCTGTGGTAGAGGTGTGGTACACGTGTAGCAGCTGTGGTACAGCTGTGGTACAGGTGTAGTACAGGTGTGGTACACGTGTAGCAGATGTGGTACAGGTGTGGTACACGTGTAGCAGATGTGGTACAGGTGTGGTACACGTGTAGCAGATGTGGTACAGGTGTGGTACACGTGTAGCAGCTGTGGTACAGGTGTAGTACAGGTGTGGTACACGTGTAGCAGATGTGGTACAGGTGTGGTACACGTGTAGCAGATGTGGTACAGGTGTGGTACACGTGTAGCAGATGTTGTACACATGTAGCAGGTGTGGTACATGCATACCATGTGCGGTACATGTGTAGCAGGACATTGTAGGGAAATGTATACATATTCTGCCACTTTTTACACTGCAGCATCCCCAAAAGGAGAGGTATCAACCTTTCATTTCTCTAGGCAATCTACATAGTCATCTTTGCAGCTGTCTACCCAGTGTACAAAAAGATTGTTTTTCGTTCTTATATACTTCACAAGAATGAAATATAAATATTACACACGATTGCAATTGCTATATGGATCTCAACCATAGAAAACATATTTGCATTGGGATGTTTAATATAAGAATGCAATATGTCCTTTCTTGTTTTAACTGCATGAACGTAACTCAGTTATTCATGCATCATGCCAAACCTTGTGGTAGATGGACTCGACATAATGTGTGAATACATTGCAACTACCCATCAAACTTGTCTACTATAATCATGTATTGCAATGAAGCTATGTGTACCAGGTGTGGTACACGTGTACCAAGTGTGGTACAGGTATACCAGGTGTAGTTCAGGTGTACCAGACAGAGTACACATGTAACAGGTGTGGTACACTTGCACTAGGTGTAGTACAAGCATACCAGGTGTGTTACAGGTGCATTTATAAATCATAAGTTTAACATTCAAACTAGCCATCAAACACATCTACAATAATCATGTATTGCAATAAAGCTTTCCCTGACCTGGACCTGGAAGTAATAAAATACTGTTTCTTCCAGGAACATGGTACAATATGGTACAATATAGTATCAACATATGGTACAGTATAGTATGAAGTATCATAACCCTTTGGCATACATGCCCAGTTCCATGACCAACTACAATAGGGTAGGGGGGGCCTACATTGTACATTTGTAATAAGACATACTATAGTGCGTTCTAGTAACTATCATCAATAAAATTGGTCAGAGACAAACTGCAGTAGCTTTGATTTTGCCTCTAATGGGCATGGCTTTGAATCAACTTCCTCCTCCTTTTCCGTTTTGATGGAAACATCCTCAACTATTTCAGTCATTCGTTCACTAAGTTCAGTGAAACCCTTTCTCGCCATATCCTTTAGAGATGGACCACGTTTTGCATTTTTCTTCCTACCCCTACCACCAAATCTGTCCTCTGCTTTCTTCGGGAACTCTACATTGGGTTTGTATGGATCTATGGAGTTGTCGTAATCAGGTAGAACTAATGTGTACTTATTTTCCTTTGATGCCCCACTCTTACTCCTCATTCCCAGATTGTGGGCCATTCTGTGAGCTCGTCTGCCCCCCTTCCCACCTTCTATGAAAGCCTTATCATGTAAAACAGAGAGCAGATGGCCATCCACTCTCAATCTCTCCATCTCGCCCTCTGTTGGAATATGCGATCTCTGACTCATTTCATGGATGATATTAAGATTCACATCTAAATGGTTTCTTTCAACTATATTATGACCCTTTGGCATCCAATTGTAGTATGATCTAAGTAAACTATCCACGTCATAATTTCCTAGATGTTGTGCAAGACATGCAAACAGATGTTTACAGAAATAAGGCTGTCCATACCGAATAAACCAAAAACATGTACATACACATAATTCAAGATTGCAAATATATGCTGATTCTATCAGATTTTCACGAACAGATGGATCCATTTCGCTTTCCACAACCTCATGGTAATCAAACTGAACGATTCCCATCAGCTTCTGAAGCAGGGTAGTAGCCTCTGGAATTAACACATATGCATGGTCACCCAATGCCTGAATACAGGCATATCCTGCATCTTCTTCTCCCTCCTCTTTCTCCTCCTCCTCAACACTATCATCGTCACTGGCCTCCTCTTCCATTTCTTCCCTCCCATTACCATCAACCAAGTCTGCAATGACATGCTGGTCATTATCCAGGTTTCCTGACGGAACAACATTAAACCATGGACTAACTTGGTTGTTTTTGTTGTCCATTATTGCTGTAACTGCATCTGAAAGAGCCATGGTGATTCCAGCTTCTGCTCTTTCTTTCACAGCTCGGTTAAAATAGGCTTTGGCAGATACCTTCTCTTTTGGACATTGTCTAAATAATATTCTATCAATAAAGTCCCATACTAAGGTATGTAGATTTTTGTTACATTGTGACTTATAGTCTGTCTTGTCTATGTCCAGAAAAGTTCGCTCAGTTACATTATTTGTCATGAGCAGGGGGTCACGTCTGTCTTGCTGTGGAACTTTAAATAGCACTTCAGCAGAGAAAGTATCTGACCAGAATCTATTGAACCAGTACCTTCTCAGGTATTCTAGAAAAGCAGTTTTTTTCTGCTGGTCTATGAACTCATCAGGAATATTATGCATAACAAACTCTTTGTATTTCTCATACATGCTATTCCGGGATGCTGGGGACCACGTCCTCATTATAGCTTTAAAACCACATTCAAGTGGTACAAAAAACATTTGCAGTGAGGGTCGGATTTCTTCACGGACAGCCTTTATACCATGAAATGCACAAAGACTTGAGATTAGTCCCATGTCCATTACGGCTGTTCGTATGGATAAAGCCTTGTCATGCTGTATCAATGGTTCAATGGGGTCTGCTACAGCACATGGCCGTAACCAATAAAATCCTTCTGCATCATCCATAACATACAGCTGCTTTGGATGTGAGCAATTAGGATTTAAACAGGGTACATTTGCTAATACAAATGTCAAAAAGACCTTATTGACTGAGGCAGACTCTGTGTTAGTGATACAAGCAGCACCCAGGAAACCACGTCTCTTCTCATTTGTAAAAGTGAGAATCCCTGTCTTAAAGCTTGCAGCATTAAGATCATGCTTGTGGTCAAGACCTAAAACATTCCTCCCATACTTAGAAATCATTTGCAGGTTCTCATCATGTGCCAGTATAATAATGTAATCCCTGTTTTTATCCTGATCACCTCGTTGAAAGAATAAGACTGACTCATAATTACTCTCTAATGTGCGCTCCACTTGCCTCCAATCTGAATTTGTATAAATCTTGTCGGTACTATTTGCTTGACCAGCTCTACTCTTATGTTTATCAATAGTCTTTGTCCTGCTGTGAATTTGTGACAATGAGTGTGTAAATTCTAGATCTGAATTGTTTTTGTACAATTTTGTCTTACTGTGGGTAGTTGCAAATATTTCAGCTGGTGTAGCAGAGGTGGTGGTGCGCATCATGTCCCAAATATATTTAACTGACTCGTTAGGCCTTTTTTTACCATCAATAGGCTGTGCAATACAGTTATCAACATGATACATTATATTACTGTCACATTCCTGAACCTGAAAGTTGAGCATGTCATTGCTCATTAAAACAAATTTAAGCCTCCATTTACATCGCAAATGATCATGTATTATATCTCTCTCACCATGCAGATATTTAGGTCGTGGAGAGTTGTTATGCAACTGGTAGACATAACAATTTTTGCAAATATCATGGTCATCAAAAATGCACCACTTAGTAGACTTATTTGTTGCACAAACAGAGCAACACCTCGTATCATCAAAACTTACATCATCGGCACAGTGGCTACATTTATCGCTCACGCTCCAGACAGAGCTTAATTTCTGTTGGCAGTCCGAGCGGCATTCACTTGACTTTGAACAACATGTAAGATATAGCACAACAGCCTGAAAAGGATCAGGTGCTTCTGTAGCAATGGAATATGTTTCATCAAACATGTGTGTCTTTCCCCATATCTTACTCTCTGTTGTACTGGTATATACAGGTGGAGATGGATTATGTATGGTGACACGTTTATCCACCCTGTAGTCACGTTGCACATTAAATGGAATCTTATTAATGTACGCTCTTGTACCCAGTCCCACTTGAACTGTAGTAATAGTTGTCCATGTCTCCTTCTTCTTACAAAGAAAAGTGGGAAACGATGAACTATGAAGAAAGTCATTTATTTCCTTCAAAGCAATGGGGTCATTTTTCCCGTCTGCAGTACATTTGAAATTTCGGTGTTTCTTTGGGCCTGAATGTGGAATGCAAATTAACTGCAGTTGGGATGTGTTCTTAAGATAGGATATGTGGTAGTTTTTCAACATACCAGGAAGATTTTTTGATTCTGAACTCCTGTTCATTTTCCTGGATTCCAGCCAAGTTCTAGCAGCATTACTATTTATATAGTGCTGTATGGCTTCCATTGCTTCTACACTCTTCTTTCCCTCCTTAGAGCAGGGGAAAAGTTTAGCACGCTCACTATCATCCCTTAGCTTGCACAGCAAGCGAAGTTTCTGCGATGACTTTAAGAAAGTGATGCATGTTTTTTTTACGATATAACTTATGTTAGATATATCCACTTCACTATCACTCTGAGATGAAACAGACTGGGCACAAGAGCGTACAATAACATTCTTCCTGCACTTTACAGGCAACGATTTCCTTTGAGGATTAAGAGGGCCAAATATAGTAGACACATCTGCAGTTTTCTTTGTCAAAACAGGAGAAGCTTCTTCAATCTTTGAAGTATCCAGATGCTGGGATTTTGCATCTAATTCGACACAGGGTGCATTAGATTGGACAGAACCACTTTGCACAGATGAGGAAATTAATTGCTCTATTTCTATCTTCTCTCCTATAAGCCATACAATGAGAAGTTTCCTCAGCCAGACAGCATAATGTGTAATGTCAAACAAGTATCCAACTGGGGAGTAAGCCGTTCCAAACAAAGTTTGAAAGGTTGCAGGACTAAGCAAAATAAGGGAAAGCCCTACAATGGCAGCTACACCACATATGTCTCCACAAGTCTGAAAAGGATATTGACTATTTTCTTCATATGCTCTTGTCGGAGAAGCATGGCACAATATTCCAGTGTATTGTAAGGAACCATGTAAGGAAATAGTTCCAAGCAGTCTCCGAAAAAGCTTCAGAAAATCAGATGGAATGTCCCAACCCAAACTATCCCCATAGTATAGTTCAGAAGTAGCATAATCAAAGGATGCCATCACAAAGTGGTTGGCATGTATGGGCTCTGCTCCATTACGTGGAGTTATACAATTGAGAAATACCTCTCCTTTATACATCCCTACATGAAGGAAAAATGAAATCCTTATTTTTGTTACATTCTTCCCATACATTTTCTTCAATTTTTTACCCAGTTTTTGTGGCTGCTTTAGCTCATGGAAAGTTGCAACATAGCTTAACTCATTACGCAGTTGCTTGTTTAATATATAAGTAAACTGGTCAAGAATGGCATCATTAACCCAGTTTGTTGAAGAAAGACCAAATAAATCCTTAGTGGTGATGTCAATACCATTGAAGCGATGTTTTGCTTGAAGAGAGGATGTAGATAAAATGTTCCGGAATAACTCTACATTTCTATAAACGATAGGTTTGATGCAGGGGACAGCAGGAAAATCACTTGAACTGCACCATTCTATTGCATCAGATAGCATACTTTCATTTTCCCGCTTGCGATGTTCTTCCTTTTTCTCTCGCACACCATTAAGATTTAAATCACCATAGTTACAAGATATATAGAATCTATCTCTGCTATCACTGGCTGCACAACTCGCTGTTATTATTGTTTCCTCCATAACATCCAACTCTGTCAGACCCGGGAGAACTGAAACAGTATTTCTTGTGGAACCCTGTCGAAGATTGAAGTCGCCCACCCTTGTTACTGCGCTCTTCTTACATTCTTCATCGCCACCTCCTTTGAAGCTCATGCTGTGTTCCCATATCTCTGATGAGCAAATGAAGGCCTTGTTTGATCGCTTCTTGCTTTCTTTTTTCCTTTTTTTCTTGCTTTGTTTCGTGTCAGGTGCTGCTTTCATCTGTTTCTCTGCAGGGTTCATCTCCTACAGATAAAAGGAAATCATATTAACAGAGTAAATAGAATATATATTGCCTGAGTTACAGGTTCTAACACGCACCACCGCCGTGACTCGCCCATTGGGGCCTATAGACCAAGCAGCCACATTCATGATGCGTTTCTAGGCGACCAGACTCTCGCCATGGCTGCGGCCGATGAGAGGTCGTTACTGTGAGGTTGGCCTGCGGCCCACATTCAGTATGATGTAGCTGTCTCACGTTCCACCACAATGGGCCGCATTTCACTCGGCCTACGGCCTCGTGAAATACGGCCCAAGGTCAACTCGTGAAATAACCCAGCCAACAGACTGAAACTTGTGAACCTTTGTCTATGTATCAGGTGTGATACAGGTGTATCCGGTGTGGTACAGGTGTACCAGGTGTGGTACACGTGTACCAGGTGTGGAACACGTGTACCAGGTGTGGTACACATGTACCAGGTGTGGTACATGTGTACCAGGTGTGGTACAGGTGTATCAGGTGTGCTACACGTGTATCACGTGTACCAGGCGTGGTACACGTGTACCAGGCGTGGTACACGTGTACCACGCATGGTACACATGTATCAGATGTGGTACACGTGTAGCACATGTGGTTCACGTGTAGCACATGTGGTACAGGTGTACCAGGTGTGGTACAGGTGTACCAGGTGTGCTACACGTGTACCAGGTGTGGTACACGTGTACCAGGTGTGCTACACATGTACCAGGTGTGGTACACGTGTACTAGGTGTGGTACACGTGTACCAGGTGTGGAACACGTGCACCAGGTGTGCTACACGTGTATCAGGTGTGCTACAGGTGTGATACACGTGTCCCAGGTGTGGTACACGTGTACCAGGCGTGGTACATGTGTACCAGGCGTGGTACACGTGTACCAGGCGTGGTACATGTGTACCAGGCCTGGTACACGTGTACCAGGTGTGGTACACGTGTACCAGGTGTGGTACATGTGTACCAGGTGTGGTACACGTGTACCAGGTGTGGAACACGTGTACCAGGTGTGAGGAATGAGGTCCAGGTGTGGTACACATGTACCAGGTGTGGTACAGGTGTACCAGGTGTTGTACACGTGTACCAGGTGTGGTACAGGTGTATCAGGTGTGGTACACGTGTACCAGGTGTGGTACACGTGTACCAGGTGTGGTACAGGTGTACCAGGTGTGGTACAGGTGTACCAGGTGTGGTACACGTGTACCAGGTGTGGTACAGGTGTATCAGGTGTGGTACACGTGTACCAGGTGTGGTACACGTGTACCAGGTGTGGTACACGTGTATCAGGTGTGCTACAATGCCATAGTCTCAGATGGAGTGAGGTGGAATTACATGGCCCTGTATGGAGTGAGGATGGAATCAGGGCGTTGTAGATTGACTGAAGATGGAACGAGGGCATCTTAAATGGAGTGAGGCCAATTTAGGTGAAGTGAGAGAGTTGTAGATGGAGCAGATGGAGTGAAGACATTGTATGTGGAGTGAGAAAGGTATAGGTGGAGTGAGGATAGTGACAAGGTATTGCAGCTGCAGTGAGAAAACTATATGTGGAATGACATGGTCGCAGATGGAATGAGGGCACTATAGGTGGACTTACAGATGGAGTGAGGATGGAATGAGGGCATTGCAGTTGGAGTGGTGATGGAGTGAGGGCATTGTAGGACAGACGGTAGAGTGAGGATGAATTCAGGGCATTGTAGGTTGGGTGAGGCCACTTCAGGTGGAGTGAGAGAGTCATAGATGGTGTAACAGGACCACAGATGGAGGGATGAACTTGTAGGTGGAGTGAGACAGCTGTACATGGAGTGACATGGCCATATTCAAAGTCAGGATGGAATGAAGGTATAGTAGGTTGAGTCAGCAAATTGTAGGTGGAATGACATCGTCTCAGATTGAGTAAGGATTGAATGAGGGTTTTGTAGGCATGGGGAGAAAGCTAAATGTGGAATGACATGGCCATGTATGGCGTAAGGATGGAATCAGGGCATTGTAGGTAGAGTCTGGATGGAATGTGGGCATCTTGAGAGGAGTGAGGCCATTTGATAGTTGTAGATGGAGATCCTGGACCGCGGATAGAGTGGGGATGTTATAGGTAGAGTAAGAAAGCTGTAAATGGAATGAGATGGTCTCCGATGGAGTGAGGATGGAATTACTGTGCCATATGTGGAGTGAGGATGGATTAGGGCATTTCAGGTGGAGTGAGAATATAATAGATTGAGTTACAGTACACCAGATGGAGTGAGGCGAGGGAGTGACGGTGTTGTAGGCTAAAGAAAGCTAAAGGTTGAATGACATGAGGATGGATTAGGACATTTTTGGTGGAGTCAGGCCATTTTAGGGAGAGTGAGAATACAATAGATAGAGTTACAGTACCACAGATGGAATGTTATAGGTGGAGTGAGAAAGCTGTACATGGAGTGAGAGCATTGTTGCTAGAGTGGGAGAGTTGTAGGTGGAATGACCTAGCCGTATATGGAGTGAGGATAAAGTTAGGACATTACACTTGGAGTGAAAAAGGTATAGATGTAGTTACAAGGCCGCAGATGGAGGTCCTAAAACATGGCCCCTCACTCAACTGGCCAGTGCCAGTGGTGTACAGTGGTCGGAGTTCAAAGGAATGAGGTCCCTTCAAACACCTGGCCAGTGGTCGGAGTGCAAAGGATTGAGGACTCCTCACTCACCTGGCCATATTTCGCTTGGTTATAATTGAATATAGAGCACCAGCACTTCGTTATAAAATAGTTTTTTTACACTAGAAATATAGGACAAAGTCACGATCTTGAGAATTAGTTTGTCATAAAACAAAATTCGTTATAACAGAGTTTGTAATAACGAATTTTTACTGCATTAGCTGTTGGTGGAATGACATGGTTGTATATGTAGTGAGTTTACAGTTAGTACATTGTACTTGGAGTGAGAGAAGTGTAGATGGAATCCCTCACACAGCTGAGGCCGATATGTGTAACACTGAATATATATTGCACTTTGTACCATACTGTAGCGTCCACAAGGTACGGGAACAGATCACAAGGAGACAAGCAGATTAGGGTATGAAACACTTTATTAAAGTCAGATAACTGGTACATAACTCTCAATATTAATGCCAACGTCATATAGGCCTAAGCACAAAGCCTCAACCGTCTTCTGATAGTGACAGATGTTGTCTGTCCGATATTCTGCATATAATTATATCTGACCATGACTGCATGCTGTTCTAAGTGTCCTTTTATAGTACAGATCACATGACCTTACATTGTGACATCAGTAGAGCATTGATTAACTTCTCTGGCAGACCTCATCAATCAACCTTGATGGTGGACCTCACCAATCAATGTCTATGGAAGACATTGCCAATCAACCTTGATATTCATACCTCAGCAGTGGTACCCAGTGCCCCGTATCTCTTTCCATGAGAACTGGTGAGGTGATGAACACCTCTGTGCTGCAGATTTAATATGGCCTTCAGCCATTGGATGGGCAGTCTGATATCTCCCTCCAAAAAAGTCATAATTTCAAATATGCAGAGAAAAATCCTACCTGTGAGAGTTGTGGCTGCAGTGGAGTGGTTCTTGCTGTGTATACACATTCTATATACAATGTTAACCTATACTGTATAATATTACAGATAGGGGCTATCAGTTGATGAATATGAATTATTAGTAAGCAAGCAAAGGGGGAAACACAACAGGGGACAAATATCTCGTATGGTGATGATATAGACGTGCGTATGGTAATGCTGGATACATGGTCATCTCTTATCAACATGTAGTGTGTTATGGAGAAACGAAAGATTGACCACCTACAATAGGAGAGGGCAATCATTAGCAAGCTAAGACAGGGGACAAATATCTCGTATGGTGATGATATAGACGTGCGTATGGTAATGCTGGATACATGGTCATCTCTTATCAACATGTAGTGTGTTATGGAGAAACGAAAGATTGACCACCTACAATAGGAGAGGGCAATCATTAGCAAGCTAAGACAGGGGACAAATATCTCGTATGGTGATGATATAGACGTGCGTATGGTAATGCTGGATACATGGTCATCTCTTATCAACATGTAGTGTGTTATGGAGAAACGAAAGATTGACCACCTACAATAGGAGAGGGCAATCATTAGCAAGCTAAGACAGGGGACAAATATCTCGTATGGTGATGATATAGACGTGCGTATGGTAATGCTGGATACATGGTCATCTCTTATCAACATGTAGTGTGTTATGGAGAAACGAAAGATTGACCACCTACAATAGGAGAGGGCAATCATTAGCAAGCTAAGACAGGGGACAAATATCTCGTATGGTGATGATATAGACGTGCGTATGGTAATGCTGGATACATGGTCATCTCTTATCAACATGTAGTGTGTTATGGAGAAACGAAAGATTGACCACCTACAATAGGAGAGGGCAATCATTAGCAAGCTAAGACAGGGGACAAATATCTCGTATGGTGATGATATAGACGTGCGTATGGTAATGCTGGATACATGGTCATCTCTTATCAACATGTAGTGTGTTATGGAGAAACGAATGATTGGCCACCTACAATAGGAGAGGGCAATCATTAGCAAGCTAAGACAGGGGACAAATATCTCGTATGGTGATGATATAGACGTGCGTATGGTAATGCTGGATACATGGTCATCTCTTATCAACATGTAGTGTGTTATGGAGAAACGAAAGATTGACCACCTACAATAGGAGAGGGCAATCATTAGCAAGCTAAGACAGGGGACAAATATCTCGTATGGTGATGATATAGACGTGCGTATGGTAATGCTGGATACATGGTCATCTCTTATCAACATGTAGTGTGTTATGGAGAAACGAAAGATTGACCACCTACAATAGGAGAGGGCAATCATTAGCAAGCTAAGACAGGGGACAAATATCTCGTATGGTGATGATATAGACGTGCGTATGGTAATGCTGGATACATGGTCATCTCTTATCAACATGTAGTGTGTTATGGAGAAACGAATGATTGGCCACCTACAATAGGAGAGGGCAATCATTAGCAAGCTAAGACAGGGGACAAATATCTCGTATGGTGATGATATAGACGTGCGTATGGTAATGCTGGATACATGGTCATCTCTTATCAACATGTAGTGTGTTATGGAGAAACGAAAGATTGACCACCTACAATAGGAGAGGGCAATCATTAGCAAGCTAAGACAGGGGACAAATATCTCGTATGGTGATGATATAGACGTGCGTATGGTAATGCTGGATACATGGTCATCTCTTATCAACATGTAGTGTGTTATGGAGAAACGAAAGATTGACCACCTACAATAGGAGAGGGCAATCATTAGCAAGCTAAGACAGGGGACAAATATCTCGTATGGTGATGATATAGACGTGCGTATGGTAATGCTGGATACATGGTCATCTCTTATCAACATGTAGTGTGTTATGGAGAAACGAAAGATTGACCACCTACAATAGGAGAGGGCAATCATTAGCAAGCTAAGACAGGGGACAAATATCTCGTATGGTGATGATATAGACGTGCGTATGGTAATGCTGGATACATGGTCATCTCTTATCAACATGTAGTGTGTTATGGAGAAACGAAAGATTGACCACCTACAATAGGAGAGGGCAATCATTAGCAAGCTAAGACAGGGGACAAATATCTCGTATGGTGATGATATAGACGTGCGTATGGTAATGCTGGATACATGGTCATCTCTTATCAACATGTAGTGTGTTATGGAGAAACGAATGATTGGCCACCTACAATAGGAGAGGGCAATCATTAGCAAGCTAAGACAGGGGACAAATATCTCGTATGGTGATGATATAGACGTGCGTATGGTAATGCTGGATACATGGTCATCTCTTATCAACATGTAGTGGGTTATGGAGAAACGAATGATTGGCCACCTACAATAGGAGAGAGCAATCATTAGCAAGCTAAGACAGGGGACAAATATCTCGTATGGTGATGATATAGACGTGCGTATGGTAATGCTGGATACATGGTCATCTCTTATCAACATGTAGTGTGTTATGGAGAAACGAATGATTGGCCACCTACAATAGGAGAGAGCAATCATTAGCAAGCTAAGACAGGGGACAAATATCTCGTATGGTAATGCTGGATACATGGTCATCTCTTATCAACATGTAGTGTGTAATGGAGAAACGAATGATTGGCCACCTACAATAGGAGAGAGCAATCATTAGCAAGCTAAGACAGGGGACAAATATCTCGTAGGGTGATGATATAGAGGTGCGTATGGTAATGCTGTGTTATGGAGAAACGAATGATTGGCCACCTACAATAGGAGAGAGCAATCATTAGCAAGCTAAGACAGGGGACAAATATCTCGTAGGGTGATGATATAGAGGTGCGTATGGTAATGCTGGATATGTGGCTCCTAGTAGTATGCAGTCAACAAAGGGACAAATGATATCTTGTATGGCGACCGATTGGCAACAGATATTCCTTTGGTCCCTATTGAGTGTATCCCCCCTACACATAACTTCCTTGTGATGCTCCCCCTGCTTCTCGCTCCTGCTCGCCCACACCTAACCCTTCACAGCTCATCCTCTGTATGCAGAAACCTTTATGCTTCCTCACCATTAAACATTTTCCCTAATTATCGCAATCTCCACCTGCCCTCCTTCTCCCGCAACGTATTTATCCCCTCCTTATCGTTGAATGATGTATACTTACCTTGTGTCATGCATGCGCGTGGAAGTTATCCAGGGAAGTTACATTGTATCCACAATGACACCTGCGGCCCCCTCGGTGCACAAGAGCATAAGTCTGCATACAACACCTTGCTGAGTATAAGAGCACCTGCCTGTCTCGGCTGCTTGGCCACCATACCACCTGCAGACTCATTTCACTCCACAATAAGCTGACATTCCTCGACCAGCGTATCTTCAGTCTCTTTGTACTGTTAAGGCATATCTGGGTAGTGTTTGGCTGTATTGCATTTGTCTGAGTCAAAGTCCACGGTTCATTGATCCAAGAGTGCACTGATGTACAGTAGGGCTTGAGGGGGTAAGACATTCCTCCACACAGTATAGAAATTCTGATCTCTTGTGTGCCAGTATATATTCTCAAGGTAATATAGAACACAACAAAGGGATAATGATGCAACAATTTCTATTTTCTCATTTAAGCTCTCATACATCACTAGCATAAGGGCAATTTGATACACAGTCTGCAGTGTTTGACTAGAACCCCTCCGTACGACACATCACTGTCGCGGGAACGGCGCCAGGGACGCCGTTTGATCGCCCCCTCTGGTGGTGAATAAAGGCACTAGAACGACGGACAATATGGGCGGCTAGACCGCGTACGCAATGATTCTGTGTTGCTTTCTTGATTCACCACATTTTGGCGACGATGGATGGGATGAAGGAACGATGTTTGATCAGAATGTGGACTTGAGGTTGCAAGAGGAGTTGAATCTGAAGGATGACATATCAGGTTGGTGTCGTGATGGACATATCTGTCGGAAATCTGTGTGATCTTCTCATGACGATGCTGTCTGTCCAGTGAGTAAAGCCGTGAAGGCAGGTTTGTGAAAACGAAAACGGAAACTGGCGAACTGAAAGTGGTGAAACTGTAGTGTAGATCAATTGCCAGGTTGATCAGTGGAGGACGTCTTGTTAAATCAGGTGACGTCTGTTTAAATCCAGGAGCAGGTTAAATCCAGTCAATGCTCATGTCGTTGGTGAAATCCAGGAGCAGGTCTCTGATTGGCTGGTCCAGGTCACGTGACCAAAAGGGGTGTGTGGTCTATTATGCAAATGAGGGGGTCACGTGACCAAATGGAGGGCTCTGATTGGCTGGTTCAGGTCACGTGACCAATTTGAATTTCCTGCCAAAAGGGAGGCCCCTGATTGGCTGCATGTCCAGTGAGTAATAACCAGTACTTAGTATAGTCCCGTTCCGATACATATTATACTACTCGCGTACGCAATGACTCTGTGTTGCTTTCTTGATTCACCACACAGTCTCAAGGTAATATAGAACACAACAAAAGGATAATGATGGAACAATTTTTATTTTCTCATTAAATCAATAGTGCACTAACAGATTTCTGCCATGGTGCCCTATGCCAACTTCTACTCAATATCAGGAGTATTACAAATATAACTCTACATTTCTTTTTCGAAAGAAAAAGGTGAAAAAGTATGGTCTGAAAAGTTTTTGTGCCAGGGTAAATAATGCTGTGTGAGTATGTTTGGATATGTGTGAATATGTGCCATTTATTGTCCTATGGTGTCTAGTGTCATATTGTGTCAATCAGTTACATGGAGCAACAGTCACACCAAGTGCACGTTCCAGACACTAACTCAAACTAATTTGCTGGGAATTACATACCCGTGAACATGTCAATATTATGTATAGTAACTACAATATTATAGCTGTCACTGTTGTAGAGACAGAAATGCTACGTCTATTAGCAGTAGGTCTAGATTTAAAGATTTAATTCAAGCTGATCAACCATAGACTGACATTACATTACTTCTACAGGGTAGAATTAACAGATTTCTTAGTAGAGTACTTCATCTTCACCATATTTATATCTATTATCAGAGATTAATGCTGCTCTGAGTCCTGAGATGCAACCTACCTTGTAAATATATGTGGAGGGGTACCGAATATACACCTTGACATCCTCATTTACCTCCAGACTCAGGTAGTGGTTGAGGTACACAGGCATCTTATAAGAAAGAATATGCATATAAGCAAGATTGCAGATAACATTTTGTCTTAGGTATGATGTATGCAAAATGCAGCAGTGCATGAAAGGAACTCATGTTGGAACCGACTGTTATTAGAATTATGGCTGTAACAACATGTTATGTATAGAATAACATAGTTTGATGTATTTGGGAGAAAAAATGATTTATCATTTTTTACCTTTTTCCTGAAGATCTTTGATGATGGTACGTCAGACCTACGCGCGACCACACCATTTCTTGGGGGAGCCTCCTGTGTGATATGCTGCCTCTGCACTAACGGCTTGTCCTGTTTGTTAATACAAGCTCCCACAGGCTTTTCTGTGACAGGCTCCCTCTTAACCGCAACAGCAGGTCCAATGTCGTCCTGTAGAAAGAAAACAGTGAGGCTATTTTTAGTTGATTGACATGGATTTAAGCACAAATTACTCCGTTCTTATGAGCATCATCTTATAGCAGGTGAGATATAGAATAACATGGTTAAATGTTGACAAGAGAAGAAGTGATTTATCATGTTTTTACCTTTTTTTCGAAGATCTTAGATGATGGTACAACAGCCCTAAGGTCGACCACACCACTTCTTACAGGCTCCTGTGTGACAGGATGCCTCTCCATCACCAGCTGGTCGTGTAGGGAAACAGCAGAGCTCACAGACTCCTGTGTTACAGGCTGCCTCTCCACCACCACATCAAGCTCAATGTCTTCCTGTAGTTAACAAAGCAGTGAAGCACATGACATGGATTAAAGTAGAAATTACTGCATAGAAATGATTAAACATAATACACATTTCAAGGGGAATGTTGGTTGCTGACTGGCAATAATATTCAAGTGATAATGGATAATATCATCCAACGGTAGATATATTATCAGGTCCTCTTCTTTTGGTCATGACCCTTTCACGTATCTACAGTACTGATTATGTCTTCTTTCATTGTAATGTAGATACAGTAGCTTCTTACCTGTCTCATTTTGGCACGAACAGCCATGATGGTGGAACCCATCATGTTCTCGCCTACCCATGCTTGTGGATTCAGGGCAGAATGGTGCCACATGGACATCCCAATTCCCCAGAAGGTATCATATGGGCTGGCCTCAATCAAAATATCATTTGATGTCTGTAGCAGAGACTCCTTTAGGGAGGTGTTCTGTGTGAACTGTAAACGACATCGATATATGGATTTATAGAAGGGTGTATCATCACATTGTACCTCAACTTTTTTTTACTTATAAGGGAAGTTATGAGATATGTACATGCATGCTATCATGTATTTGTTTCATAATTAATTACTCTACCTGCAACTAATGGTATTGAACAAATGCATCATGGACAAATTGGGCAGTATACCTTTAGATAATTGGCTGCAAATGCGACACCCATGCGATGTCTCGCCCATTTACGCCGGCTGAAGCCCTTTATCTCCTTTCCAATAGTTTTGGCATCCTTTGCTGTGGAGCAGGTGCGGATTTTCTGGGCTGCCTCTTCATCATTAAAGAGCACTGAAGGGAAAGAGGGGAATTATTAGAATAAACATCTCATATAAAATGGAACAGTATTCATATAGACAAGCAAAATTGGAACATTACTTTTATTGGAAAATCTAGCACATAGGCTAAACCCAGTCAACAAAAAACGGTAATTAACGTTCGGAAACGTTATATGTAACACGTTTTTTATAATTTTCTTTGGTTGAAAATGAACCTATGTTTTCAAAACGTTACTCAACATTTTATAACTTTTAGATTGTGATGGCTAGATAGGTCTTAACTCTGAAGGGGGGTAAACGTTTCATTTGCGGACATTGGCAGGATGTTATTGACATGTTCATCCAATGTCTTTGCACTTTATGCATATTAACATAGGAGAAATGTGTTTTGGAAACGAGTTGGCAGTCCCATCAGAGAATCTCGTCTCTACCATAGTTATAACGTTCAGGTGTAAAAAGTTGATGTTTTTGATAGGGGTTCAAACCAAATACCTTAAGATTACAAGTTCAGAACACTACCACTACAGCACAGAGGATTTGTCGATTTCCATTAGATGCATTCTGTAATTATGTTAGTATTCTGCTAGTACATGAGTATCAACCATGTGGCTTTGAATCCTATGAGAAGACATAATTTTCAACACAAACTAGGGTCACAAAACCTCTGGACAGCATCCACAAAACCATTGTCACCAAAGCATGTATATTGGCCTATGTCTGTGTCTATGGAGCCACGTTGGGCTTGCAATTGAAACGTCCCTATCCTCTGCATATCTCATTCCCTTTTCAATTACAATTTGTCATCCTCAACTCTCTCACTATAACAGGGGCAGACACTATTATTAGAGGCCATGGGCCACCTGGGCCCACAGCTTCTGAAACTTGTGGGCCCGGGGTTTAAAGTGATGGAAAACCTCATTGGAGGTGTAGTATTTTTTAAGTATATTACAGTACCAAATTAACAATTCTCAGATGGCCACTGCGTTTATACACGAGGAGTCTGTGGGCAAAGTTTCAGCTCTGTAGGGCCATTATTTACCGAGTTACAGAAGAAAAGACATTTTTGGGTATAATTTCGTTGAAAATCATTTTTTTTAATTTATCTTTTTTTAATTATAAAGGTAGAAGTTGGACTTTACTTATCTATTCATTAAAGCAATCCTAGAGCCATTTTTTTTACATATATATGTGCACTTTAAAAAGGGAGAAGGGAGGTGGGGGACTGTACTAGCTTACAGAAAAATGGTTTAGGTCCACATGACCTCCAACACATGGCTTGCGATCTCCATTACCTTATATATATATGAGAGGAGTTGAGGCCAGCATGACTTAGCCTCTAGGTGGCAGCACCAACACAGCCCTGAATTTGCAGTCAGTGGGATACTAATGCTGCACACACCGGTGTACGATGGCCTGTTTGGTCAGTAAAACATGGATCCACACAGGGGAGAAACCTCTCTTGTGTCACTTTTTTAAAATGTGTTTATATAATGTTAAAATAGAAACTAGACGTATTATTTTAACGAGTAAATAAGTTAAGTCCAACTTCTACCTTCATGATAAAAAAAAATAAAAAAATTATATGGATTTCGGGAGAAATTACATGAAAAAGAGTCTTTTCTTCCATAACTCGGTAAGTAATGGCCCTACAGAGCTGAAACTTTGCCCACAGACTCCTTGTGTTTAAACAGACAAAAGCTATCAGAGTACAGAGGTGCCTTTCCCGACCATTTCTATCTCTTCCCCGACCTATCCTGTCCCTTCGCAAACCTCTCCTGTCCCTCCCCTGTCCTGTCTCTCCCCTATTTATACCCTCCCCAGCCTACCTCCGTATGTTGCTACATATTATGACGTCACAGAGGGAATTCCCTAGGGGTTCCCCGGAATGTAGACTGGTTTTTGCACATTTTTCCAAAAGAGACAGGTGACAATGTCCGTATGTTGAGAGGGCCGTATGTTGGGTGCCGCATGTTGTTATTTTCTAAAGGCCGTATGTTAGGTATAACATCAACATACGGTGAAACGCCTTCCATGTCAGATATATATATATATATATATATATATATATATATATATATATATATATATATATATTTACCTCGCTTCAAATGGCATCAATTCTCCTCAATAGAGACATGGCTCTCACTCCTTCCCAGGTTCAAGTTCAAGTTCAAGTATCTTTTATTGAAACCGATTCATTACATGTTTTTCGGGTGCAATATTGGGTCGACAGCCCTCGTGGATATATCAAATTCACCTATCTGTGGTTATACATGTTATCGAGCCATGTTTGACAAAAAATAAATGTGAATGATATGTATCTTATTAACTAACATATAATTCAGTGAGTATCTCTCAACTGTTTACGAATACATGTGAATAAAGTGTTTATACTCTTCATTATAGTGGCTTGCTCTTTCATTTCGCATAGCTTGTATCATCGTACATATCATATTAAAGTGGCATTCTCACTAAGAGTTTTGGTCAGATTACATTTACAAATATATGACACCAGACCACTAAATTTGACATGGCGACATGGACTTTTCTTTAAATCATCTGAGAAAAATAGCCCTAGTGGCATGGGAATTGTCTTAAAATAAACAGAGGATCTACCCATTAATTAAAAAGTGAAAATTGCTATAATTAAGTAGCGGGAACATGGAGCATGGCCATTTAGTTAAATCAACAGGGGACATGGGTCCTCTACATATATGGCCTCGGTACCTCGTAATAGCACATGGTCTCACACACCACATTTCAGCAGGTAGTATTGGCTACAGGTGTTACCAGTCAGTGCTAGGGTAGACTGACCTAAAGGTAACCACGTACCATGAGATGACCACCTTGATCATGTAGTTATTTATGTATGGTATTGTCTTTGTTTGTCCTTTGCTGAAAGAGTACCATTTAAGATGTACTATGACACCCAAAGACAGAACTTATCATGCATGAATGACTACAAAATTAAGGTGGACATCTCATGGTACGTGGTTACCTTTAGGTCAGTCTACCCTATTCATGGGTGATTGGGGATCATACAAACGCAGTCCCTATGCTGGGTGCAGGCAGTAGGGTTAGTTCAGGTAAAACCAGCCAGTGGGGGATCAGTCAGTGCTATTTATGGGTGATTGGTGTGTTTTGAGGGTCCATATATGGGGATCAAAACAACCCCACAGTCTTGCCTGGGTGCCCCTGTTAAGGGAACCTATGATGGGGCACTTACCACATTTCATTTTTTTAAACTTTCATGAAACCATCTATGGTTTAGAAGTGATCCTAACTGGCTGGTTTTACATGAACTGACCCTACTGACTGCACCCAGCCCAGGGCACTGCGTTTGTATGATCCCCAAGCACCCAAGCTCCCAAGCACTGACTAGTAACTCCTAATAGTCGTGTCTATCCCCACTATAAAGAGTGAATTCCACTGTAGCCAATCTTTTCCCAGATGAATCCCTGGCCGGAAGTATTTACTACAGTGAAGATTTCCGATTTTTCAGATACAATTGTGGTTAGAAGTGAATAGTGTAGGCATAGGTGCTCGAGACAGAGTAGAAACATGTTCAGTGATCCAGAACAAGTCTAAGGTAAGCTCGGCCCAAGAGTATACAGACAATAGAAACGTATTTAGTGATCCAGAACACATGTTTTGATAGCAGGTTACCCCGTACATAGGGGTCCTGTTTATAGGCCTCTACCGGGATCGGACTTGTTCCCGCACCCACACTGTTTACACTCACACCAGCAATCTCGTGAGACCTTGGCTCTGCTCTCGTATTGTAGCCTGTTCCCCGGAAGTTATGGTGTGTGACTGTCTGGTCACTGCCTAAGTCTCACGATAGGTTGCGAGCACAGAACTAACATGGCTGCCCATGCGGAGAAACCCGAGTCTTCGCTATGTGCTGGTGTGTGGTGTGTGTAGTAGTGTACCACAGGGAGCAAGGTAAATACCCTTAGTTGCAGGAAGCTGCACCTGAGGGCACCACGGACCGGGCACCCAGGTGTAGATTCGGTGATTGGGCTCCTTTAATTAACATAGATCTGTCTTTCTAAGTTTGGGTGGTCCTGAGCCGTGTGAGACAGACCCAGCCAAGTGTTACCCTTACCCTTATAATCCCATTATAACCTGAGCGCTAATAATTTCTAGAAATCATCTTGATCTGATCAGTTCAGCCTGTCTGGCACATACAGGTATTCCTGGAAGGCGTTTCACAGTATGTTGATATAAAACCCAACATGCGGCTGCAAGATGCGGAAAAATGTGCAACATACGGAGGTAGCCTGGGGGAGGGTATAAATAGGGTCCGTATGTTGGGGAAGAGACAGGGGAGGGACAGGAGAGGTTTGGGAAGGGACAGGAGAGGTCGGGGAAGAGACAGGATAGGTCAGGGGAGAGATAGGAAAGGTAGGGAAAGGCACCTCTGTATACTCTGATAGCTATCGTCTACCACTGTTTAAACACAAGGAGTCTATAGGCAGGTTTTCAGCTCTGTAGGGCCATTATTTACCGAGTTATGGAAGAAAAGACTCTTTTTCATGTAATTTCTCCCAAAATCCATATAATTTTTTATGCATTTTTTTATCATGAAGGTAGAAGTTGGAAGTCTAGTGACTCCGCAGGTTCGTCCCTTGTTGCGTACTATACATGAGCCGCATCTGACCTTCTAAATTGGCTCCAATTGCCCAAAGATGACATTGTTTTGTACCCTATCCTCCAAATATGATATTGTCCTAATATTTGGAACACATTGAAGTAGGGATTGAAATATGGCAAAAATATCACTGAAGCCTAAGCTGAAATAATCGCATACAATGGCAACCCACCCATTCTCTTTGGGGTTTAAAAGTGGCTCTTGAGCTGGGCTGTGGCCATTGGGGAATTATCTGACCATGTTCAATATATGACCCCATCCTCAACTATCTCACAGCACACGATGCCATTGTAATTCAGAACTAAATTTCCTTAAGAAATACTGGAAGTGAAGGCTTTCATTTGGTCCCAAAGGGCACTTAGTAAGATGAATACAGTATGTACATAATTTTCCTGATGCATTTTAATGTTTGGCAATCATAATTGCTTCGGCCTGACTTAAATTGAAGCTTAGAATAAACCAATGTCATTAATTGTATGGAAATGAAAAGGCAAACACAGCAGAGTGTTGAGGAAGACTTTATTTGAAAGCAGCAATGTGACGTAATATATCAGGAATTTAATAATGGTACAAAATACCTGTAATACATCAGGACAACAGGAGAATAAAAGACCATATCGTAGTGCCTTGAAAAAGCACACCTGCACATTTGAACTGTAAGGATTCTATTTACTGAGTGCCGTAAACTGGTAAGAAGCTATGTTCCTTTTTCTGTCGGCCCAGGTTATGCTGAGGAGAAATATAGTGAAAGAATGCACCTCTCTAACAAACATTGGCTATGCTTCATGACATAACACTACCACATCAGAGCAATCCACGTAGTAAATGTACTTGAATGAATAATTTACAGCTTTGTAACCTAAAAGTCATTGGTGGCACTGGCAGTGAATTTACCAGTGAGAAGAAAAGTGATTAAGCACAGACATTAATTATAACAATTACAACAAATTATAATTGAAATTATAACATGATACAACATTGTCACGACCAGTAGGACATTCAGTAATTCTGATTATAAAAGAAAAAAGCAGAGGAGATTAAACACAATACCCCTTTAGGTCAAACATGTAGTAAAAGGACCTTGGGTGTTGTAGGTATTGATAGCAGAGTTTAACATGGGCAACCACCTGTGGCTTTCGCCAGAACTGAGATGTTACAAGGTTTGGGGCTCCGCCACACCACCTAGAGGATATAAACAGAAATGTGGGCTTCTTTATGTGTAGGGTGCCATTGCTGCTTCTGGCAGGGCTTGGATAGATAGTGTTCGCTTTAGCAGAACTGAGATACTAGTTGGTTTGGGGCTCCGCCACACCACCTAGAGGATATAAACAGAAATGTGGGCTTATTTGTGTGCAGGGTGCCATTGCTGCTTCTGCCAGGGCCTGGATAGATAGTGTTTAGATATTTACTAACTCGAACCTGGTGCTCTGGGATAGTATTTGTGAAGAAACTGTGTTTAGGCTTAGATTTTGATAACTTTTAATACTTGGCCCAAGTACACTGCAGTTTTACATGATCTATTCGACTTAAAACATGCCAGAATTCTACAGTTTCACTGTAGTTTAACGACCCTGCTGTTTTAGGTATTGATACCACAGTTGAACTCTAGCCATAACTGAGATTACATTGGTTTGGAGCTCTGCCACGCAACCTAGAGAATACAAACATGGCAGGGATGCCAAGTCACGCAACCCCAAAATCGTATTTGTTACGATTTTTAGACCCCCAAATCGTAACAATTTTTGTCAGAATCAATTTTTGTCAGAATCACAACAGTTTCAATATGTGGAAATTGTAATTGCATTGATATGTCGCCTCGCCTTTATCCTGTTAGAAGAGAAAAATAGGGATAGTTATACATAGAGTATAAAAACGTTTCAATGTGCTATAATACTAACATTGCATGCATTCTGTTTTTACATGTTACATAAATGTACGATTAAACTATCTAAGAGATTGATATGATCGGTTGTAATGTTGGCAAATAACCCTCCCAGCGCCAGATTTGTCTTTAGTTTTGTCAAAAGTTAGAAAAAATTATAAATATAAAAAATGTAAAAGAGATGTTCGCAAGGCTACTCCTTGAATGTTCTCGCTTAACATAAATGGAATGTATTATATGAAAGAGGATGTGATAAGCTTTAATATGATACCAAACATTGGGTGCTTCGACTAGCACTTGTAAGAAAAGAATTTCTAGTAACATTTTTTATTCAGCTCAGTAGTAGTAGTGGTGCTGGCGGCTATATCAGCCTGCTGGCGGTGTCTGATTTCAGCAGTGAAAACCATTGTGCTGAAGCTGTAATAGTATTATTATAGATGTAATAAGTGTTAGGAAAAATTACACTACGATCACTATAATGCCAGACTAAAGTGAGCGTTACATGCTGAGTGCTTGTTGCTGGAATTTAAGCTAGGTTACAGAAGTGTTATTTTTTGTAGACTGGTTTGCTGTCATACTAATCCTACATAAAAGATAAAAGTGAGCCTTACATACTAAGTAGTTGATGCTGGAATTAAAGCTAAAAGCTAGATTAAAATAGGCCTTAACTTATTTGTTGGCTGCTGGGACAGCTAATGCTCGGGTAACAGAACGTTCAAAAATTGGGGTGGGGTCTTTTGGTTTCAGTAACAAACACCGTTCTAAACTGTGACAAAGGGGTATGGGGGTCCTAAAACATGGCCCAATAAAGAACCTCTGTGGCTTACAGAATATTCCCAAAGTATAGGTGCGGCAAATATGTGAGTTTATATGTAAGATTTTAGGGTAATTGTTTAACATTCTGTAAAGTGGTTAATTAATGCTGGAATTGAAGCTAGATTAAAGGAAGTGCTCTTTCTTTTGCTTTTTGCAAGCCGGTTGCGGAGGTAATGCTATATTAAAGTGAGTTTTACATGCTTAGTACTTGATGCAGGACTTAAGCTAAATTAAAGTTAGTATTATTCTTTTTGTAGTCTGGTTGCAGATGATACTAGATGAAAGTGAGTGTTACATATCAAGTAGTTGATGCTGTAATCAAAGCTTATATCTTGATAAAAGTAAGTGTTATTCAATTTGTTTGCAAGAGCTACGATTGAGTGAGTGTTACATGCTAGGGGCCATCCATATATTACTTCACACCTGAGGGGGTGCGGGTCTTGGTTTGAGCGTGACACACAATGATGAAGGTATGTTGGCCATGTTTGTGTGACATATGTTATGGATAGCCCCTTAGTACTCATGCTAATTGGTTGATGCTGGAATCAAAGCTTAAAGCTATATTAAAGTAAATATCATTCTAATTATTGTGAGATGGTAGAGATAATGCTAGACTAAGATGTTACATGTTATGTCTTGTTTCTAATGTTTGGATTCTCATGAATTTATTGTCCAGTCTCAACCACCGCAATAGTTTGCTTTGCTGAGTATGGTCTGGGAGCACAGGTTGTTCCCACTGTAAGCCAATTTGCACCATAGTGATTTTGTTACACATGTGAGACGCATTCTTTTCTCAGCTAAAGAGGTAATTCACTATAATGTATGTAGGGGCTGAAACAGCACTGAAGTGAGACTAACCCCTTTAAGTGATTGAAGCTGGAAGTTTTAGCGACTTAGGGATAATGCTCAAAGCAGGGATGAAGTGAGTGTTAAACTATAAGTACCGTAAATTCTTGCATAGAAGCCAGAGCTATTACACGGGTCAGATTGCCAGTGCGGCTGATATGATTGGCCCTTAATCAGGGTGGGGCTTATACACGAGTTGTGAGATGTACTCTGCATATGAGTAAGGCTCAAACGCAGGAATTTACGGTATTTCACTATGTAAGTAATGCTAGGTTTACAGTGAGTAGTAAGTATATTTCAGTCATGACGCAAGTAGTGTAGCTTAAATGTAAATGCAGAGCTGCAAAACCCAACAGTTGAAATTCATAGATTGAATTATACTTTCGTAGGAACCACTCTGCCACTGAAATAGGAAAAAAGTTCCACCCTAGCTGACTGTCACAAGGACATCATTGGCTAAATTATAGTAATTTGTAATTATCCTGTAAAACTGAAATATTTGAAAAAGGAAAATTCCTACTATTTTGCAGCTCTGCTAATGGCATATGTGGTGAGTATTTTCTGTTAAGGGGTTGATGAAAGAAAACTTACTCGCTTTTTTGTACATGAAGAAATGTTCAGCAGATTTAAAGATGCAGCCATCATCCTTGATCAGACAGGGGTAGTGCATACTCATAGTATATTTCTTAGTGTAGAAATAGTGGCCAGTCTGAAGTGAAAAAGTATATAGAACTATTAAGTCTATTACTGTATTCGATATAATAAGCGGCCCTGGGCGCTCATGAAATAAATTTAATGGCGTTTTAGTAATGAAAAGTTTAACTGTCTCCAGAATTGTGAAATTTGAGCCTTTGTTCTCGTCTAAAAATGTCCATAAAAGGGATATTTGATACATTGTAATGACATGAATGCACACACCTTCCCATTCTCCATTACTGCCTTCTCTGCCAGAGGAACAGTTGCAGTCACATGAGTGTTCTGACAGGACACTGAGGCAGTTGTCTTATTCTGAAAGGAAACATAGGCACATCTTGATTGAAATAAATCTTGTTTGGGTGTTATCGTTTCTGTTAAGAATTACCCAATATACAGGGGTTCTGACAGGATTTTTGCTGAAAAGGTCCCCAAAAAAATTGGGTCGGCCCTGTCGAGGGGGGGGGGGGTATTTTGACGTCAAACTGCCCCTCCCCCCCCCGCAATTCGGCACTGGCAGCGTGGGAAAGGACTCACTGTACTGGCCAGCGTCCAACTGACATACTTCACCTTGGCAACCCAGCGGCGGCCCTGGTTACAGTAGTGACCTAACTCGCCAAGCATATTCTCTCGGAGGAGCCTGATTCAAAACTTTAAGGTGTTACAATATAGTTCTATATTTATCTATCATTTTGTCAGACAAAGTGAACAATGCACAAAAGATTTTCTGCAGTGGTGGCTATTATACCACTGAACTCATTTACTGACCTTGTGCCGCACACCCCCTTGACTACACTGTACCCCTAATTATCATGAACTTAGGAGAATACATTACCATATTTCTTCTCATACCTCCTGAACAAGGTGATAATAACTGTTACTCTTTTTCTGCCTAAAAAGACATACTTCTTTGTACCTTTATATCTGGAGGTGGCACAGGGACCACAGTGAGTGAGGCTGGAGTCGGCACAGTGAGCGAGGCTGGAGTCGGCACAGGGACCGAGGCTGGAGTCAGCACAGGGACCGAGGCTGGAGTCGGCACAGTGAGCGAGACTGTAGTCGGCACAGGGACCGAGGCTGGAGTCGGAACAGGGACCGAGGCTGGAGTCGGCACAGGGACCGAGGCTGGAGTCGGCACAGTGAGCGAGACTGTAGTCGGCACTGTAGTCGGCACAGGGACCGAGGCTGTAGTCGGCACAGGGACCGAGGCTGGAGTCGGCACAGGGACCGAGGCTGGAGTCGGCACAGGGACCGAGGCTGGAGTCGGCACAGTGAGCGAGGCTGGAGTCGGAACAGGGACCGAGGCTGGAGTCGGCACAGGGACCGAGGCTGGAGTCGGCACAGGGACCGAGGCTGGAGTCAGAAGAGGGACCAAGGCTGTTGTCGGCACAGTGAGCGAGGCTGGAGTCGGCACAGGGACCAAGGCTGGAGTCGGCACAGGGACCAAGGCTGGAGTCGGCACAGGGACCAAGGCTGGAGTCGGCACACGGACCAAAGCTGGTGGTAGCACACGGACCAAAGCTGGTGGTGGCACAGTTAGCGAGGCTGGAGTCGGCACAGGGACCGAGGCTGGAATCGGCACAGTGAGCGAGGCTGGAGTCGGCACAGGGAACGAGGCTGGAGTCGGCACAGGGACTGAGGCTGGAGTCGGCACAGGGACTAAGGCTGCAGGCACCGGAACCCTTCATGCATAAAATTATGTGATATATTGACAAAACTCCAAAACGTAGGTCAATGATAGTGGGGTTTAGAAGAAATCGATGTCAATTTGTGCATTTTAAAGCAGATTGCGAAGAAATCAAAAAAAAAAGTCTCCTTAGGCCACTCAAAAAAAAAAGTGGTTTCTCATCACCAAGGTCTGAAAAATCTGACGAGGGAGGCTTTTTAAAATTTTTTTTTTTTACTCACAAGCCAAAATGTATAGGATAATTTACGGGTTTCTTTGGCGAAAGTTCACATTTTATTGGTTAAGAATTAATTGATCTTTAAAAGTGAGGAAAATGTTAGCTATACCACTGCATTGCTGGCATTATTAGCTTTAATTTGATACCAAATATGACCATTTTTGTCCATTTTGATAAGGTTTTTCTTCAAAATTTGGCAAAAAAAAAAGAAAAAAAGTTTCCCCCAAAACCTGATTTTCATGATGCGCGGTAATGAGAAACCATTTTATTTTTAATTTAAACATACATGAAAGGGGTAGGATGGAGGCGGCATGAGTGCAAACTTCAAACAAGATTGGTTTACAAGGAATGTTTTTGCGGATCCCAAGAACTTCGTTATAACAGAATTTTACTGTATATGGCCATGTTTGGTATCAAATGAAAGCTGACTTTAATTTGTGTACAAGCAGGGGGTTGTGCACTGTGACTTACGGCAGTGGAACATAATAGGTTGTTAGACTCAACTCCTAGAGGGGTACGTGTTTGTGTGGTGGGGATGTTATGGTACTAGTGACCGGCCGTGATGTTGTGAATGGTGACCTCACTTCTTAATGAACGCTTTAAGGACCACATATACTTTAAAGATTAAATCCAGCACTGGTGAGTTTCTTGCCAGGGGGAATTAATGCATAATAACGACAAAAAATGTTAAATATCTGGCCCTCAAAGGGTCATTCCCCTCTGATACCTCTCTTCCCACTAAATCTATTTTCGGTGGCTAACCATTTAGGGGATGATGAATACAGCACTGGCGAGTTAATCATGCATAATGAAGACCAATGCCACGTAACACAAAAGTACTCTGCAGTCCTTAAAGGGTTAAGAACGGAGCATCGTCAACAGCCACTCCCAGTCTGAACAGACCAACCTGTAATACTTTAGGCCCAATGGTCAACTCGTGGAACCCAGCCAACATACTAAAACCTTTGTACTGTATTCAATGTAATAAGCGCCCTCCTCCTAATAAGCGCCCCTTCCCCTTTTTTGGGGCATTTTTAGACTAGAACAAAGGCTAAAATTTCGCGACTTTGGAGACTATTCAACTCTTAAGTACTTAAAACGCCATAAACATAATTTTATAAGTGCCCAGGGCGCCTATTATGTGGAATACGGTATATGTCTTCTAGGAAAATGAAATACCAAATAATTTTGTTCTAAATTAGGGGTATTTATAGTACTTACTTTCGTAGAGGTGCGTTGGGCGTGCTCACAGGAGGCGGCACCAGTAGGTTGGGCGTGCTCACAGGAGGCGGCACCAGTAGGTTGGGCGTGCTCACAGGAGGCGGCACCAGTAGGTTGGGCGTGCTCACAGGAGGCGGCACCAGTAGGTTGGGCGTGCTCACAGGAGGCGGCACCAGTAGGTTGGGCGTTACCACAGGAGGCGGCACCAGTAGGTTGGGCGTTACCACAGGAGGCGGCACCAGTAGGTTGGGCGTTACCACAGGAGGCGGCACCAGTAGGTTGGGCGTTACCACAGGAGGCGGCACCAGTAGGTTGGGCGTTACCACAGGAGGCGGCACCAGTAGGTTGGGCGTTACCACAGGAGGCGGCACCAGTAGGTTGGGCGTTACCACAGGAGGCGGCACCAGTAGGTTGGGCGTTACCACAGGAGGCGGCACCAGTAGGTTGGGCGTTACCACAGGAGGCGGCACCAGTAGGTTGGGCGTTACCACAGGAGGCGGCACCAGTAGGTTGGGCGTTACCACAGGAGGCGGCACCAGTAAGTTGGGCGTTACCACAGGAGGCGGCACCAGTAGGTTGGGCGTTACCACAGGAGGCGGCACCAGTAGGTTGGGCGTTACCACAGGAGGCAGCACCAGGAGCAGGTTGGGTGCTGTGAGGCCAGAAGCCAGAGGAGGTGAAGGAACCCTACATTGATAAGATTATGCGATGCATATTATTAGGAGGTGTGAAGGAGGTATGGCAAACTGTGTCATGGACTATACGATGATATAGGAATAAACTTTAGGGAATAAATGTATTTGATTTAAAAGCTTGGAACATGATAACATGCTAAAATTTGATTAATAAGTGTTACAAAATATTCACTGCAGAACTCCTTATTTATCTTCTGATACATTGTACATGAAACAGGGTTATTCTGGATATTGCTGTCAGAGGGTTGGATGAGATGATATATAGAAATACTAAAATAGTGACACAACTTACTTGCATGGAGGAGATAGAAGCAGCAGCTCACTAGGTAATACTGGAGGCAGCACCAGCACACCCTTAAAGAAAAGACCTTTTTAAAGAACATAATAAAATGCCATATCTATTTATAAAAAAGAAAGTGTCTGACTCCATGTGAATATATTTATAAAGTGTCCGACTTTAGGTTCTGAACATTCAGGGTTTTTCATAGGACTGTCATGCACAATTCACACATTTAATTGTTAAATGCTGCATTGAATGGTGTACCGTATTCAATGTAATATAAGCACCCATTTTAATAGCATTTTAGTCGTGACAAGTTTGATGGTCTGCAAAAAACGGGAAAAACCAAGTATAGTATGTCTATAGAGGAATGACATGTTTGCATACCAGGAAAATGGTTGGTGGTTGTAACGGTTCAGGTTTGGCAAGGACAGCAGGTGGCTCAATATTTGCTGTAGACACTTTTCCCAGTCCAGGAGGAGGCTCCAGCAGTGGCGTCGACACTTTGCCCAGTCCAAGAACCCTAAATGAAGAAGATTACTTTGTCATACTAATAATAAGGTATGTAGCCTTGTAGGAACTGATTAAGTCCTGGATATAAGCATCTAGATACCAAACATAGCTACATAGGCAGGGTTCGCCAGATCGCCACTGGGGAATCAAATGCCAATCTGGCGACCATTGCTCCTGTTGGATTCGCCAGACTGGCGAATTCTGCCAGACTACCATTGAAAAGCATTAGTGAATATAATGTGTAATATACCGTTGGAAAGCTGAGATCATGAGAAAAACAGCTGTGTAAGTCTTATTTGGATATATTACAGATCTGAATTTTCAGCAAAAATCATAAAATAGGACACATCTCCTATACAAATTGTGAACACCCTAAATCCACCTAAAAAGCTACTAGGCCATAGGCCTACTAACCCATACAATACTGATGTAATGAGTAACAGCCTGTACATAAATCATAGTCATAGTCATAGGGCCCAAACCCTAAAACTAAGACTAGTACAAATACACACCACACCACTAGGCCCCACTGAAGCACAGTGCCAGTGTCTAGCAAACTGCACTTGTCTTAGCACAGTGTCAGTATGAATTGGTCAGAGCCTGACCCAAGTGTGACCAGCTGACCACATGAGTAACCAATGGGAGTAAGGGTGAGAAATTTGATGCATAATTAAGTCCAGCTGGGAAATGTCAGCAGGGCCTAGGGCACTTTGTAGTTGTGGTCCTCAGGGAAACAACATCCTCGTGAACAAATCTCATTTTAGATTATATAATTGAATACATACTTAAGGCATTCCCCATGCATGTGTAGAAGGCCACAGTCCAGGCATAACTTAAACGTCACCCTGAAATAATGTCAATAAAATAAATGTAGATGTAATTAATAAATAAAAACAAGTGTACTGTATAGGCATGCAGACTTGTTTAAAATCAGTAACTCAGACAAAAAGAAATTACCTTAGGTATACTACAGAGTCAAAAATCACACAGTAAATTCTCAGTAGAAGCTGCCGCTTGTACGCGAGTCAGACCCGAGATGCGGCTTATAGGTTGTCCCAATGTGGGCTGCAGATTATAAATACAAGGGTAGTTGCTGCTATAGTAGAATGAAAGTAGCATTTCTGAAACCCAAGGTATGGATTATAGAATTCTCTCAAGTATGGGTGCAACTTCTTTATTTTTAACATAAAAAGTGCTTAATTGTGAATACCTCTGTTCTCATTGATGGATTTTCAAAATACAAAAACCTATACAGACCGCATTTCCCTGTGTATTAGCCCAGGCTTATGCAAGTACTAAGTGGTAAACTGACCAGGCTTATACTCGGGCAGGCTTATATTCCCTTAGTTGTAGAAACCCCCTGATACCTTCTTACAATTTTCATTTACTGCAATATTTCCAATAATTTTCTTACCAATTTAAGCTTTATTTCTCTTTAAAATGGCTAGGTGGAGAGAACCCTATAGAAACAAGTTCTCCCTGCAAACAAAGTACGGTATTCAACGTATTAAGTGCCCCCCTCCTTTTTGGGGCATTTTTAGACTAGAACAATGGATGGAATTTCACGATTTTGGAGACAATTAAACTCCTAAGTACTAAAAACGCCATAAAAATAATTTAATAAGCGCCCGTCGAATACGGTATTTCAAAAAATGATAAAAAGTTCAAATGAAAAATAAAAAGAATGTGATAAATAACAATGTATGGAACAAACAACTTTAAAAACAAACATTGTAAGAATTTGCTTAGTTATATCAGATGGATGGAAGGAAAGGTTGAAGTGAAACATCGAAAGATCCTATACTTACGGTGTGCTCTCATTAGAGGCAATTTTAGAGGGAATTTCAAACATCTAGATGAAGATGAACAGAATTGTGACATGATATCATGAATTGAGGCTTATATATATTGAGGAAGTCTATGGTGTAGCATTTATTAGGGATGGAAAAATATCAGATTTAAAAAAAATGAATGCCCCCTCCAATAAATCAAGGCATTATAAATCAATTTATAGGGAGGCTATGGAATATCTTTTCAGATATAAGTCATACTGAAATCCATGAATTTCAATGCTATGGGAGGCTATTTTATCTCTGGGTGACGATAATACAAGCCCAGTGTTGCCGAAAACTTTTTCCCAACGCAGGCCAAATCGATCAGAAAACACCATATGACATATCTAGTCTAGAAAATAAAAAATGTATGGGGGTCGAGAGCATGCCTTGTAGTATTTTTAATCCTTACGGAGTGATCATTTTTTAACAACAGGGGGGGGGTGGTGGGTTTCCGCGCGGAGCGCGCAAAGTTTTTTACCCCCCCCCCCCGGGTCAAGGGGTCAACATTTTTTACCCCCCCCCCTTAGGGTCGAAAATCGGCTCGCGCGGGGGCCCTTTGAAGCATAGTAACGCGCGGGCTTTTTACCCTATATATAAAAATGCGTTACTCTTTCGCTGGTTAGAAATTCTCAATTTTGACTGCTTCATCCTAGAGCACCCTTGGGGTACCAGATGAAGCTAAATTTCCAGTCTATGAACCAGTTAGGAAAGTCCTAGCTAACTCGATTCACAGCATATATCTATTAAAATTAATATTCTAAGGCTTTAATCTCAGACAATCTGCTCGCTCATTAAAGGAATTTCAGAAGTAGACAGTATCTTATAAGAAATTGGAATAAAATGTTAGACATAATCTCGCACAGACTGCCTGACAGCAAAAGGCTGAACATTTGATTTTTTTCTGCCATTTTTTTCTCCAGTTTAGAAACATTATATTAAGACACATCGAGTAGAAAGGAGGATAGATGATACGGATCTATGTAAGAAATACCCATATTATTACACAAACGAAATACCTTATCAAAATACCTGCAAATAATTATTTTGTAAGGCCCTAAACTTTTGAGTCGAGCCCCTCCGTAAGCATCTGCTGGGAGAGTGAGGTGCGTGCTGTAACCAGGGCCGCTGCTGTGTTGCTAAGATAAAGTATGTCAGAGGAATGCTGGTCAGCTGAGGGAGCAGTTTGCCGCGCACTAGGCCTACAGTAAGGGGGCGGGTGGGGGGGTGCGCGGGGGGGGGGTGTAGAGCTGCAGTTGCTTTGACAGGCTGGCGCATTTTGCCGTGAAAGAAGACACAGTTTGTAGTGAAAATACCCCCCCCCCAGTCCCCGAAGGAGCTGGTTGGCTCAAAACAGGTTAAATTTTTTTGCCCCCCCCCCCAGGAGAGGTCCAAATTTTTTTGCCCCCCCCCGGGCTAAGGGGTCCAAATTTTTTTGCCCCCCCCCCCAAACCCACCACCCCCTCCCCTGTTGATAATAAATGATCACTCCCTTAGGGCCCAAGTCTTGGCAAGAGTCAAGACAGGTAAATCGACAACTAGACATGATGAGGCTAATTACAAGTGGACAAATCAGATGGACGTTCCTTTAAATGAACAAGTGACAAGTGACATTACTCATGTCACTTGTCATGAAGGCTACTGACAAGGGACAACACACCGCCAACACACCAACAGAGTCTGTTACAGACTACAGACAGTAGGCTAATAGGCTATATCGTAGACTACTGACACAGTGTCACTGTCACTAGTGTCAGTGTTATAGTCACCTGTAGGGCCTACTACATAACTACTCTACGTCTAGGTCTTTGGTCAAACTGACCTTGTCTGGGGTGCTAAGACTAAGAGTTACGGTACAGGCAATAGGCCTATATGCAGAATAAACTCACAGTTTTGAGTTGTTAGAGCTGGTTTTGTCGCTGTTGTTACTCTTGAGTCACAGGTGACAGGAGAAACTATTTTCAAATTCGCCACTCTTTTCCAGACCAATAGCTGAAAGAAGCTGCACTATACACAATGTCTATAAACATTTTGAGTGTCTTTGTGCTGTCTTTGTTAAGGGGTTTGCTGCCATGGAATTTCGATATTGCACATTTTAATTCCCAAAAGATGTTGACGGGGTGGAGATGGAAATTAAAGAACTTAAAACATAATAAAAGGCAACAAAATACGTGCACGCAGCCATCCCAGTCGCACCCGCCCGGCACGCCGCCTGGTGTGTTCTAACCGCGTAAGTTTTACTCGATTATTGAAGATAGTACTTCGAGCGCGCTGCAGAGTCAATGACTGTAGGTATTGTGGACCTAAATGAGTTTTTTTTTTCTCTAGGTTTCTTGGCCTAGGGCCTATATCCCAGTCAGCAAATTTGCTACTACCAGGCCTAATAGGTACATGTTTGTAGTAGGCCTAGGGGAAGATGGGGTAGGCCTACGTAGGCCTGATACTGTGATAGCCTAGTGATACGGGACACCTCGTCCCCCTAAGGGATTTTTCTGCAGTTTCTGCTTCATTAGGCCTAATGACCAGAAGCAATGTGGATAATATCGCACATGTGGTAATATCGCGCACCCCCCCTCCTAAAAGGCACAATTTTCAACTTTTAAATTTTTTAAATATTTTTTTAGTTTGCCAGGTATTATGAAGTATCATATTAATGTATTTTAATTACCTGTGCTAGGGGGCCTATAGGGGTCAGTCTGGTCGCCCAGTGGGCGCATCCATTGCTTGATCTGGTAACCGGCGAGATAAGCACTGATACAGCAATCACAATGGGTACAGGCTGTTACATAATGCACCCTAAAGATTCCGCAGTGAAGGCCAGGGAATTATCTCATTGGTTGATAATGCATCCAGCTAGACGCCTATAAGCCTACATGTATGTCAGGAACCAGAGATCACCCAAAATCACCCAATAGTTGGTATTTGCTAAATCAGCAGTTTCTATACCTAATAAAACCCATAGAGCTTATATGGCTCAGGCATATTGTTATCGCGCACCTGTTTAGATAATAACAAATAATATATCAAATAACAATAAAATGAGTGGACTATAGTGAGAGGGTAGCTTTATATGTTGTCACTGATATATATTTGGGTATAGTGCTCCTCACCATACAGGTGTGAGAGCATTTGGGCTAAAGCACCTTGTTTTCACACTTTTGGGTGTGAAAACAGATGAGCGGAATTACCTATAATTATGGTCAAATGCACTATATTTTAATGGGTGAGTGATATAACACAAAGGTGAGAGCCATATAACAACAATCATGACGATATAACCCAAACATTTAGCCATCTTTATAAGCCCCTGCGTACCATACAGGGGGGTATGATTGGCAAATATGTTTTCTCCATTTTTTTAATTATAGATTATTTTTTCAAGAAATGCACATAAAATAGTTCTTAATGACAGTGGACTCAATTGGTGAGGAACATTTGGGTAATATCGTCACTAGGTGCGCGATATTACCCACATTTACCCTAGGTAGGCCTACTATTTTACCTATACTGTAAAAACATAGATGTACTTTTTACAGATTTACTCTGCAAAATTTAACGCTGATTCACCAATATTTGGAATACAATGAAGCATCATATAGGCCTATCAGCCATTTCACAGTGGATCCTTGTTAAGTGCTAAGGGAGTGTTCATTTATTAGTTACAGGGGAGGGGTGGTGGGTTTGGGGGGGGGGGCATAGGAAAATGTAGCCCCTTTTTAGCAAAAAAGCTTGCGCATTACTATAGTTCAAAGGGGGGTGGGCGAAAAAATTTGGCGAGGGGGGGCATGAAACATTACATGCGCTCTCGAGAGGGGGATGTAGGGGTCGGATTCCCCGTACCCTGGTGGAAAGCCCGAAGGGGTGAAACACCTGGGTAATCCTCCCCCTCTGTACCATACTGATCCAGTAACGTAGGGAGCGGAGAGCAGTCAGACACGGGCTGGTAGTGTAACGGTTAGCACGCTTGTCACCGGTGCGAGAGGTCTGTGGTTCGATTCCCGGCCGATCCAATGACTAAGTTTTCCGCGACCTCTACACTGGTGGATCTGCTGCGATGAATCAGGTAGTACGTTGATTAGTCGGCAGAAGCATTCCAACTTGCTAGGGTTCCGAAGGAGAAAACAGGGCCCCCTGATCAAGGGCCTTGGGAAGGAGAACTGGATCCTAGTACGGGTAGTTGGAGATAAGCATGGAGTCTAGTCAACAGAATTGGCTGAATCGGTATGGTGTGGAAAGCTTCCATTGCTGGGAAGTCAGGGTATCTCAACAACTGCTTGATAAAACCTCATTGGGACCTTCGGTCTCCGGTGGGTGAGAATGCCTGGTGCTAGGTGCCTCTATACTCCGGGGGCTGGGACTCTCTGTAACTGCTTGATAAAGCCCCTTCTAGCATGGGAGAGAAAGCCCAGTGTTGGTTACCCCCCGGAAAATCCGAATCGAGAGGACCTAATGGAAGCTGGTGGGGGTAGTGTAGGGGTCGGATTCCCCGTACCCTGGTGGAAAGCCCGAAGGGGTGAAACACCTGGGTAATCCTCCCCCTCTGTACCATACCGATCCAGTAACGTAGGGAGCGGAGAGCAGTCAGACACGGGTTGGTAGTGTAACGGTTAGCACGCTTGTCACCGGTGCGAGAGGTCTGTGGTTCGATTCCCGGCCGATCCAATGACTAAGTTTTCCGCGACCTCTACAGGGGCGTAAAAAATGTTCACGATTCAACATGAAATCTCACCACCCCCCCTGTAATTAATAAATGAACACTCCCTAACCTGGCTTGGATTACAATGATTCAACGTAAATTCATCTTCTAATGTCAAATCCCAGAGGGAGCCACATATAGTGGGTCCTGTTATAGATAGGTAGCGTGGTTTGTAAGAAGGTTTTTCTGGAGAGTCTGAGCCCTTGAAGTGGAGTATACATGTTGAAATAATGGTAATTTTCAATTAATCTATATGTTTGACAACTTAACAATTCAATCTTGTGATAGGTTTGACAAAATACCATGATCACTTAAGAACATCCAGAAGAAAGTAGCTGTATGGATCTATACACCTATTTTGTGGTAACATACTATGCATATATCCCCACCTGAAAGTTCTGCCTTGTATCAATCCTATAGAGTAAAACCTTGTGTATAGGCTACAGCAAGTATGCAAGTCAGATCGCCAGTGTGGCATTTAGGATCAGGACAAAGTCAAAGTATGGCTTATCTGTTAGTTTTTAGATGTATCCTACAGTGTGGGGACAATGGGGTTAGTTTGGGGTCTATGGGGTTGATGTTGGCTCTGTGGGCTTGGTATGTGGTCTATGGGCTTGATGTGGGGTCTTTGGGTGTTGGTGATGGCTCTGTTGGGTTAATATGGGTGTTGGTGAGGACTGGCATTTGACATGCCAAAAATGTTTAAAAAAAAGTTTAAGCTATCATGTTTTCGGTATTTTCCCCTGAAAATTCATGTCTTGCTGAAACTCTGTTTCAAAAATTGGCACTACAAGTGCTTTTAATAGTTATTTTTTTTATGATGAGTTGAAATTGGCATGTACAACCTTATTAATTTAGGCAAAATTTTGAATAATACCCTAAAATACTCTTGAGGAAGACTTTTACTCTGACATTATTTTTTTCTATAATATTTTAAAAGTGTAACAGAGCAATTTGGAAAGCATATTATGAAATTACACTGTAAGAAGTAAGTACTGTACACCTACAGCAAAAGTTGCTGGCAACTTTTGTTCCAGTAGATTTTGCTGTAGGTGTACAGCAACTGACTTGCTGTAAATTTACAGCAACTCCTAATGTAAATTTACAGCAACTTCTACTGTAAATTTACAGCAACTTCTACTGTACATCTACAGCAAAAGTTGCTGGCAACTTTTGTTCCAATAGATTTTGCTGTACATGTACAGCAACTAGGTGCTGTAAAGTTACTGCAACTTCTACTGAAGGTTTCATATTGTTGTTCTCATCAATTTATATCAATTAATATGCATGCATGGAGAGTACTTTCCTGCATAATAGTTCAATCTCAGCTAGGATAATACACACTACACAATGCAATGGTTTAATCCTGCTTCAATACAGCTGAACTGTATGTGATACCAGCTTTTCCCCAGTCCGGGCACTTAAGCATTTAACTTTTCCCACCAATGTGGTGTCTATTCTATACTTTGGCTGTTTTTTTGTATTATTCAACACAATTATGCAAATATTGATACACTTTATGATAACTGCATTCAGTCTCTCTCATCCATTCTTATTCTACAATGTCTTCAGAGTTTTTGAGGCTTTATTTGACTCGGGAAAGGGTTGGGTGGAATAATTACTACAAAAATGGTATACTGCTGCCGCCTAGCGGCAGAAATCTACAGCACAATGTACTGTAAATATACAGCAACATTGCTGGAGACCCAATTTACAGTACATAATGCTGTAATTATACAGCAAATAGTGTTGTAATACCAACTACAGCAAAAAGTGCTGTAAATGTACAGCACATTGTGCTGTTTAAATACAGTAACTTCTTACAGTGTATCATTGATGGTTGTCTACATTGTCAGTCCATTTGAGATATTTATTATTGGACCACACAGCTAAGAGTCCAAATTTCATTTGGAAATGTTGAACAAGTACAGAATATCTTTCTGAAAAGAAATGGTATATTTTCAATTGATCAGATCTTGAGTTTGAAGAGGAATATTATGACATCAAATACCATATGATGCTTCCGTTGGTGATGTGTTATCTTTCATTGTAGACAGGTTTGGGTTGTTGAGGTAAGATCTTCCATTGGGCGTTAATTATATATAATGAGTCGTGGAGGGGAGGATTGGAGATGCAGACATCATGTTTGACTAGGCATGAAGTTAATACAAGATAATTTCATATTTCTGAAGTGATCAGCTTTTACAAAGATTGAAAATGGATCATATTGGGTATGTTATGTTGGTAGTGGATGTGACATTTCGGTAGTGGATGTGACATTTTGGTAGTGGACGTAACATTTTGGCAGCTGAAACTAAACATTGCCTAGGCCTATATGCATATGTGTATGCCATGTTAGTTTGTTGATAAGACATATTTTTGAATCATGTGAAATAGCGCTACCAGGCGAGTTGGAATTATGGCTTATCTTTGATGTGGATGCTGAATTTTTGTAGTGGATGTGACATTTTTTGGTTGTAAATGTTTTTTTAACTACAGTCAACTCCCTCTAATCTGGACACCCTTGGGACTATCCAAAAATGGCCGCAATAGCGAGGTGGCTGCACTGGAGGGAGCCAATGCTAAGTCTACATGGAGTACATGGAATGCAAGCCTAGAGCCATAGGTGTTAATCATAACATTTTTTTTCATATAGTTGTAAACTAGTAGTGTGCAAACAATTTATGTGGATCAACAAGGGAAAAGGTACCCCCATGCGGGATTTTTAGTGCCAGCTTTGGCCACCAGGGGGCTCCATATAGGTAAACAGGATCAAAATATAACAAAAAACGTTCTAGACTACTTTTAGATGTAGAACACAATAGGCTACATTAGAAAATTCCATTTATGGTGAAAACCTTCCATATTTGGAATGTGAAAAGAACGTTTTTGGGCCTAAATTGGTGTTTTTGCACATGTTGGTTGCCATGGAAACATGATTTTCATTCTAAATAAAAAAATTCCAAAAATGGATTGATAGAAGGGCCCACAACGATTCCTACGCTGAAAACTAAATATAAATATCATTTTTAGATCAAAAGCTGTGACCAAATGTTTGAAAAAATTAGGATATTTTGGTAATTAGCATACATATGCTAATTAGATAGGAATATCTCTTAAACAAAGTAAGATAGAGCTTATTGGCATTTCAGATTGGACCGTGACCACACATATTCAGAGAACCAGTACTCAAAAACTAGAGGTGGTACCTGCTAATAAGAGATATCATTGGAAAGCTGATGAGCTCAATTTCATCATTGAGTTTTTACCTTGGAGGACCCTTTTCCCTCGACTGTCCACTTATATTGACATATCAAGTATAACAGGAATTTTAATGCTGGTACTAAGAAATTTGAATCACTATGAAATAGATTATATTGCCAAAATACTTTACAATACATGTACAAATTGGGGTAAATGTGGGTGCGGGAGGGGGGGGAGAAATAGACTTTAGGCTCACTCTCACCAAATCAGTGCAACTAAAAAAGTGACGTACATGATCGGTGGACGTACATGATCGGCGGACGTACATGATCGGCAGAGTACAAAATCCACCTTTTACCCCCTGCGTTAATATATTTGACTCATCTAACCAAACCTACAGGCCATTACTATTTTTAGCGGAAACAGGGGTGAAAAAATAATGTCCAAATCATTCAATTGTGCAACAAGGGGGGGGGCTGAATGACATTTTTTTCAATTAAATCGTAACATTTTCTCACGGTTTGTCTTCTTTGCACCCTTCATACCTTCTGTCAGCCAATTTTTTGCACTCCTTTGTATTCGTTTTAACCCACTTAACCTGTACAGTGTAAAATGTAGAACCAATGACCCCCCCCTACCCATTTTATTTATCAATAAAAAAAAAAAAAAAAAGCGGCCTAGTGACGTACATGATCGGGTAATTACAAATGGCCGAATTTGGCATCCCTCCTTCATATTTATGTGCTGTATCGTGTCAACATGTGTTATGCGTTAGTGTACACAGGGTGTGGATAACAGAAATTAAGCCCCCCCCCCTTTCCAGTCCCATAGCCTTGTTCTTTCATTTGCGGAAAAAAGTGACGTACATGATCGGGAAATTTGAAATGTCTGTATCATGTAACCTTGTCATATTTAAAGGTGAGGAACTGCACTGTTCGTTCTTCCTTTCAGCCTAGTGTTATGAACAACACTGCATTTTGTTAAATTACGTAGGGTTGTGTCTGTATAAATCATTCGATTGTGTATTTTGTCCTAATGTGACGTACATGATCGGCTACAGTGACGTACATGATCTCTAATCCAACCACCAAAAACATCCCCAAATTGATCGAAACAACATTTTTTGCGGCGGGAAACTCATACCCGCGCGCCCCCTGTCGAGTAATTCCGCCCCCGCGTGGGTTGCGCTGGTTCCCGGCTACTGCGCAGGATATTCAGCGCCACTCTAGTGTTTACAAGGTGGGTAGCATTTCACGCTTCATTTTCCTCCGATATTGCCTATATTTCTCAACTATTTTGATATGAAACTGTAACAGTAGTGTCCTGTAAAGTATAGCTCACCTATTTTCCGGAAAAAGCATAATTGTCATCACGATATGACCGAAAACATATACAAAATGCGAGCTGGTTTTGATCCACTCGCCACTCGCTCCCTCGTGCCCCGGGTATCCGGCGGCCCCCGCCGGATAGTTTGGAAGCGTCTTTTTTAGAATGCAAATATATAAAATGGGTTTACTGTGCATATTGTACCTCCCCTTTAGCAATGAATTCAGTGTACGGTGTAGCAATGCCGTCACCCCCCCTATACCGACAAAACATTGTCCGAGCAGTTCGGACAATCGTGAATGTTCAGATAAGGCTATGAAAAGAATAGTTCAACTTTATCCTCCCCTGACCTCTACCTTGCTGAAGGTCATGCTTTATAAATGTAGAAGTATCCCTGTCCACCCACACCCAGGGGGGGGGGGTGGTGGGTTTGGGGGGGGGGGGCAAAAATTTGGACCCCTCTTGGGGGGGGGGGGGGGGCAAAAAAATTTAACCTGTTTTGAGCCAAAAAGCCCGCATGTTACTATGCTTCAAAAGGGCCGCGCGCGAGCCGATTTAATACCCTAAGGGGGGGGGGGTGAAAAACTTTGACTCCTTGACCGGGGGGGGGGGGGTGTTAAACAAAATTATTTCATGGTAAATACGGCCGTCCCATTGACTTAACAACCCTCCCCCGTATTTCACAGCCTTTTAAATAATTAAAATTGATGATTTAAACACTGTAAAATAGCATTTTTAGATCAATTAAGTGGAATTTTGAGGAATATAGTTAATAATAACATGAAATAAACACAAAGGAGCACGAGTATAGTTCGGCTCCGCCTCGTGAAATAACCCTCAGTGGGGAACTATACTGGTGAACCTTTGTCTATTTGCGCGTTCCGCGCGCGAAACCCACCCCCCCCTGTTGTTAAAAAATGATCACTCCCTTATTTGAAAAAAAAGAAGAGCAAACTCAATCACATTTGCAATTTTGTCTACTTATTCTGCTGGTGTACTCAACACTTCTTCGTAATATTAGGGAATGATTTTTTTATTTAACAAAAGGGGGGGGGAGGTGGGTTTCGGGGGGGGGGGGCAAAAAAAAATTGGACCCATTGACCGGGGGGGGGGGGGGTGACCCAGTGTTAAAAACTGATCACTCCCTTATGCAATTGGAGCCGTGTTTTTTATGCTACGCCAGCCAAAGTGAAATAAATTAACTAGGTTGTCAGCAATTTACTGTAGATGTCTAGATGCTTTGACGTATTTATAGATTAATGGATATAAATAACTAAACATTTTTCAGAGATTCACCGAAATGGCAGAAGCACAACCGCCTTTCCGCACAGACCCGATTGAGGAGCCTCCAAACGGCTGCAGCATTGACGAGCTGGTCGATTGGGTCGACATGGTAAAGGAGTTTTCTAGCACGCTGTCCGCAGAAGATTTCAAGATCTATGATCGTGTCCGACGCAAAAAGAACACACGGGTCAGCAGAAACCGGAAGATGGAAACCCCGGAGGGCAGGCGTCATTTTGCTGACGTCTCAAAAGTGAGTATGAAAACTGTATTAATTACTTAATATTTGTGGTGTTGATGGGGGTCGCCATGTCAATTTTAATTTATAAATGGTCATGAATGTCATTTGTCGGTATCTTTGTTTTTCTCCTGGATTTGTCACTTTTCTCATGTCCCCTGTCGATTTACGAAAAGGCCAGGTCGCCTTGTCAATCTTAGGGGTCCACCACCATTTATAGATCTATACCTTCATTGACATTTATAATGATTTAATAATATGTTCATCCATAAATAACCAAGGAGAATTTGCATCCTATATGAAAAAGATTAACTGAAATTAATTTACTCCGTGTTTATTACGTACTTGTAAGTTTGTATTAATTATCAACATTGTCAACATTATCAAATATTTTTAGCCAACTTCATTCACCTCCCACTTAACTGTACATAGTGACTTACATGGTCTGGTGTGATAGTTAACTGCATTATGAGATACATGTATTTGTTCCCATTTTTAGAACTCTTAAAATTGTACATCACATTTCTGGACATCATGTTCGTCACTTTTCGATCATGTACGTCACATTTCGATCATGTACGTCATGTGACGTACATGATCGGTGTTGTAATGTCATCTACAATGATATTAATACTCCCATCTGCATAGTTCTTACAACTAACATAGCAAGACCCACATCATCGGTACAACTCGGTTACTTTAATCTAGCTTTAAACTTACTCAGGAAGGGTGTGGAAGTCAATACATGAGCGATCATGTACGTCACCGATCATGTACGTCACCGATCATGTACGTCATGTGACGTACATGATCGGTGTTGTAATGTCCGCCACAATTAAATTTTGGACGAAACATGCTCAGGAAGATTAAGCAAGTAAATACATCAAAGATCATGTTAATACATGCCGATCATGTACGTCACATGCCGATCATATACGTCACATGCCCATCATGTACAGCACCGTCAGATCTGGTACTGCCTGTGAATCGAATTTATCCGAACTTCCTTCCTACCCTGCAAATTCAGGCCTCCAACCAATTCATTTATCCCTTTAAAATTCATTTCAACGTTAAACTATTCCAAAAGTTGTCTACGGAATGCAAGATTACAGCCCCAGTCATAAAGAATAATACAAATGTAAGGCTTGAATCCTGCTCAGATGCACCAGAATACTGCATTTTAAGTCTGAAATTAACAAAGTGCTTGAAACTTTACATGTGAAAAAAAGTTTCCACTCATAATCATGGAGGATAGAATACTGATTTTTAATAAGTTTTTTTCCCAAATTGCACCCGAATTACCACAGGATGTCCATGACTTGCATTGGTGTATTATGCCCTTTGTCGTCATGATGCATGAATGCAGCCCTGGTACGGAGGGTGGTGGGAGGCTCGAAATTTAATGTTGTCTTGAATTGAAAACAGGTACTATTCGCTGGCGCAGTCACTACTTGTGAATTGAGTGTTTTCTTCAATATCCCAGTTTTCTATTCTATATCACTGGAATGAATCATGGACACTGATGAATGCACTTTTGTTGTTTCTTCCAGAGAAACAGACCTAAAAAGGGAACGACAGCCTGGGAGAACGAGTTTGCGACACGCAAAATAGCCCGTCACCGGCGAGCCGCAGAAGCCAAGGGCGGTGGCGCGGATGACGCACGTGACTCCTCGTCAGACTCCGATAGCGACAGCGACACACCGAACCAACGCGTACTTCTGCCGGACCTTCCTGATAGAAAAAGAAGGGGGAAGAAAGCTCCCCAACGGCCCGCGTCAGATGAATCAGACCCGAACTATGAGCCATCTGAGACGGAGGCTGAGCACCCTATGAAGAGCCCACATTACCGGCCCCGTCAGACTAGGGAAGGTGAGTACCAAAAAATATGTTGTACAAACATCCTTTTTTACCCCATCGCTCGCGATCCCTCCGCAGCACCGTGCGCTAGTGTATTTTATTCTAGCAGGGTTGTTCTCACCACTGTCGACCTGCAGTGTTTCTCAGTCGATAATTCAGTCATCGCTACATCCATTCACTGTTGAAAATGAAATAGAAAATCGAATCATGGGGAAAAATTGGCATCTTTCAGAGACACAGAAGCAGAAGCCACGCAAAGTCACTCCAAGCCGCTCCCCGTGCCCTAGTACGAGCCGTCAGACTAAGGAAGGTGAGTACCAAAAAATATATTGTACAAACATCCTTTTTTATCCCATCGCTCGCGATCCCTATGAGCACCGTGCGCTAGTGTATTTTATTCTAGCAGGGTTGTTCTCACCACTGTCGACCTGCAGTGTTTCTCAGTCGATAATTCAGTCAACGCTACATCCATTCACTGTTGAAAATGATATAGAATATCAAATCAAAGGGAAAAAATTGGCATCTTTCAGAGACACAGAAGCAGAAGCCACGCAAAGTCACTCCCAGCCGCTCCCCGTGCCCTAGTACGAGCCGTCAGACTAAGGAAGGTGAGTACCAAAAAATATATTGTACAAACATCCTTTTTTATCCCATCGCTCGCGATCCCTATGAGCACCGTGCGCTAGTGTATTTTATTCTAGCAGGGTTGTTCTCACCACTGTCGACCTGCAGTGTTTCTCAGTCGATAATTCAGTCAACGCTACATCCATTCACTGTTGAAAATGATATAGAATATCAAATCAAAGGGAAAAAATTGGCATCTTTCAGAGACACAGAAGCAGAAGCCACGCAAAGTCACTCCCAGCCGCTCCCCGTGCCCTAGTACGAGCCGTCAGACTAAGGAAGGTGAGTACCAAAAAATATATTGTACAAACATCCTTTTTTATCCCATCGCTCGCGATCCCTATGAGCACCGTGCGCTAGTGTATTTTATTCTAGCAGGGTTGTTCTCACCACTGTCGACCTGCAGTGTTTCTCAGTCGATAATTCAGTCAACGCTACATCCATTCACTGTTGAAAATGATATAGAATATCAAATCAAAGGGAAAAAATTGGCATCTTTCAGAGACACAGAAGCAGAAGCCACGCAAAGTCACTCCCAGCCGCTCCCCGTGCCCTAGTACGAGCTGTCAGACTAAGGAAGGTGAGTACCAAAAAATATGTTGTACAAACATCCTTTTTTATCCCATCGCTCGCGATCCCTATGAGCACCGTGCGCTAGTGTATTTTATTCTAGCAGGGTTGTTCTCACCACTGTCGACCTGCAGTGTTTCTCAGTCGATAATTCAGTCAACGCTACATCCATTCACTGTTGAAAATGATATAGAATATCAAATCAAAGGGAAAAAATTGGCATCTTTCAGAGACACAGAAGCAGAAGCCACGCAAAGTCACTCCCAGCCGCTCCCCGTCCCCTAGTACGAGCCGTCAGACTAAGGAAGGTGAGTACCAAAAAATATGTTGTACAAACATCCTTTTTTACCCCATTGCTCGCGATCCCTCCGCAGCACCGTGCGCTAGTGTATTTTATTCTAGCAGGGTTGTTCTCACCACTGTCGACCTGCAGTGTTTCTCAGTCGATAATTCAGTCAACGCTACATCCTTTTTTACCACATCGCTCGCGATCCCTCCGCAGCACCGTGCGCTAGTGTATTTTATTCTAGCAGGGTTGTTCTCACCACTGTCGACCTGCAGTGTTTCTCAGTCGATAATTCAGTCAACGCTACATCCATTCACTGGTGAAAATGAAATAGAAAATCGAATCAATGGAAAAAATTGGCATATTTCAGAAACACAGAAGCAGAAGCCACACAAAGTCACTCCCACCAGCAGCTGTTACAGTACCCGTCCTACTCCGCACCACAGCTCCACTGCCAAACATGATGGCGGCGCATCCAGTCCTGCTCGCGACCCCAGCGGGCGTTACAATACCCGGAGTAGTCGGCACCAGAGCTCCCCTGCCAAAGCAGATGTTCGTGCATCAAGTGCTGCTGCTCTCGACCCCAACAGCTGTTCCACTACCCGGAGTAGTCGGCACCAGAGCTCCTCTGCCAAAGCAGATGTTCGTGCATCCAGTCCTGCTCGCGACCCCAGCAGCCGTTCCACTACCCGGAGTAGTCGGCACCACAGCTCCCCTCCCAAAGCAGATGTTCGTGCATCCAGTGCTGCTGCTCGCAACCCCAGCAGCCGTTCCACTACCCGGAGTAGTCGGCACCACAGCTCCCCTCCCAAAGCAGATGTTCGTGCATCCAGTGCTGCTGCTCGCGACCCCAACAGCCGTTCCACTACCCGGAGTAGTCGGCACCACAGCTCCCTTCCCAAAGCAGATGTTCGTGCATCCAGTGCTGCTGCTCGCGACCCCAGCAGCCGTCCCAAACGCAGTACGTACTCCAGCTCCCCTTCCAAATGTGATCTTGGAGCATCCAGTCCTGTTCGCCATGTCACCGATCGACATCATAACCCTGCACCATTCAACCCTGGTCAGGGAAGCGGTGTTGTCGTCAACTACCAACACCCCTAGTAGCCCTGGCCAACCTAGTACCATCGGAACAATTTCTAGTCTAGTTGTCAAATCGCTGCGTGTCACACCGGCTAAAAGGGAAAGAATCCTGGAGAACCTGGAGCTGCAGCGAAGTCCAGTCGCCTGCTCTAATTCGCAGAGGATGGACAAGGCTGCCCTCACCCCCACACGCAGTGGACAAAATTTGAACGAGCAACAAGCCGATCACTCAGCCGTACCCTCCGGCTCCACTAAACTGCAGCATGTCACACCGGCTCGAAAGCAACGGATACTGGAGAACCCGGAGCTGCAGCCAGGTCCATTCGCGTGCTCTAATACACCGAGAAGTGACAGGGCAGTACCCTCCAGCTCCACTAGTAACGCAACATCCAAACGTGAGTCAACACAACTTGAACTTGTTCCAGGAGTACTAGGTTGGCCCAGGCTTTGCCTTGATCATGTACGTCACCGATCATGTACGTCACATGAGCGTTCTTGTAATGTTATCTACAATGATATTAATACTCCCATCTGCATAGCTTTAACAACTAACATATCAAGACCCACATCATATGCACGCCTTGGTTAGTGTAATTTAGCTTTAAACATACTCAGGAAGGGTAAGGAAGTCAATAAATCAACGATCATGTACGTCACCGATCATGTACGTCACGTGACGTACATGATCGGTGTTGTAATGTCGTATACAATGATCTTAATACTCCCATCTGCATAGTTCTTACAACTAACATATCAAGACCCCCATCATAGGTACAACTTGGTTAAATTAATCTAGCTTTAAACTTACTCAGGAAGGGTGTGGAAGTCAATACATGAGCGATCATGTACGTCACCGATCATGTACGTCACCGATCATGTACGTCATGTGACGTACATGATCGGTGTTGTAATGTCATCCACAAAGATAGAAATACCCGCATATGCATAGTTCTTGGCATCTTAAATTGTGGTTTATACATGCTCAGGAAAAATAAGCAAGTAAATACATCAAAGATCCTGTACTTCACCGATCCTGTACATGTCTTACAAACGTGCCTTGATATACATGTTCATTTTGGTTTCTTTCATAGCACACGCGAGCCCCGTGACTTTGCCGGATGGCTGGAGCAAGTTGCCCTCACCCCCGCACGCTGCGCCCTCCCTGGAGGAGGGCGAGGTTTTGCGCAAGCTAGGACGCATGCGTCCCAAAACCCCGCCCTCCTCCGAGTCTTCAGACTCCGGAGACACACTAAATTCCGGGGACTTCTACCCGGTGGCAACAAGGTGGGTTAACAACAATTATGTATTTTGAACATTATAATTAAAAGAACTGCACTTAAGGAATGCCTGTTTCTGGCTGTTTGCTCTCAGTTAGACAGGGTTGCCACTGTCAGGGAAAATGTCATGGACAAAAATGTGCGGGAATTGCCGAAGTCTTTGCAATACGAAAAAATTCACCTGTCTTCTTTGAAAAAAGCCTATTTATATATTTTATTAAGAGAGAAAAATATGTTAATGCTCAAAAAGGAGGAGGTACATATTTTGCGCGCACGCGATACACAATACCCTTGTTGTACAATAATAATCACTCGCCAATTGCAAGAAAAGTTTAATAAGTAGTGCTTAGTCATAGTTTGAGGATATCTAAAACCAAGGGCTTTATGTCGTGATTGTACGGCAACCTCGATATTGGGTCGGCGATATGTCACGGAAAAGTCTAGGAATTTAAAACTACCTTGTCATTGGCTACCCTGTTATACTTCTAGTGCTTTAAGTTTGTACATGTTATTATAAGTAGTACCCTGTCTCAGGTTAGTGATAAGTGCCTGCCTGCCTGGAATCATTTCTATAATTGATAAGCTATACCCTCTCTTGGGGTGGTTAATACTTTTCTCTTCTTCGTCTAATAATGTATCAATTTAATACGACATTTTGAGTAGTACACTGTCTGGTGTGAAATAACTAACTACCTGCTTTAAACAAAAAGTGGACTGGATATATATATATATATATGATGTGGTTCAGAACTAAATATATGTATACATGGAGTTGAGCACAGCAAAATCCACATGTCCCTTTTTTCCCCACCGAATTTACACAGCTAACCAACGTGTGTGACACGTGTTGTTTGCAGGACAAGATCGAACGACGGACACGAAAGTTATCGCCACGAACCCACTGACGTGCTGGAACTAATAATGCTGGCGAGGGCCGGAAAGGATGACTAACATTTTTACTGCACATCGATTCTCTGTCTCTTTGTAGCTCTATAGTGATCGATGCCCAGTTTTATACTTCAGACCAGTGGCTCATTTTGGCTGTTTTTCGCCTCACAGATTGCTCCGAGCGCAAAATCCTGACTAGGTGTCAATATATTCTCTATGTCAATGTGTAATATGAGGGTAGAAAACAGTGGAACCTCAGTTAGAAAAAATCCTACTGAACCGTTTTTGAGAAAATTCGGGTTTTGTTGCCCTTTTTTGCTGTTTTTAGTACATTTCCTACATAACCCGTGAACGTCAGCATTTCTCAATTTTCAGGGATTTAGAATTAGAATTTGACATTTTTTTATTCGCAGTAGGATTCCTGAATACAGAGCCATTCTACACAGGGTGTTATTTTGAAAAAATATAAATCATTTGATAGTGTATTTGGTCTCCGAAATAGAGGGAGTTTGGTCATAGTTTAATTGATTGTTGACAATCCAGTCAAGGGCTATTAGGTTCAGTTCAGTGCAAGTTGCAAAACAAGTGACTTGCACTTTTTAACTTGACCTCATGTCCACTATGTAGGTCTTCACTATGCATGGGTCTATCCAGAGTCCATCAATGGGATCACGCATGGAGGCAGATTCCACAGCTTTTGGCGAGAAAAAAGTTCAAAATCGCAAAGAAGTGAAATTCGCCTAAAAAACCCCTATTTGGCGAGAAAAAAGTTCAAAATCGCCCCCCCCCAAAAAAAAGAAAGAAGTGAAAAATGGGGTGAATTTCGGGTGTGTAATAAAAAAGAATTTTGATATCTGTTTGGTGTGCTCTGAGGGGGTTTGTCACTTTCAGGGCACATTCATTGCTAACAGAAATTCTCTAAATTCTGCCTTTAGATTTGTGCATTCTGTTTTGGGCACATCCCTCCCAGACAATAACTTTAGAATGGTGCATTCTGAGAATTGGTGGCATATTGCTCTCAGAAAATTGAGAAATTCTACCTTTAGATAGGTGTTTTCTAAGTACTTTTTGGGGGCATGTGCATCCAGGAAATTTTTATTTTTAGAATGAGGGGGTTGGGAGCATACTGCTCAGCCAAGATTTGGAACTTCTACCTTTTAGATAGATGTTTTCATGATGATTTGGGGGGCATGTTGTTTCAGAAAAATCTAGAAATTTCACAAAGTATTCTGATCATTTTGGAAGCATGTTGCTCCAGGGAAATTTTGAAAATTTACCTTTAGATTGGTGCATTTTGTGGTGTTTCGGGGGCATATTGGTCCAGGAGAAATTTGTAATTCTATCTAGATTGATATATTATATTGACGGGATCGTGAGACTATGCTCCAAGAAATTCAAGAAAATTTACTTCCAGATTGGTGTATAGTTTCTGGGCATGTTGCACCAAAGAATATGGGCATTTTACTTTCTGATTGGTACATTCTGTGGGCAGATTGGTACATTCTGCGGGCATATATTGGTCAGGGAAAAGTTTGGAATTCCACCTTGAGATTGGTGTGTGTGTGGGGGGGGGGGGGGGGCTACTGATGGGTCTGTGAGTGCATAGGTCCAAGAACATTTTGAAAAACCATGGTTAGATGGTTGTTTGCTGAGGGGTTTATGGGGAGTATTGCACTGGGAACACTGGGAGAGGAAATCTATTGAAATAGTCCTAACTTTGGTTCTAATTGGAATATTTACAAAATTCTTTCAGCTTTAGAAAGCCCAGACTCTCCCTGGTGTTCCTGTCGCATTTTTAAAGACCCCTGTCGCACATTTTTTGCGGCATTGCGACAGCTGCCCAGCCCTGATAGTGAATTGGAGTGCTATAATGTTGGACTGCTGTATATTTTCAATATCTGTTCAAACATTGCTATTTGTGTGTGATTGGGGAAATTTCTTAATATATATATCGATCTGTGATTTGTACGTAGGTTTTACAGTGCCCTACTGATTCACTAGGGGACCAACGGGAGCTATACTTTAAATGTACGTATAAATACATATATATTTGTCTTTTTAGCCGAGTCGCCGATAATGTACGTCACTTGATTGGCACTCTTTATTTCACAGGCATGCTAACTCCGCAGTTTTCTCTGAATTCTCACAATTT